>JANAVB010005598.1:27395319-27807819 GCA_029216955.1 Iris pallida
AACTTGTCATTTTTGGTTTTGATGGATAGATTTTTGTATATCTAAGTTTGATCTTTCTCAAGATCTTCTTGGTTTTGATCTATAAAACTTGGTATTTTCGAAAACTAATTATTTTATGTTGTAGGAAATTTCATTCTATCCAATTTTGACCTTTAAAAAGTTGGATTTGGACTTGTTTTGACCAAGTTATGGACTTTTGAAGCCATGGGTTCAAACCATGGATTTTTTTGCTGATTGGAGAAGACAGTGAGCAGTGTGCCCAAGCTTTTTAGCTTGCGCCACTGTGTTGCACGAGCTCTTTAGCTCTGGCGCAACCTGGGGAACCGAGTGCTCTTTAGCCTGGCGCAACCCAGCCTCGCTCAGTCTGGCGCAACCAAGCCTCGCGCAGTTTAGTTCCTGGCACAACCTGACTTAGCCCGACTTGTTCTGGCGTAACCTAGCCTGTCTTGACCCGACTTGCCTTGGCACAACTCATTGCCCTAGCGCAACATGACCCAACCTTGTGCATTCTAGTGCCTTACACCCCAGTGCCTAGGCACAACCTAATGTTTGGGCACAACCGTAGCCTTGCAACCCCTAGTGCTTGGCGCAACCTATTATCCTGGCGCAACTTGGCTAATGCCACTTGTTGGCCATGGTACCCCTTGCCCCTTGCATGATCTGTCTTTTAATTATTTGTTTTATGTTAATTGCTCATCCTTTATGCTTGGCCTAACTTACGACTACCCGATTTGATGATTGTGAATCTTAGACTTGACTTGTCTTAATCTCAAGCATGATCACGACATGACCACACGAACACGACAAGACAACATGACATGATAATTCCCCGATAGTGCCCCGTCGTGGTGCACTCTTGACAAGCAATCTGATATGATAAATCTTGATAGTGGCCCGTCGAGGCGTACTTCTGACAAGTAATCTTGACAAGTAACAAGTAACCTCGCCTGACATGACAGTCTTGAACGCTGTGGCAACAGCTATCTGACTTGCTAAGTAACTCTTGTCTTGACATCGTAGGTGTTTGTGCTTGTATAAGCTACATGTCTCGTCTTGCATCACGTCTAGGATATGAATTACTGATTTCCACGGTCAGGGATTCATACTGAATCTGACTAGGTTAATAACTAGAGTGATCAAGTAGTTCATGAAGAGATTTCCCAGCCACAGGCAGTCCCGTTATCTGGGCGCTTTAATTGGACTTGTAGCCTGCTGTCGAGTATGGCACATTTCCATCACACTGTCATGTGTTGCACCTCTAAGTCACCTAATCCAACTCTCTCAACTTGTAACCGGATAACCTAAATTAAGTCTGCAGGACTTGTGGCTGTCGGAACATCTCATTGCATCTTGCTAGTAACTAGGCTTGTGATAACCCTAGTTAGTTAAAGTATCAAGCCGTACTCTTTGCTTGGTCGTGAATGATGGATGGAGTCCTATCTTGTCTAGTTATACCTAGATCCAGTACATGGCTATCTCAGGACATGTTTGTTTATGCTTTACTTATCGATAATTGGTTAGAGACTGAGTTCTGTTCAGGTGAAGGGTTACAATCCCGGTCCTTGTTTGGTCCTTTACTTATCGATAATTGGTTAGAGACTAAGTTCTGTTTAGGTGAAGGATTACAATCCCGGTCCTTGTTTGGTTCACGAGTTGTAACCTGGTTACCGGAATGGTCCTTTAGTTATCTTATAGTTTATCACCCTATTTTCTCTAACTCATATCTTTCATTATCCCTTATGTATCATGTGCTAATATGCTGGTTTTAGTACTTAAGTGAAGCCTCCCTTGTGGCACTTGCTCTTTCTGGGGTCTGACCCAGCTGGTTTTGTATGGCCAGATTTTGGAGTAACTCCCGAGGATCTTCCTGCCTTCCAGCCAGATGGTGAACACCAGACGTAATCTTGGCAACGAATGGGTTTCTTATTTTGCTCTCCCAGTTTATTGTAAATTATTCTTTTGAGGCATTTAGCCGTCGAACAAGTGTTAGCTCGTATTAAAACTTTAATTTATGTCTGCCTACGGGCTGTTACATGATTGACAAATCCTAGGGTTGATCATGTATGACTTAAACTCTTGCTAGTCTTCGTATTTTGTATGACTAGCTTCATGATCATCTGAATATATAATGTTTGGGATGCCTTACTTTGTATGTCTGATGATCTTACTTCTTGTAACAATTACTTGCTTGTTGGGATTGAGATACTAGGCTTGTTCATGATCATAAGAGACTGTTGGCTTGTAGATAAACTCTCATGCATCTAGACAGCCATGACCGTATATCGAGGTAGATTATACTTCAATGTACGTAGCTGGCTGTGTCTGTCCCCCGCTCTCCAGTATTCTGGTTCTGGGGCGTGACAACTTCATGCCATTTGATGTTGCTACTGTCCTGTAAGGTTTTAGGGGTACATGAACCCCATATCCCTCTATTCATATATCCTAATAATCCTAATGTCCTAACACTTACACTCTCACAAGCCTATGGTCAAAGGCCAATAGATCCGAGTATCAGATGAATTTGTGGGATAACAATAAACTTCAACCACTTCCCTTCTCTAGCTCTGCACTAACCAAGCTAACCCTCTAACCTCTTACTCGATTTCCTATACTATTTCTCATCTGCCATTTCATATCAACTCCCCTCTATTATGCCGTTCTGAAACACGACCCCAAGCCCCCTTATTGCCCTGCTGCCTAGTACAGTAGGTTGCACATAATGCTTCTCAACACAGCAGCTGCTGCTGCCCAAATCCAACTGCAGTGGCTGCTCTTCCTGCTGTAAAACACAGGCCCAAATGCCCTCATTGCACAGTAATACAGAGCCCCAAGCTACTACATTCTTCAGATTTCCCCTATACTGTACTAAGTACACTAGCCTAAATGCAGGGCATCCATGTCATAAAGGATCCCCTTCAACCTCATTTAACTAATACCAATTTTTAAACTAACTTACTGTCCCCTTCTCTTTCTAAACTTGCATTTGCCTAATTGTTGCTTCCAAAATCCAATTTCCCTTCTCGACCCTCTTCACATCCCCCTTACTGCCACCACATTGCATTGATGGAAATTTTGCCTGCACAGGCCTATGACAAGGCAGCCAAAGGCCAACCTAAGACAACTAGGGCTTGCACTGCCTCCAGCAGGGAGGCTCTGCCCTACTGCTGGCTCTTCCCTACTGCTGTGAATCTGCCTTCCCATATTTCCTATAGGTACTGCTGCTAACAGCAGCCTCACCTCTTCACACACTCACTCACCTTGGCACCCACTGCCCTCTTTCTACCCTAACTGCCACTTCACATAGTGCCCTATAATACACATGACACACCATGTTTCATAAATAAAAACTGAAGCATTACTCCTATATGCCATCTCTGTTTCAGTCACTAAGTTACTGAAACTCAAACCTCCTAACTTCATCTCCTTCCTAACTTTCAGCCTACATGTATCAGTAACTGATACATATCCTCCCCAAAACTGAACTAACTTCAATATCCATCTACAAATCATAATTTTATAACCAAAAACATGTACCTACATATATATACTTATATATATATATATATATATATATATATATATATATATATATATATATATATATATATATATATATATATATCACTCATATCATATGAGTGATATATATATATATATATATATATATATATATATATATATATATATATATATATATATATATATATATATATATATATATATAAACACACACACACACACACACACACACACACACACACACACACACACACACACACACACACACACACACACACAAGTCTGGACTAAGTTCCAGTTTAATCTAAGGGCTAAAGCCCTCACTCATATCATTAGCTATATATATATATATATATATATATATATATATATATATATATATATATATATATATATATATATATATATATATATATATATATATTTGTATATATATATATATATACAAATATATATATATATATATATATATATATATATAAAATATATATATACAAGAAAACTGATAAGTTGGCCTCTCTTGCTCCTGAAGATTCCGCTCATCTCGAGGCCCCTCTCTGGCATGTTTTCCCGGCCGCCCCACTCATCCACCTCTCCCCCCCACCCAGTACCACCCCCCTCACCGCTCCACCCCCCTCCGCCCTTTCCCGCCCCCTCTCCCCTTGCGTCCACGCCGGCCTCGTGCCCTCGGTGCTCGTGCCCCCCCGGCCCCATCGCCGCCCCGCCGCATCCTAGGGAAGTCCACCGTCCCATCCGCCGCTGGCGCACACCCTTACTTCCCCGTCACCGTCATCATTCTCGCCCGCTGTCCGGCCCAGCCCTGAGCTCCCTCCGGCCGTCCTCCCTACCCTCCCTCCTTGGCGCCCCCCCTCCGGCGTTCCCTGCCTGGACCCCTGACCAACTCTCCCTCGTTGGTCGGGGGGCCGTTCTCCCCCAGCCCCGGCGAACTCCCCCCATCGCTTCATCCTCCGGGCCCGCTAATCCGACGTTCCTCGCCTCGGCCTGGCCTCCCGCGGTCGCAGCCGAGTGTGGTGCGGCGTTCTCCTTCTCGAAGATAGCCTCGGGCCCCGCGCCGGCCAATATGGTCTAGCTTCTCCCCCCCCTCGGTTCCCGTGAGCGGGCTTGGGGCCCCGTGCCCCCTCTGCAGCTCGCACATCGAAGCCTCTGCTGGCTTTGCTTCCTCTGTTGGCTTTGCTCCTATCTCGGAGACCGTGCCTGTACTCCCTTGCATAAAGTGTGGCTCTACGCCTACGCTGGGGAAAGCTAGCGCTACCAGCATCTCTACGCTGGGGGGGGACCCATCGTTTCTCGTACGCTGTTTGGGGGGTTGCGTACACCTGCCCCCCTTTATTGGTCACGTGCGTAGGTTCCATCTTTGTGGATAAGCCCGTTCCCACTGTTGAGGGATTTTGCGAGCTTGAGGGCTCCCACGGTGTGGGCCAGCCCTCATCCTCTGCTTTGGGCTATTGTGCGCCCGGTAGCACCTACGTTGTAGGCCAGCCCTTTCCCCCTGTTATGGGTAGCGTAGTTCGCTCGCCCGGTGGCACCCACGTTGTGGGCCAACCCTTTTTCCCAGTTTCGGGTAGCGTAGTACGCACGCCCGGAGGCACCCACGTTGTGGGCCAGCCTTCCCCCTCTGGTACGGACTTTCTAGAGTCAGATGGCTCCCACTTTGTGGGCCAGCCACCCCTCTCTCCGCTTAACTCTCCCGCCTGGGACTCCTTAACCCCCTTGCAGCCGGGTCTGTTGCTGGAGGATCCGTCATCTCGACCGCTACCGCCTCCAGCTGCCCTCCAGCTGCCTCAGCCCCCCTCACCCCCACCCTTTGGGCGGCCCGGTTCCTCCCCGAGCCCCTTCCTACGCCGAAGCATTGCGGCCTGACCACGCGAAGGTCCTTCCCCTCCGCCCGCGGAGATCGTCCTTTCAGACATAGTTTTCGCAACACCACCTGATGGATACCCAATCCGCGTTCCCTTCTCCGACGCGGACATTTCCTCCCTATCCTCCACCTTCCTCAAATCCTTCGTCCTAAAGTTCACCTTCGGTTGCCCGAAGATTGCTAAGGTGCAGGAGGCTATCGCTGCATGGGGTCTCTCGGACACCTACCGGGCCGCCCCTCTCGACCCCAAGCACATGTTTCTGCACCTGTCCTCTAACCAGGACTGCACCAAGGTTTGGGCCAAGGGCTCCACCAAAATCGACTCACAGATAGCTAAAATCGTCAAATGGTCACCCAAATTCAATACCGTTGTGGATTCGTCGATCATATCCACATGGGTCACCCTGTCTAACCTCCCACAGGTGTGCTTCCCCACAGCTGCTCTTAAGCGTATTGCCAGTTCCTTCGGGTCCCTGGTCGCTATCGCGAAAGAAACACGTAACCTCTCAAAATGCAACTATGTGAAGATTTGCGTTGAGCTCGATCTCGCCATAGAACCCCCAAAAATGATTGAGATAGAGCTTGGAGATCAGACGATCCAACAAACGCTGGTGTATGACAAAAACATCATCTATTGCCAATATTGCCAGATGAGCGGTCATTCCTTGCAGCGCTGCTTTCGGGCCAACCCGTCTCTCAAGAAGCCTGGACCACGCAAACCTCGCGACCCGGTCGCATCCACCACCCCCCACATCCCATCGCCTGACACCTCACCCATTCCCACCCAACGGCACACAGGAATCTTCCCTCAGCAAAGCTTGAGACCCCTCTCCTCGTCCGACTCCGCCATCGTCCCATACAATCCCCCCCATCACCCTCGCTAACTCCTTTGCCATTCTAGACATTGATAACTCCCCCGAGAGCCCTAACGAGCAGAACTTTCACCACTTTAGCCCGGATTCAGACAGCATCCCCCAGGCAGAGCCGGACACTTCACGCAATGCTGCGCATAAATCCGACAGCCTCTCTACCCCACCCACCTCCACCCCCCATCACGATGGCACAGTCCCTCTTGAGACCTCCCTCATCACCTCCCTCAAGCCCTTAGACACCAGCTCCACTCCCCCCTCTATCCCTATTGACGACCAACCAAAAGACATGCTCGTGGTGACCCATATTGTCGGTGGGCAAGGGTTGTCCACTGCAGATACGGCCCTCTCACCCATCGTCAACGACGCCCCACCTGACCCTTGTTCTCCTCCCACTGGAAGGTTCTGGCAAGCCAAGGATGCTGGTTTCCTTGATCGCAACAACCCTCTGTCTGCGCTTGACGAAGTCGAGGTTGCGAGTTACTCCCCAGTGGCCGTCGATCGTGCTCCCTCACCTACTGGTTTGACAGCGGCCAGTGACAACCACAATACTTCTAACAACAAATCTTCCTCGAATCAGAAGAAGAAAAACAAAAAAAAGAATCAGCAAGCGGCCATGACCACTAGGTCAGCAGCCAAGCTAAACCATCACACCCTCTCCTACCAACCCAATGTTTAACATTCTCTCGTGGAATGTTAGAGGCATAGCAAATAAATCGACGCTTAATAGAATCCTCAGCCTCAAGAAAATTCACAAAATCGATATCCTAGTGATCATCGAGCCAAAAATTCTAAAAAAAAGGATCACCGGCATCAAAATTCATCTTGGATTCGCGACCCGCGCTGGCTGGCAGTCACGACATCTGGATTCTCGCCAGTACAGGCATCAAAACAGGCATGGTTCAGGACTCCCGCCAAGCTCTCTCCTTCTGGGTGGAACACCCACAACTCCGAAATATAACCTTAATCTCCGCCGTTCATGGCAGCTGTGACTTCCAAGAGCGTAAACTCCTCTGGACTGACCTGTTCGACACCCACCTCTCCCTTCATAACCTTCCATGGATGTTCTTAGGAGACTTCAACACCATCTCTAGTAGTGCCGAGAAGTCTGGGGGGCGTCCGTCCACGCTTGCGGCCATGGAAGACTTCAACAACTTTACCTTCAACGCGCACCTCGCTCACCTCCCTTTCTCCGGCAACGCTTTTACCTGGAGCAACATGCAGGAAGGCTTCCGACGTCAATACTCCCGCCTCGATCGCGCTCTCATCAACAGCAACTAGGCAGACATGGGGCTTATCACTGGCCTCTCCCACCTCAACACCACAGAATTCGATCACTCACCCCTTCTTATCGAGATCAGCAGAAGCTCCCACCGCATCAGGAAACCTTTCTAATTCTTGGATTTCTGGAGGCACCACCCTAGTTTCAAATCCGAGGTGGCCTCAGCTTGGTTCTCAGTGAACGACGCTGATCCGCTGTACAGAGTCGCGGCCAGACTGCGAGCCACGAGCAAGGCTCTCTCTAGGTGGAGTAAGGCAGCTTTCGGCAACATCTTTCAGGAGATCAAAAATGTAAAAGATGATGTTACCCATACCGAGATCTCTTACGTTGCTAACAGATCCCCCCAAGCGCGTACCACGCTCAACCTTGCCAGAGCTATCCTCAAGTCCAGGCTTAAAGTCGAAATCGAATTCTGGAAACAAAAAGCTAGACTTAAATGGGATAACGAAGAGGACTGTAATTCCAGCTTCTTCCACGCCTGCGTCAAAGGCTGCAGACAGCAGCTCAACCTTCACCGTATTTCCGATAACAACGGCAACCAGTTGACGGACCAGCAAAATATTCAAGAGGCTACGGCCAATTTCTTCTCCAATCTCTTCACCAAAGAAGCGGTCGTCATGGACGACGGAGTGCTGGCGGAGATCACTAGCATCATCATCGAAATTGAGAATGAACAGCTCCTTTCCCTACCTTTCGCTGCCGAGGTACAGACCGCGGTATGGGAGCTTGACGAGCACAGTGCTCCCGGACCTGACGGATTCAGCGGGGTATTCTACAGACAATGTTGGGACATCATCGGTCCAGACTTTTTGGAGGCTTTGGTCGCCTTCTTTCAAGGAGCAAGATAACCTAAATCCTTATCCAGGGCTAATCTCATTCTAGTCCCCAAAAAAGACAACCCAGAAACCTTCAAAGACTTTTGCCCCATAAGTCTATGCAACTTTGCCAACAAAATTATCGCAAAAATTACCGCTAACCGGATGTCGGATCTCCTGCCCAAAATTATATCCGAAGAGCAGAGCGGTTTCGTTAAAAGACGTAACATCGTGGACAACATCCTTCTAGCTCAAGAGATGGTCACTTGCATGAAATTTCCGGCTAGAGGGGGGAACATCGCCATTAAGCTGGACATGGAGAAAGCCTACGACCGTCTAGACTGGCAATTCATGATCTGGGTTTTCAGGAGTTTTGGCTTCTCTGAACTCTGGATCGACATCATCTTCAGGTCCATCAACAATTCCTGGTTCTCTACCGTAATCAACGGCCAGGCGGAGGGCTTCTTCATCGCTAGTCGTGGCGTCCGCCAGGGGGATCCTATTTCAGCCACCATCATCATCATCACTGCAGAGGCCCTCAGCAAAAACCTTAAGAGCATGCCCAATACCCCGCGGTTCTACCACTTTCACACCACCACCGGCTGCCACATCATCACTCACCTTGCTTATGCCGACGATGTCCTCATTTTTTCCTCCGGCAACATCGGCTCTATCGAGGTGGTCCTCCAAACGCTGAACAGGTACACCAGATGTTCTGGTCAAAGAATCAACAACAACAAGAGCGTCATCTACACCCATCACAAATCGGACAGATCTCACTCTGCGATGCTCTCCAACCTGACTTCCTTTGCCACAGTATACCCTTCTTTCACCTACTTAGGGTACCCATTGGTCTATGGCAAGGCAAACTCGGGTATCTTCGAGTACATGGTCGGCGCCATCAGGAAAAGGATCGAAAGATGGCACAATGCCACCCTCTCGCCTGGAGACAAGCTGATTCTGATCAAGCACGTCCTATCCTGTGCCACCCTCTCGCCTGGAGACAAGCTGATTCTGATCATGCACGTCCTATCCTCCATTCCTATTTACACCCTGGCGATTTGCAACCCTCCTAAAAAGGTTCTTGCCTCGCTTGAATCTCTCTTCGCCTGCTTTTTTTGGGGTCACAACAAAGGCAAAGACAAGCACCACTGGGCCAGTTGGAACACTATGACTAATCCCACCTCCGAGGGCGGTCTGGGATTCTGCAGATTGGAACACATCGCCAACGCATGCTCCATGAAGTTATGGTAAAAACTACGCACGGACAATTCAATTTGGACTCGTTTCATGAAAGTGAGATACTACAGATATTTTCATCCCGGGACGGCCTTAGTCAACAACCGTTTATCGTCATCCTAGAGAGACATTACCCACGGCCGACAGCTTGCTGACCCCCTCATGCACATCTAGCTGGGCAACGGATACTCATCGATAAGCCACAATCGTTGGCTGGATGGGAACCTCTGGGACCCCCCCGAGTCCCCTCCGTGCGAGGGCCAGATTCGCAAGCTTTGGGACCCTTCGTCCGGATGGATCTGGGACCGTGTCAGAATCTGGCTCGGCCATGCGGCAGCCGGCCATCTCTCCACAGCGAATCTCCGACTCTCCAACACTCCGGATATCACGAGATGGTCCCCTAACCCGGACGACAAGTTCTTCCTGCATTCTGCCAGGTCCGTCGCATGCGGCGTCGGGATCCCTTCACCCCTCATCGCTTCTTTCTGGCACGCGTGCATCCCCATCAAATGATCGATCCTTATCTGGCGAGCCCTACTCCGTAAGCTCCCCACCGACGACGCAATCACCGCGTTTGGATACAGCCTTGCTTCGAGATGCCATTGCTGCACTTTTCCCCAAGCCGAATCTGCTGAGCACATCCTCACCTCCAGAGATCTGGCCAAGAATATTTGGACGACTCTCAGCACCAAGTTTAGGAAGGCCCTTCCCTCTAGGGGCTTCAACGATCTCCTATCCAGTTGGGCGTCTCCCACGGACACCAGATCGTCGTAGCCGCGGGCATTTGGGTCCTGTAGAAAAACAGAAACAAGTTCCGTTACGAGGGCAGACATCTTCCTCTACCCCAACTGTACAGGGAAATCATCAGACAAATCCTAAAGATTCGGAGGCGCTGCTCACACCCCACGACACAATTCTGGGAGACCCTTCATTAGTCTCTGTCTTCTTATTTCTGTTTTGTCGGTTTGCCTAGCCGCTTCTTCTCTTTTGCGGCGCTTGACGCTCTTCTTGTATGGGCTTTTTCATTTTGCGCCTGATACATCAATAAAATTCCCCCTTCTTATATATATATATATATATATATATATATATATATATATATATATATATATATATATAATCCTTAAGAAACCAACTACCTAACTATGTAAAACCTATCCAAATAATACATCAAAATATGAAACAAGGGTCAAACTAGTCTATGGGACATTCCTACAAACACTTGGTGTGTCACCCTCAGATTTCTTCCAAGGGTGGCACAAAACCTTATCAAACTCCCAAATAAGGACTCAATAGAGCCTCTAAACCATTTCTAAGTGTCATCCGTACACATGTTGAGTTCCTATGGGTTCCATACCAAAATATGGATTGAAATAACAAAGTTAAAGAGACTTACACCTATTTGAAGTGGTTTTCCAATAAACAAATCAATGGACACGAATGCGACACGAACTTCCTTAGCAAATGGGCTCTCCTCCTTGCTCCTAGCTCCACACTTCTTGTAGGCACCTTCTTTTTGAGAGGATGTGAGGAATGTTGGAGGAAAGAGTAAGATTGGGGAAAGAAATTAATGGAGGAAAGCTCTCTTTTTGGAAAGACCTCAAAATGAAAGATGGAGGCTAAGAAGTTAATGAAGTGAAATGGAGAGAGCCCCTCCCATATGGCCGGCCACCACATCTAGGTTAGGGTATTAATTAGAATGTCCTAAAAGCCCTCTAAGTCATCATTAGGCTATTACATGCAAATACAAGGGTTTGGGGTCAATTTGGACAAAAACCTAATCTCTACATGAACTAAATGGTCATGATGAGTTAGTCTAAATGCACTAGCCTAATGGGTTGGTTTGTGGGCCAAGCCTAGTGTAACACCCATAGTTCGTATTACGTATTTTTGTATACGTGTACATATTTTGACTCATATTGCATGTCTCATTTCATAGTTTATTTTGGCATTTCGGTTTGCTTGGTTCGGTTAGGCTGCTTGGTTCGGCTTGATTCGATTTTTGCATGTGGACCAACCCCTACCTACCACTATCCCCTCCATTTATTAACCCACCAACCCATTCTCTCTCTTCATTTACTCTTCTCATTCCTTCATTAACTCTCTCCACCGACTAGAGAGAGGCTTAGGCAAGTGCAACTTGCTTCATGGAGGAACTCAGATTTTGTTGTTCGATTGTCTTCCTCATGAGATTGTAACTCACTTTAGTATTTAACATTTTCGAATTCCATGACTCATTTCATGTAGATCTAAGTTTTAGCATTTTTGATCTCAAGGTTTTGATCTTTTAAAATTTGGTTGTTTTCGAAATGGAGAGTTCCATGTAGTAGGGATTTCGATTTCACGCAAGTTTGGCTCGTGAATGGTTGGATTTCATCGAGACTTGACCGAGATGGGGCTTGCTTGAGTTTGTGAGCTTTTATGCCTGCTTATCTTGGCCATGGGGAGAAGATAAAGTTTTACGCACACGTTCTAACGGGTTAGCGTAGTATTTTAGCCTTTACGCCCACGTTTTACGTGACAGCGTATTATTCAGCCTTTTATGCACACGCATTTGCGTGCCAGCGTACTCCGTTCTACGCCGAGTTCATTCAAATTTTACGCTCGGGGCCCTCCCGCTCGCTAAAATTGTGCTCGCGTAAAACCCTGGCTCGAGCGTACTCTCGCGTGCGTAAAGTATTGCTCGAGTGCTTCACTCGCGTAGAGTTTCACTCGCGTAGAGTCTCGCTTGCCTACGGCTTGCTAGCGTAAAGCCCTGGCTCGCGTAAAACCCCACCCGCATGCACCCTTGCTCGTGTAGAGCTATCTCACCTTGCTCTTGCTAGCGTAAGCCACTTTACGCTTGAGGCCTCTTGGCCTAGCGTAGAGGTATGCGCGTAGATAATTGTACATGGCATGGTATGAAGTAAACATGACATGACTTGACAAGCAAGCATGATGGGAAGTATTGAATGCTGTTGCGACGGCTAGCATGACATGACAAGAATGACATGACAAAATTGAATGGCCTGGACACCGTAGACGATTGTGTTTGTACAAGTGAACCTGTATCGTCTTGCATCATGTCTAGGGCAGGGACCCCTGAGTACCACGGTCAGGGGTACCTACTTAAACTGATTAAGGCTAATAAATAGAATAATCCAGTAGTCATAAAAAGATTTCCCAGCTACAGGCAATCCCGTTATCTGGACGCCCCATCATAGGATCTGTAGCCTGCCGTCGAGTAGGACACATTTCCAGCACACTGTCATGTGTTGCACCCTTCAAGCTACTTAAGGGTACATGTGTTCTTTGGACAATGTACCCACATAAATTCATCCCCTAATTTGCGTCTGGATAGCCTGGATGGTCTGCAGGGCTTGTGGTTGTTGGAACATCTCATTGTATCTTGTTAGTAAGTAGGCCTGTGATAACCCTAGTTAGTTAATGTATCAAGTCGTACTCATTGCTTAGCCATAATTTGATTGGATGGAGTCAAACCCAGTCTAGTCTTGTCCTGATCCTGTACAACATTGTTACATGACCTGAATGCTTGTGCTTTACTTTATCGATAAATGGTGGAAACCAAGTTCCGTTCAGATGAAGGGTTACAACCCCGGTCCCTATTTGGTTTAAGGGTTGTAACTTGGTTATCTGAATATTCCCATGGTTATCTTATCGTATATCATCATGATTGACCATATCTTCAGTTTTCTTTTATTATATTATTATGTTTTGTACTAATTGCTGGTTTTAGTTCTTAAGTGAAGCCTCCTTTGTGGTACTTGCTCTTTTTGGAATCTGACCCAGCTGGTTTTGTATGGCCAGATACCGGAGTAGCACCAGAGGATCTCCCTGTTTTTCAGCCAGATGGTGACCACCAGACGTAACCCTGGCAACGAGTGGGTTTTATTTTTTGCTCTCCCACTCTATTGTAAAAATATTCTTTTGAGGCATTTAGCCGACGAGCACGTGTTAGCTCGATTGCACTTTACTTACTGTCTGCCCACGGGCTGTAACATGATTGACAAATCGTAGGGTTGAACATGTATGACTGAAACTCTTGCTAGTCTTCATATTTTGTATGACTAGCTTCATGATCATCCAAATATGTAATGTATGGGACGCCTTACTATTGTATATTTGGTGCTCTGACATCTTACAACTCTTATTACTTGCTTGACATTGAGACAATAGGCTTGCTTATGACCATAAGAGACCGATGGCTTGTAGTTAAACCCTCATGTATCTAGACAGCCGTGACCGTATAGCGAGGTGGGTTGCACTTTAATATACGTAGCTAGCTATGTCCGCCCCCGCTCTCCAGTATTCTGGTTCTGGGGCGTTACATAGTTTTAATGGTGGCCCATGCAGGTCTCGAACATCAAGATATGTGAGGGTTACCGAATAGATGTCTCAATCAGCACTCGTCCTTGATCTCTGCTCGTATCCTCTGAATCCCTGAATTCTTGACCTGATCACATGCTTGTATCTTTGATGTGTCCTGGTCCTTCCTTATTGTTTCCTGTGTCGTCTTCTTCAGCGACATTGTTCCTGGTCCTACCGATCGACAAGGTAGAGCACATCCCATGGGCCAGCAGCAACATGAAGATCAAGCCCAGCATTCTGGAGTAGCCTCAAGAGTCATGCCTACTGGGGTCAAGAGCCACCAGTTTAGCCAGTCCAGCCTGCAGAGCCTGATGATGGCACCTTGATGGGTCTCATCAGGACATTGTTAGCATCTCAAGATCGTCGGGACGATGCCCTGCACCAGGCAGTACAAGATGCTCTGAACAGAGGTGGTCGTCAAGGTAATAGTGCGGCCAATAGCTTCAAGCGTTTGAACCCTCCCTTCTTCGATGGTAGCAAAGATGCGATTGCCGCAGATGCTTGGCTGTAAGATACAGAAGTGATTCTAGAAGCGGCGAAGACGCCCGAAAACGAGAAGGTGGCCGTGGTGCGCCTGTAGTTACTGGATCTAGCCCGCAGCTGGTGGGCGTCGCAGGCCGATGGATTAGTGGCACCTATTGCTTGGACAGTATTCCGTGAGAGATTCCGGACCAAGTAATTTGACGCTGTAGCTCGGTATGATCTACAGACGAGGTTCACGAATTTGAAGCAGATGGACAGGACGGTCGATGGGTATACGGTCGAGTTTTCTAGACTTAGTCAGTTTGCTCCCACCTTAGTGGCGACCGAGTTCGACAGAGCTCAGCGGTTCCAACAAGGACTCCAACTGGAGATTTTACTGGCAGTGGAGCAGTTTGTGCATCAGACTTTTGATGCAGTGTTGAGAGCAGCGAGGAGGCATGAGTATACCTCCCAGAGGATTGTAGATAGGACTGGGAGTCGGAAGAGGTCTCACGGCCAGATGAACCAGTCTTCAGCACCAGTCCCGACAGCTCGAGCTTTGACCATTGGATCTCCGAGACGGGCGGCTTCTGTTACGTCGATTCAACATTCGACCCCTGGATTTCCCCAGCAGCAGAAGCAAAAGCAGTCTTCCACAATGGGTTGCACTCATTGTGGGAAGCCAGGGCATGTGGTGGCAAAATATCGCAGAGCACAGGGTTTGTGCTTGGCTTGTGGAGCACCTGACCACAGGGTTGGGAACTGCCCGAATAGGGGGAGTTCCACTTCTTCGACCTTTTTTAGTCCCTCGATTAGGGGACCAGCCCCAGTACTAGTCTAGCAGCAGTACCCGTTTTCGAGGCCCTTGCCATCTCAGGCTTAAGCATTTCAGTAGCAGAACCCCCAACAGTATGCATAAGTCCAAGTTCAGACCCAGAACCGCCAGAGAGGTTTCCAGCAGCGGGGACCAGTACCCCGAGGGCACGGTCAAGTGATGGCTTTGACCGTGGAGGTGGTAGTTAGCATCAGGTGAGGTAGTGGCAGGTACTATTCTCGTCAACTCCTTTTCAGCATCAACATTATTTGATTCTGGTGCATCGCATTCATTTATGTCTGCACGATTCGCGACACAAATAGGACCGGAGTCCGAGTCATTATCAGTAAGGCTCAATATACTTACTGGTAATGGTCTTGTGGGAGTAGATAGAGTGTTTTCCTCGTGTCAGATCGTAGTTAGCGGTAGAGAGTTTCCCGCTAGGTTGATATAATTTTCGATGGCCGATTATGATGTGGTCTTAGGGATGGATTGGTTGAGGGACCAGTATGCTAGAATAGATGCCATATCGGTAAGATTATTTTTAGTATTCCTGGTGAGCCAGAGTTTTCATTCTTCTGAGGCAGAGTAGAACCTTCACCTCCAGTGATGCGGATGACAGTGGTAGTAGCAGTTCAGTTTTCCAGAATTGTAGAAGAATTTTCCGATATTTTTTCCGAGGAGCTTCCAGGTATGCCACCAGAGCGAGAGATCGAGTTTACCATAGACTTGATCCCAGGGTCAGCTCCAGTGTCAGAGAGAGTCTACAGGATGGCACCGTCAGAGTTAGAGATATTATACAAGATGATTGAAGAACTCAGGACCAAGGGATTCATCGTACAAATGGATCGCCTTGGGGAGCCCCAATGCTTCTTGTGAAAAAAAAGGATGGTACGTCCAGATTATGTGTAGATTATCGTACCTTAAACTCAGTGACAATCAAGAACAAACACCCTCTCCCGAGGATAGATGACTTGTTTGATCAACTCAGAGGGGCGACAGTATTCTCGAAGATTGACTTGCGGTCAGGATACCATCAGATCAGAGTTAGAGAGCAGGACATCCCGAAGACAGCTTTTAGATCTAGATATGGGCATTGGAAGTTCCTGGTTATGCCATTTGGAGCAACCAATGCGCCAGTTGTATTCATGGACCTCATGAATCGTATTTTCATGCCATACTTGGATCAGTTCATGATTGTGTTTATAGATGACATCCTGGTCTATAGCAAGAGTGAGGCGGAGCATGAGCAGCATCTCCGTGTAGTTCTTCAGATTCTCAGGGAGCACCAGTTGTATGCCAAGTTCAGTAAATACGAGTTTTGGCTCGATCGTATTTCATACTTGGGTCATATCATCACCAGAGGTGGAGTAGAAGTGGATCCCCAGAAGATCATGGCTATTGAGACGTGGCCGGTACCCAGCACAGTTGTAGAAGTTTGAAGTTTTCTTGGCTTGGCCGGCTACAACCGACGATTTATTTCAGACTTTGCTCAGATTTTTGCGCCATTGACCCAGTTGACCCGCAAGGATGTGCAGTTTGCTTGGACAGCAGAATGTCAGAAATCTTTTGAGAAGTTGAAACGAGCCTTGAGAAGTTGAAACGAGGCTTGATGACGGCACCCATTCTCACGCTTCCAGATGGGACTGGAGGATTTTCAGTGTATTGTGATGCTTCAGGCAGAGGTTTAGGATGTTTTTTGATGCAGTATGGGAAGGTAATAGCTTATGCGTCATGTCAACTTCGTGATCATGAGAGGAATTACCCAACCCACGACTTGGAGCTGGCAGCCATGGTGTTTGCACTTAAGCTTTGGAGACACTACTTGTATGGAGATAGGGTAGAGATTTTCACCGACCACAAGAGCCTGAAGTATGTGTTCACTCAGAAGGATCTTAACATTCGTCAGAGGAGGTGGCTAGAGCTACTTGTGGATTATGATGTCAACTTGCAGTATCATCGAGGAAAGGCCAATGTAGTAGCAAACACGTTGAGCAAAAGAGCCGGAGTTAACCACAGTTGTTAGCAGATCTTCAGAAGATGGGTATAAAAGTTGTTCTTCCTACCAATCTGGCATTGATGGCCAGCATGCAAGTTCAGTCCACTATAGTTGAGAGGATCCGGATGGCGCAGTCAATAGATTTCAAGCTTCAGTGACTCAGAGCAGAGTGTGAGGCAGGACGCTGGCCAGAGTTATGCATTCACGAAGATGGTACACTTCGACATGGGAGGCGTCTTTGTATACCCAGTGGAGATATCAGACAGAAGATCATGGCAGAAGCTCACAGTTCTCAGTATTCCATTCATCCTGGTGGCACGAAGATGTACCGTGATATCCGTCAGCACTTTTGGTGGAATGGCATGAAGAGGGAGATAGCCCGGTTTGTCTCTTGGTGTTTAGTTTGCCAATAAGTTAAAGCTGAACATCAGAGGCCAGCTGGACTTCTTCAGCCCTTGCCGATTCCAGAATGGAAGTGAGAGCACATAACCATGGATTTCATGACTGGATTACCTAGATCCTCAGCTGGGAGAGATGCTATTTGGGTTATTATAGACATGCTTACGAAGGTGGCTCACTTTCTCCCGTTCAGAGTTGGTCAGTCGACGGCTCAGCTAGCAGAGATGTACCTCAGGCAGATCGTCAGATTTTACGATATTCCAGTCAGTATCACCTCGGACAGAGATTCAAGATTCACGTCGCACTTTTGGCGTAGCCTGCAAGAGAGTTTGGGAACTCACCTCCAGTTCAGCCCAGCTTATCATCCGCAGAAAGATGGTCAGTCAGAGCGTACCATACGAACCTTGGAAGATATGTTAAGATCTTGTATACTCGACTTCGGTGGTTCATGGGAGGATCACCTGCACCTGGTGGAATTCTCGTATAATAACAGTTTCTAGGCCAGTATCCAGATGACACCGTTCGAGGCACTTTATGGTAGGAAGTGCAGATCCCCGCTAGTATGGGACTATGTGGGAGAGAGGCAGATGCTCGGTTTGGAAATGATTACTCAGACAGTTGAGGTGGTCAAAAAAGTTAAAGATCATCTTCGCGTCGCACAAGATCGCCAGCGTCATTGGGCCGATTCTTATCGGCATCCCCTTGAGTTTTCTGTCGACGACTATATATTTCTGAGGATCTCGCCTACCCGTGGCGTCATTCGTTTTGGCGTACGGGGAAAGCTTAGTCTAGGTATATAGGACCGTTTGACATTCTGGAGCGAGTATGAGATGTGTCCTATCGTCTCGCTCTTCTGCCGTCGTTACGTGAGGTGCATGATGTCTTCCATGTATCCTAATTGCGATGGTATATTCCGGATCCGAGTCATGTCCTTGATCATTCAGAATTGGTTGTTGGTACCAACCTTTTGTATGAGGAGAGACCCCTGTCCATATTAGACCAAAGAGAGAAGATACTCAAGAACAAGACTATAAAGTTAGTTCGTGTTGCTTGGGGTCATCACTCTTTGGGTGAGTCAATGTGGGAGCGGGAGGATGATATCCGATCGCGATATCCCGACCTATTTGACTCGTAAGGTATAATATTTTTCTTATGCCTTATACTCTCGATTCCTTGCTTGAATGAATGATTGCATGGTAGACTGCTTAGTATAGCTTGTCTGTGAATAGTATAGCTTGTTCTTGCCTCTCTGGCCTCTTAATTAAATTCCGAGGACATAATTCTTTTAAGGTGGGTAGAGTTGTATCACCCGTAGTTCGTATTACGTATTTTTGTATACGTGTACGTATTTTGACTCATGTTGCATGTCTTATTTCATGGTTTATTTTGGCATTTCGGTTTGCTTGGTTCGACTTGATTCGGTTTTTGCATGTGGACCAACCCCTACCTACCAACATTCCCTCTATTTATTAACCCACCAACCCATTCTCTCTCTTCATTTACTCTTCTCCTTCCTCTATTAACTCTCTCCACCGACCAGAGAGAGGCTTAGGCAAGTGCAACTTGCTTCATGGAGGAACTCAGATTTTGTTGTTCCATTGTCTTCCTCATGAGATTTTAAGTCACTTTAGTATTTAGCATTTTCGAATTCCATGGCTCATTTCATGTAGATCTAAGTTTTAGCATTTTTGATCTCATGGTTTTGATCTTCTAAAACTTGGTTGTTTCCGAAATGGAGAGTTCCATGTACTAGGGATTTCGATTTCACGCAAGTTTGGCTCGTGAATGGTTGGATTTCATCGAGACTTGACCGAGATGGGGCTTGCTTGAGTTTGTGAGCTTTTACGCCTACTTGTCTTGGCGATGTGGAGAAGATGAGGTTTTACGCACACATTCTAACGTGTTAGCGTAGTGTTTTAGCCTTTACGCCCACGTTTCATGTGACAGCGTATTATTCAGCCTTTTACGTACACGCATTTATGTGCCAGCGTACTCCGTTCTATGCCGAGTTCATTCGAATTTTACGCTCAGGGCCCTCTCGCTCGCGTAAATCCTGGCTCGAGCAGACTCTCGCGTGCGTAAAGTCTTGCTCGAGTGTTTCACTCGCGTAGAGCTTGCTCGCGTAGAGTTTGCTCGCGTAGAGTTTCACTCGCGTAGAGCCTCGCTTACCTACGGCTTGCTAGCATAAAGCCCTGGCTCGCGTAAAACCCCACCCGTATGCACCCTTGCTCATGTAGAGCCATCTCACCTTGCTCTTACTAGCGTAAGCCACTTTACGCTTGAGGCCCCTTGACCTAGCGTAGAGGTACGCGCGTAGAGGTACGCGCGTAGAGACTTTGAGTCCCTATGGCGTACACCTTTACCCTTTTATATCCTTACGCCTTTTGTCATGAACTTGATAATCACAAGTTTATTTAATTTGTTTGAAATGATAATTGTACACGACATGGTATGAAGTAAACATGACATGACTTGACAAGCAAGCATGATGGGAAGTATTGAACGCTGTTGCGACGGCTAGCATGACATGACAAGAATGACATGACAAGAATGAATGGCCTGGACACCGTGAACGATTGTGTTTATACAAGTGAACCAGTATGGTCTTGCATCATGTCTAGGGCAGGGACCCCTGAGTACTACGGTCAGGGGTACCTACTTAAACTGATTAAGGCTAATAACTAGAATAATCCAATAGTCATAAAGAGATTTCTCAGCTACAGGCAATCCCGTTATCTGGCCACCCCATCATGGGATCTGTAGCCTGCCGTCGAGTAGGGCACATTTCCAGCACACTGTCATGTGTTGCACCCTTCAAGCTACTTAAGGGTACATGTGTTCTTTGGACAATGTATCCACATGAATTCAACCCCTAATTTGTGTTCGGATAGCCTGGATGGTCTGCAGGACTTGTGGCTGTTGGAACATCTCATTGCATCTTATTAGTAAGTAGGCCTGTGATAATCCTAGTTAGTTAATGTATCAAGCCGTACTCATTGCTTAGCCATGATTTGATTGGATGGAGTCTAACCCAATCTAGTCTTGTCCTGATACTGTACAAGATTGATACATGACCTGAATGCTTGTGCTTTACTTTATCGATAAATGGTGGAAACCAAGTTCCGTTCCGATGAAGGGTTACAACCCCGGTCCTTGTTTGGTTTAAGGGTTGTAACTTGGTTATCTGAATAGTCCCATGGTTATCTTATCGTATATCATCATGATTGACCATATCTCCAGTTTTTTTATTATATTATTATGTTATGTGCTAATTGCTGGTTTTAGTTCTTAAGTGAAGCCTCCTTTGTGGCACTTGCTTTTTCTGGGATCTGATCCAGCTGGTTTTGTATGGCCAGATATCGAAGTAGCACCAGAGGATCTCCCTGTCTTCCAGCCAGATAGTGACCACCAGACGTAACCCTGACAACGAGTGGGTTTTATTTTTGCTCTCCCACTCTATTGTAAAAATATTCTTTTGAGACGTTTAGCCGACGAGCACGTGTTAGCTCGATTGCACTTTACTTACTGTCTGCCCACGGGCTGTAACATGATTGACAAATCATAGGGTTGATCATGTATGACTGAAACTCTTGCTAGTCTTCACATTTTGTATGACTAGCTTCATGATCATCCAAATATGTAATGTATGGGACGCCTTACTATTGTATATTTGGTGCTATGACATCTTGCAACTGTTATTACTTGCTTGAGATTGAGACAATAGTCTTGCTTATGACCATAAGAGATCGATGGCTTGTAGTTAAACCCTCATGTATCTAGACAGCCGTGACCGTATAGCGAGGTAGGTTGCACTTTAATATACGTAGCTGGCTATGTCCGTCCCCGCTCTCCAGTATTCTCGTTCTGGGGCGTTACACCTAGCTAATCCTTGGGTTTCGACTAGTGTCTAAGCTAACCGGGTCAATAACTCAAGTCAAAATCTAGACTAGCCCCTAACCCGACTAACAAAACTCAAATAATCCAATAATATTATACAATACTCCTAATTAATATTTACAATATGTAAAATTTGTAAAATGATAAAATTATCCTCATTTTTGAAAATAGGTAGTTACAATCCTACCCCCTTAGAAAAATTTTGTCCTCGAAATTTAAGTTGGTCGTACTCTTCTCTAGGTCAAGCCTCCAACAATCAAGGTCTACAAAATTCTATAAGGTTATACAATATGCAATTCTATGGAAAGGGGAACAAACATGCATGATTTTAGTCTCTACAGTGTCATGTTATTGCAGTCTCCATTGGGGTTTTCTATTAACCTAGCATTGTAACGCCCCAGAACCAGAATACTGGAGAGCGGGGGCGAACATAGCCAGCTACGTATATCGAAGTGCAATCTACCTCGCTATACGGTCACGGTTGTCTAGATACATGAGGGTTTATGTACAAGCCATCAGTCTCTTATGGTCATGAATAAGCCTATTATCTCAATCTCAAACAAGCAATAACAGTTGCAAGATGTCAGAGCACCAAATATACAATAATAAGGCATCCCATACATTACATATTTGGATGATCATGAAGCTATTCGTACAAAATGTCAAGACTAGCAAGAGTTTCAGTCATACATGATCAACCCTAGGATTTGTCAATCATTTTACAGCCCGTAGACAGACAGTAAATAAAGGTGCAATACGAGCTAACACGTGCTCGCCGGCTAAACGATTCAAAAGAATATTACAATAAAGTGGGAGAACAAAAGGAACCCACTCGTTGCCAGGGTTACGCCTGGTGGTCACCATCTGGCTGGAAGGTAGGTAGATCCTCTGGAGCTGCTCCGATATCTGGCCATACAAAACCAGCTGGTTCAGACCCCAGAAAGAGCAAGTGCCACAAAGGAGGCTTCACTTAGGAACTAAAACCAGCATATACTAAGAGAATACTAAAGATAATTATAAGAGAATCTGATAATAATAGAGACAACAACAGGAAATTGAGCACGAGGAAACCATTCAAGTAGCCAGGTCACAACCCTTAAACCAAACAAGGACCGAGGTTGCAACCCTTCACCTGAATAGAAACCCGTCCAAATACTATTGGTAAAGTAAAACATGTCGAGCATGACATAGGGTGCAATAAGGCAATAAACGAAGAGAGGACACAGAACTGCTCCGGGAGCCAGTTACAACCCTTAAACCAAACAAGGACCGGGGTTGTAACCCTTCGCCTGAACAGAACTTGTCCCCTGATCATTATTGTTAAGGTAAGCATAAATAATCATGACGATATATGATAAGATAACCATGGGACTATTCAGATAACCAGGTTACAACCTTTAAACTAAACAATGATCGGGGTTGTAACCCTTCACCTGAACAGAACTTGGTTTTTCGTCATTTATTGGTAAGTAAGCACAAGAAATCAGGTCATGTTACAATCTTGTACAGGATCAGGATAAGATTAAGCTGGGCTAAACTCCATCAAATCAATCACGCCAAGCAATGAGTACGGCTTGATACTTTAACTAACTAGGGTTATCACAGGCCTAGTTACTAGCAAAATGCAATGAGATTATTCCAACAGCCACAAGCCCTGCAGACCATCCAGGTTATCCAGACGCAATTGGGGATTGAATTCATGTGGGTATATCGTCCCAGAAATGCATGTATCCTTAAGTAGCTTGGTGAGTGCAACACATGACAGTGTACTGGAAATGCACCCTACTCGACGGTAGGCTACAAATCCCATGATGGGGTGCCCAGATAAGGGGATTGCCTGTAGCTGGAAAATCTCTCCATGAATACTGGATTTTTTAGTTATTAGCCTTAGTCGATTTCAGTAGGTACCCTTGACCGTGGTATTTAGGAGATCCCTATCCTAGACATGATGCAAGACAATACTGGTTTATTTGTACAAACACAATCGTCCACGGTGTCCAGGTCATTCATTATAGTCATGTCAGGCTAGCTATCGCAACAGCATATCAGGGTGTGTCATGTCAGGTTTACTTGTCAAGAGTGCGCCTCGACGGGCCACTATCGTGTTCATAGAACATATCAGAATTTACATGGCATAAATATAAATGTAACATTTCGATATAATAATAATAATAATAATAATAATAATAATAATAATAATAATAATAATGATAAAAGAGGACAAGGGCTATGGAGAGAGCCATGCGGCTAAGGGAAATAAGCTCATGCGGCTGAGAGGGAACTGGCATATGCGGCAGGGAAGGGAATGGGGTCATGCGGCTGGAAAAGAACGGTTCATGCGGCTCAGTGATACGCGCATATGCGGCTGCGGGGGATCAACGCCATGCGGCTAAGGGATGCGCGCATATGCAGCTATGGGGGAGCAACGCCATACGGCTAAGGATAATAACTTCATGCGGCCAGGAGGGGGAACAGGGTTATGCGGCTCGGGAGATGCGGTGCCATGCGGCTGAAGGGAACGCGGGCTTATGCGGCAATGGGATTACGTGCGACAGGAGGGAACCATGGCCTATGCGGCTGAATGGACTGTGAGCTCATGCGGCTGCAGGGACCAAAGATATCTATGTGGCTAAGGAATTTAGGAGTTCATGCGGCTGAGGCTGCCATGCGGCTAAGACTGTCATGCGGCTAAGGAAACTGCCGCATGAAAAGCCATGCGGCCAGAGAACTGTTCTTCTTCTCCACTTTTCGAGAAGAAGAACTATGGAAAGCCATGGCTTCAAAGCTTCATAACTCCTTCATCCAAGGTCAGAATCCAGACTTCCATAGGTCAAAATGGGGCAGAAAGAAATTTCCTACAACATAAAGCCATCAAAACTTGAGAATAACAAGGTTAGATAGATCAAAACCCAAGAAATCTGAAAATACAACAAGCTTAGATCTACACAAATTGAACAATGGAAATTAAAAATGCTATGTACTAAAGTGTCTTAGAATTTCGTGGAGAAGACAATGGAACAATAAAAACTGCGTTCCTCCATGAAGCAAGCTGCACTTGCCTAAGCCCTCTCTCTTGTAGGTGAAGAGTAATGGTGAGGAAGAAGAAGAGTGAATGAGGAGAGAGAAAGGGGTTGGGATATAAATGATGATGGTGGTGGTAGGTAGGTAGGGATTTTCTTTTGGTTCATGATGAACCCAAAAGCAAACCAAATCAAGCCAAACCAAGATGAACCATAACCAAGCAAATAAATGCCAAGATAAACCATGTAAGGAGACATGCAAATTACATACACGTATACCAGAATATGTAATACGAACTATGGTCGTTACAACTCTACCCACCTTAAAAGAATTCTGTCCTCGGAATTTAATTAAGAGGCTAGAGAGGCAAGGACAAGCTATACTAATCACAAACAAGCTATAACAAGGCAATCAATCAAGCAATCACTCATTCAAGCAAGGAACTGAGAGCATAAGGCATAAGGAAGACATTATACCTTACGAGTCAAACAGGTCGGGATATCGCGATCGGATATCATCCTCACGCTCCCACGTTGACTCACCCAAAGTGTGATGATCCCAAGCAACACGGACTAACTTAATGGCCTTGTTCTTGAGTATCTTCTCTCACCGGTCCAATATAGACACGGGCCTCTCCTCATACGAAAGGTTGGTACCAACACCCAATTCCGAATGATCCAGGATATGGCTCAGGTCCGGAATATACCGTCGTAGTTGGGATACGTGGAATACGTCATGCATCTCACGTAACGACGGCGGAAGAGCGAGACGATAGGATACATCACCTACTCGCTCCAGAATATCGAACGGCCCTATATACCTAGGACTAAGATTTTTCCGTACGCCGAAACGAATGGCGCCACGGTTAGGCAAAATCCTCAGGAATACATGGTCGCCGACCAAGAATTCAAGGGGACGCCGATGAGAATCGGTCCAATGACGCTGGCGATCTTGGGCTACGCGAAGATGATCTCTGACTCTTCTGACCACCTCAACTGTTTGAGCAATCATTTCTGGACCGAGCATTTGCCTTTCACCAACATCATCCCATGCTAGCGGGGATATGCACTTTCTATCATATAGTGCCTCGAACGGTGCCATCTAGATACTGGTCTGGAAACTGTTGTTGTACGAGAACTCTACCAGGTACAGGCGATCTTCCTACGAACCACCGAAGTCGAGTGTTCAAGATCTCAACATATCTTCCAAGGTCAAAATGGTACGCTCTGATTGACCATCTGTCTGCGGATGATAAGCTGAGCTGAACTGGAGGTGAGTTCCCAAACTCTTCTGCAGACTACGCCAAAAGTATGACGTAAATCTGGAATCTCTGTCCGAGGTGAAGCAAGCTTCACTTGCCTAAGCCCTCTCTCTGGTAGGTGAAGAGTAATGGTGAGGAAGAAGAAGAGTGAATGAGGAGAGAGAAAGGGGTTGGGATATAAATGATGATGGTGGTGGTTGGTAGGTAGGGGTTTTCTTTTGGTTCATGATGAACCCAAAAGCAAACCAAATCAAGCCAAACCAAGATGAACCATAACCAAGCAAATAAATGTCAAGATAAACCATGCAAGGAGACATGCAAAATACGTACATGTATACCAGAATACGTAATACGAACTATGGTCATTACAAGCATGAACATCACATATGCAAGCTAAAGGTACTAACAACTCAATCAAGCAATCAATGGATGGAATAAAACAGGAAGAAGAAAAGAACAAGACCTAACCTCCTAGTCCATCACCTGCAGCATTGGCCTCCTCGACCGCCATCGTAAAAGCCCTGCCCTGGCGGGGTATATCCCGCTGCTGGTACGGGGTGTGATGCGATGCCACAGGTGGCCTAGCTAGACTCCTTACCTACCCCTGATACTCATTCCAGTTATTCTCTCACATCAATCTAACTATTTGGTCTAAACTTAAGACCTAGGGTTATCCTTGACTCATTCTTAACTCACTGGTATATACCACTAAGTACGCTATATTAAGACTTCTAAGTTACTATTTGTAGGATATCTTCCTGAATTTCTGACATTATCTATCACATGGTACTAGCTCCTATGCTTGACTCTCAAGGGATATAGTCTTACTAAGTTACTTCAAGGATCTGGCCTATATCTCACATGCTCAACCATGAACCACTCACAAACCCATAAGCTATACTTCTAACAACCAACACTAAGACCCAAGACACAAACCTATCTGCAAGTTACCAAGCCACTACACCATCTAAGGTCCTTCAGGACTAATAGAATGAAACCGTATAAGGAACTGGGCTAGAGGGACTAAGGGCATCTACATCCTGAGCTAAATAGGTGATGGAAATAAATTCTATTATCACCGAAATGGAATGACATAGATGATATGTTAAGAACCAATTTAAGATACAATCTGATAATCATTCATGTCTATTCGTAGTCATGTTACCCAGAACCCTCGCCACGCCAGTAAACACAGCTATGATAAACGATAAAGTCCATGACTGAGGTATATACTTCCGTAATTATGTTATCTAGAATTCTCACCACGCTAACCAGTATGGCTGCGAGAACTCTAAATTTCATAACTAATGTAAGTACATCCAAAGTCGGGCTCTATGTCTTCCCTACGCCAGCTTAGTATGGCTGCGATAAACTCTAAACTCTATAACCAAAGTAGACATCTACCTTCATACTGTCCTCATCAAATATGTCATCAGAATATACCTTAACCTAGTCCGTAAAACTCATCTGATACTAGTCAATGTCAACAACAAACTCTAAGGATGAAATTCAACAACAAACAAGAAAGAATGAACGGAGACAAGTGAAAACAGACTCCGAGATAAGGTTCATAGTAAAATTCTCAGAGATCGTCCCTGATCTCTCAAGTAATCATAATTATGATTGAGTATCCCTAGCCTATAGCCTATATCTTTTAAACCTATAGCAGGCTCATAGCAGCACTCTAAGTCGAGCACCACTACGATATCGTACTAATTGCGACTTCTGACCTGCATGAGCCACCACTAAAAATATGTCACGACCCGCACCCAGATTAAGAGCACGAGTGCGTGACAGCGTCCCAGCCTACGCCGCAGAAATGGCATAGAAAGCTGTCTAGGTCTACTATCTAACAACAATTATAATATTAAAACCTGTCGAGATGGTCAACTCCAAACGGAGGACAAGCAATGACAATATAGTATACTCAATCACAATATTCTAAGAAAGATAGAGATACGAAAAAGTAAAGACAACAAGATATAAAAATATCCAAAAAATCTGACACAGAAATAATACAAGTCCAGAGTCTCAGAGTCAACAATCTCTAACACAAATTCTAAAATAATAACATGCTAAGTGCTATCTGGAGACAAAGTCCAGTACCAAACTAATCTAGCTAAGCTACAACTAGTGCCTTATCGGTTGGAACTAACCCCTGCTGGACTAGTGTCTCCCACTATACGCCCACTATGTTATGAGAACCATAGTAGGTAGGACACTCTTCCTCGCCGTCATCTGTAAAATTTTGTCAACATATCCAATCATGATGGAACGAGCACAAATCTCCAATAATAGGTCAAGTTAGACGATAAAGAATATGTAGCAGCAAATAGAGAGAATATACAAGGTAAAGTGATACGTACATGAGCATGGTAAGTCATATCAAGACTGTAAATGAATGTAAGAGCAAAAGAACAGTGTATATCATGTACGAAAATCAAGAAACTACTATCTATGTGAGTTAGCACTAGTTTCAATATATGATCGGCTTAGGAACATGATACAAGAGTTGGCCTGGTTAATCATACGTGCGGTGTATGATTAACACTGTTCAAGGTTCAAGACTTGATACAAGGAGGGTATTGATCACATATCTACGCTAATACCCCCACCCCGACAAGTATAGTGGATCCAACCATGACACGTTATGACACAAATTCTCTGAGAAGGTCGCGAGCCTTCACAGGAATCATGTATATACGATGCACAAGTAATAAGGACAAGTTTGCACAAGATATACCAAGGAAAACAAGGAATAACATCTCATAATGGAATCCAGACAAATACCAATCCGTGTGAACAATGTGTCAAAAGAACAAGGATATCTACACTTGTCACGACCCGTACCCAGTGTAGGGCACGAGAAATAGGTACGTCCAGTCTAAGCCGCAGTGTCGGCGGTAGAACACTGTTCTAGGTCACAATTAAAACTAAATACAATATGATATACTCTCCGTATGCAGGATAATCACAGCAGGATACAACTCAATCACCAAAACTAGAAGTAGCACGATAAGATAACTATAAATCCATAAAAGAAGTACAACAGAGAGAAATAAATCTCGATGTTATCAACACCAACTCAAACAAGCATAAAATAAATACAACTCAAAAAAACTAAAAATAAAATAAGAAAAACTCTAGCCATCTACTCCAACCTCTACTGTGTCTCCTCTAAGCTAGCAGTAACCTCCAAGCTATCTGTAAAATTTATCAACAGGTCCAGTCAGGACGGAAGCGAGCACAGTACATCTTACGCAGTTCATATCATGACAGGAATATAAAGCATGCAATAGAGTAAGATACATGAATCGCTGAAAGAAAGGACATGAAATAAAGAGATGACTGTAATGGAAATATATACTATAAGTAAAGAACTAACAGTGAACTAGTGATTTAGAGTACACGATAAACATATGAACGGCTTGATAATAAACATGAGAGTTTGTACATGGCTACACTACTTTAGAAATATTCACATGAGCATTTCTACTCCCCCATCCCCAATCAATACATAAGGATCCGTTCAGGTTATGTTATTGTACATGATATCACATGGGAGCCCATAAATGGGTGCACATGAATGTAAACACGGGGGCTCCGTGAAAATGAGAGTACATGAATCACGAGAATGTACATGAATGGTGAAAGCACATGAATACATGATGAAAGTGAAACGCATATGACATAATATATCCCATGCTCCCGAGGGGGATAACATCGCATGAAAAGATCCATATAGTACTAATTCGTGTTACCATCATGACAACATCAAGTAAAGTAATCTAGAGCAAGAATATAAGTCCTAGCAAGTATGAAACGGTCAGAGAATGTACTCGTCGGATACCTTGAACAGCTGATTTAAAAAGATGGCCAACTAGAGTCACAGAGTCCTGGTTAGAGCAACACAGGTTATAAAGAGTTTAATTTATATGGTAATTAAAATTATAATACAATCTACATGAGTCTAAGTCAATCTAGGTCAAAGTCAACTTTTGGTCAACTCTGGTCAACTATAAAGTCAAACTAGGTCAACTCTAGTCAACTGTGGTCAAACTAGCTAGGGTTGGGTCAACAATGGTCAACTAGTCTAGGTTAGTCAATTCTAGGTCTAAATAAACTAAGTCTATGCAAATCAAGTATCCAAGATAGCTACTAACTCATAGCCTACGTCACTTGCTAAACCAAGCACAAAACTAAACCATAAGCTAACAAGGCACACAAACTTAGTCATATAATGCATATATATTATTCACATTCACATATTCATATACATAGATATATATAGGAAAGCTATATATATAGACACATATATATATATATATATATATATATATATATATATATATATATATATATATATATATATATATATATATATATATATATATATATATATATATATATAAGGAGAGGTAAAAGAGTAAGTGAGTGTGTGTGTGTTTCGCATGTGTGTGAAAGGATATGTGTTAATGTTCTCAGATTTAGTGATAGGTAGGTGTATGTGACATGGGATACATGGTGTCAAAGGGTGTATGAATGCATGTGTGTAAAAGGTTATATGTTAACTCAGTTTATAGAAATACATACATACATACTTATATTGTATACATGCATACATATCATGTATACATACATACATTGCATATATGCCTACACACATATCATATATATATATATCATTTCATTCATCTAACATATCATGCATTATGTACTCTACATTCATTAATATCCATACTTCCATACTACATAGGCTCATAGGTTACACAAAATGCCTATATCATATAGTCACTTTTCTACTTAAAACCAATACTGTATCAATTGGGCCTTCACTAAATTTTGGGATTAAAGTATGTCGTAGCCCTTCGTATTAGCTTTTCGAAACTTTAAACCGATCATATTTTCGTGTCCGGAAGCTCCCAAAATCGCGAAAACACCGAAACGCGTTTGTCTTTCGGCAGCTGACACTCAAATAGTTTTACAGAAAGTTCTAAAACAAATTTTGGCTTATTAAAATATATATTTGAAAAGCTAACTTCGATACGGTTCTTTTAAAAAATGGAAGATTAATCGGATTTCTAAGCTAAAAGTTATGACATTTCTAAGTTACTTTGGTTAATAAAAACGTGGATGAATATTATGACGAATTTGAATTGTTTTGAACAAAAGAAACACATGTAGGCCAAGATACTTGGATACCAACATAGGTATCCGAATGAAACTCATTCTAACCGTCCTAACTAAGATCAATCCACTCTCTAACCATTCTAAAACTGAATTTAAATATCTATTTAAACTATTATCATACATACATACACATGGGGTGTCCTAATTTGGGATCTATCAAGTAGGACACAAGACACATATCTAAAATCCTCAAGAGAGCTCCAAATGGCCTTAAATTTGAATCTAAATAGGGTACATGCATGGGGGTGGATCCTATGGATTCAAAACTAACTAATATGCCTAGAAAATTAATTTAGAGAGTTGGTTTTACCTATTGGGAGTGAAATCCCAATGATACTCCCAAGGACACGGCTCCGACACGAAGATCTTTCAAAAAGGACACTCCTTCTTGCACTTTGCTCCAAATCTTTGCTAGCACCCTTCCTTGGTAGTATGATAAGGTTGGATGAAAATTTTGGTGGAGGGATGTAAGGATTTGGAGGTCAAATCAAAGAGGAAAGCTATCTAATTTGGGGAAGAACACTTTGTGAAGGAAAAAAGGCAAGATGGAATGGAATGAAAGGAAGGGAGGCTAACCTAGCTATAGTGGCTGCGATTAAACCCTATTTGGGCCTTGGAGGAAAGCCCAATAAGGCCTCAACTAGTCCTCTTGGTTAATTTTAAGTTAGGTTCAAGTTTGGGATCAAAAGGGTTAAATTTAAGCCTTTAACTTAACCAATCTAACAAGTGGGATTAGTCTAAATTCACTAACTTAATTAGTGGAATTTGTGGGCCATAACTAACTAATCTTGGGATCCCGTTAACAGTTTAAGCTACCCGGGTCACTAACACAAGTCGGAACGAAACGAAACTCAAACCCGACTAAACAAATCCCGTAAAATCAATATTAAAATATAAAAATTCCCAAAATATTAAAATATAAAAAATGACCAAAATTATAATACATCAATTTAAATATTATTAAAATAATCTAAAATTTACCAATTAATTAAAATCCTAAATAATTCAAAAGTCACAAAATGACCAAAATACCCTTAGCCTAAAAAGTTGTAAATTGTCATTATAATCACATGGTTAGGTCCCCATGGTCATGGTTAGTCTCTAGGCTCAACAGTTCTAGGGTTCACTAGCTAACACATCAAAATTATAATTCACCAATTTTAAATAGTGTTAAATTAATTAAAAATTTCCATAAATCATAAATTCTACTATTAAATAATAAAATTTTACAAAAGTTCAAAATTACCCTCATTTAGAAAAGTTGGTGTTACAACACTAAATACAGGAAACATAGAAGATATCATAAAACAGAATTATTATCAGAGAATGTACTCGCCTGCCAACTGGTGTAAAGTATCATCGACGTCCGATACGGCGTCCCGAAGACCTAAATAGGCAATATTGTATCAATATCAGGTTTAAGATTGAAAACTAGTCAGACTAGTCAAATTCTAGGTCAATAGGGCATTTCTAGTTCAGTTGGTCAAATCTAGTCCAATTAGTCGTTTCTAGGTCAATTGTCAACTCTAGGTCAACTAATCCATTCTATCCAGTCCTAGGTTACATTAGCCTATATTTGAGTTTTCTAGGTTGTAACTTAAGGATATAAGTTAAATAACTAATACTAGGTTAGGACACCCTACAACATTACCTTGTTGTTACCCCCAAGCTAATGTCAATACCTTACTTAAGTATCTAACGCATGAGCTAATGGGATATATTTCCCCCTTTTACCCACATGCCTATTAGTGGCTAAATACCTATATATATATATGTACATATATGTCACACCCCCGAACTAGGACACTGGAGAGCGGGGGACAGACACAGCCAGCTACGTACATTGAAGTGCAACACACCTCGCAATACGGTCACGGCTGTCTAGATGCATGAAGGTTTATCTACAAGCCATCAGTCTCTTAAGGTCAAGAACAAGCCTAGTGTCTCAATCTCAAGCAAGTAAACACATGTTACAAGATGGTAGATCATCAGACATACAAAGTAAGGCGTCCCATACATTACATATTCAGATGATCATGAAGCTAGTTATACAAAATGCGAAGACTAGCAAGAGTTTAAGTCATACATGATCAACCCTATAATTTTTTAATCATGTTACAGCCCTTAGGCAGACAGAATATAAGTTTCAACACGAGCTAACACTTGCTCGGCGGCTAAATACCTCAAAAGAATAATTTACAATATAGTGGAAGAGCAAAATAAAATCCACTCGTTGCCAGGGTTGCGTCTAGAGTTCATCATCTGGCTGGAAGGCAGGTAGATCCTCGGGTGATACTCCAAAATCTGGCCATACAAAATCAGCTGGGTCAGAACCCAGAAGAGCAAGTGCCACAAGGGAGGCTTCATTAAGGAACTAAAAACAGCAGGTATGGGAGAGCGTCGGTATAATCGATCGGTATTTGATCAATTTTTTTGGTATTTTTTAAAATCGGTATTTGAAAAATCAATACCAATATCGTACCATTTAGAATCGGTTTTTTGGGTTTCGGTTAAATCGGTATTCGGTCAGTTTTTGTTCGGTATCGATATTTTACCAATTAATATTTGATCAATTAACACACTTAATATTGTAGAACCTCTTAACCTATAATATATATATATATTACTTTTTTGGAAGCATTAATTTTAAAGCCAAGCCTCTACCAACCAAACAATTAATCAAAATTATTAGAACCTTATGTAACAAGTCGCAAACACCTAAAAATGAGATTAAAATATCAAACACGATCACTAAGTTTAATCTTTAGTATAAGTTTAAGTAACCAAAATTCACTTCAAAATTCTATGAGAACACAAAAACGTAAGCTCAAAAGATCAAAAACTCAATTCTTAGCATTCTTAACGTAAATTCAAGTCCACTAAAATCCATTCCAAGTTCTAGGAAACCAACCAAAACAAAGATAAAAATAAAAATGAGTAGCGTAAAATTAATCATGAACAACATTAAAAATGTGCGCGTGTGTGTGTGTGTGTGTGTGTGTGTGTGTGTGTGTGTGTGTGTGTGTGTGTGTGTGTGTGTGTGTGTATGTGTGTGTGAATCGGTTCGGTTCGGTATTTTTGGTGTGGTATTACACTCAAACCGTTACCATTACCATTATACCGTAATTTAGTCGGTTCGGCAATTCGGTATCGGTACATAATTTCGGTTCGATTTTTCGGAATATTTTCAATCGGTATTCGGTCGATTTTTTGGTATCAGTCGGTATTTGCTCACCCCTACCAGCAGGTTAATAAACAGAAGATATAGATAGTGAACATGATTAAGTAACAAGAAGACAGGATTAGAATAAAACAATAGCTTGCATTATAAAAACAAGAGGCGGAATATAATTCCTACGTTAACCACAAGGCAAGCATTTAGGCACGGCTATTCAAGTCTTACGGCTTGCTATCATTAGCTAACTCGGGTTATCACGGGCCTAGTTACTAACAAGATGCATTTGAGATATTCTCGAGTCACAAGCCCTGCAGTTATCCAGGTTATCCAGGCGAGGTTGCTTATAGTTATCAAGAGTTTAGAGAATCATTAAGTGACTTGGAGTGCAACACATGGCAGTGTGCTTTAGTACTTATGATTTCAAGAAGTGCCTCACATGACAGTGGGTTAGAAATGTGCCATACTCGTTGGCAGGCTATAAGTCCACTCAGGTGTGGCCGGGATAACGGGATCGCCTGTAACTGAAAAAATCTTTTTATATGAACTACTTGATCAATCTAGTCATTAACCTAGTCAGATTCATTATGAATTCCTGATCGTGGTAACCAGGAATCCATGTCCTAGACATGATGCAAGACGAGACAGGTAGCTTGTATAGGCACAATCCAGAAAATCAAACACGGTGTCAAGACAAGAGTTACTTAGAAAGTCAGGGTAGCTGTCGCAACAGCCTTTCAAGATCATCATGTCATGTCGGGTTACTGGTTACTTATCAAGATTTCTTGTCAGAAGTGTGCCTCGACGGGCCACTATCATGATTGTACATGTCTTATCAAGTTACTTATCATGTCAAGAGTGCTTGTCAAGAGTGTGCCTCGATGGGCCACTATCAAGATTATCATGTCGTGTTCGTGTCAAGATCAATACTAGCAAGTCATGTTATGCTCAACAAGTCATCGAGTCGGGTCATCACAAGATAGGTCAAGTACAAGTCACGTGCAAGATCACAGGCATATACAACTAGAACTAGGAGAACATGCACGGGGGCGAGGGGCGAGGGGAAAGGAGTATCCTGGCAACAAGTGGTGCTGGTCAAATTGCACCAGGGAAATGACATATGGCGCCAAGGGGAACAGGTGGCACCTAAGTTAGGTTGTGCCACGCTGGGGTACACCAGATCAGGTTGTGCCAGGTCAAGTTGCGCCTGACTCAGGTTGTGCCTGACTCAGGTTGCGCCTGACTCAGGTTACGTCAGGGCCCAAGGGGACGCTGGGGAAGGTCAGGTTGTGCAGCGCTAAGGAACGCGCGATAGGTCAGGTTGTGCTGTGCTAAGGAATGCGCACTGGGTCAGGTTGTGTCGCACTAAAGAACGCGAATTGGGTCAGGTTGCGTCGTGCTAAGGAACGTACGCTGGGTCAGGTTGCGGCGCGCTAAAGAACGCATGCTGGGTCAGGTTGCGCCGCGCTAAGGAACGCGCGCTGGGTCAGGTTGCGCCGCGCTAAAGAATGCACGCTGGGTCAGGTTGCGCCCGACACTGTTCTTCTTCCCCAAACAACAAAGAAGAACCCATGGAACCCGAAAACTTCAAAATATCATAACTTACTCAAAACAAGTCCGAATTGAAACTTCCATGGGTCTAAACTGCATCGAACGAGATTTCCTACAGCTTGGGTCATCTGGTTTTTGGAAGTACCAAGCTTTAATAGATCAAAACCAAGAAAACAAGAAAAGATCAAAACTTAGATCTACAAAAATCTACCCATTAAAATCAAAATGCCAAGTTCTAAAGAGGCTTAGAATCAAGTAGAGAAAAGAATGGAAAAATAAAATAAGAGATCCCTCATGAAGCAAGATTGCACTTGCCTAGGCTTTCTTTGGTGGGTGGGAGGAGTAATGGAGAAGAAGAAGAAGTAAATGAAGAGGAGTAATGAAGAGAGAGAGAGAGAGAAAGAAATGAGTTAACTTATATAGCAACCCCTCTCATATCAACCAAAAATAAACCAAGCCAAGCCAAGCCAAGCCAAGTCATGCTGAACCAAGTTGAACCAAATCAAGTCAAGATTAAACCAAGGCTATGCTAAGCAAGATAAGTCAAAACAAGGGCCACGTGACAATTGTCAAAAATTCGTATACGTATCCTAAAAAATACGCATAACGAGAAACATGAGTGATAATATATATTGGATACTATACTATATATGATTCACTACTATATAACATATATAGATACTTAGATACATTACCTATCTATTACTATACCTTTACCTTTATTTCCTATTATCTGCTGCTCTTACAAACAGCAGGTAAATCCACTCATGCTCATATCCACACTCTCTAACTTAAGATACTAACCTATCACTCTAACCTCTAGGATACATTAACTAACCTCAATCTAACTTAGGATACCACCTTTGCATATATTACTCAAACCCCAACTGAACTGAACCTAACCTACTTTATAACCTGTGATAATCTAACACAAACCATACTGCCTGACTTGTATTGCCTGCAATGGCTGCATTGCTTTCTGCAACTGCCACTTCATGCCATTTGATGTTGCTGCTATCCTGTAAGGTTTTAGGGGTACATGAACCCCATATCCCTCTATTCTCATATCCTAATAATCATAATGTCCTAACCCTTACACTCTTAAAAGCCTGTGGTCAAAGGCCAACAAATCTGAGTATCAGATGAAATTTGATACATGATTTGTGGGATAACAATACACGTTAACCACTTCCATAGCTCTGCACTAACCAAGCTAACCCTCTAACCTTTTACTCGATTTCCTATACTATTTCTCATCTGCCATTTCATACCACCTCCCCTCTATCATGACGTTCTGAAACTAGACCCCAAGCCCCCTTATTGCCCTGCTGCCTAGTACAGCAGGTTGTACATAATGCTTCTCAATACAGCAGATGCTGCTGCCCAAATCTAACTACAGTGGCTGTTCTGTCTGCTGTAAAACACAGGCCCAAATGCCCTCATTGCACAGCAATATAGAGCCCCAAGCCACTGTATTCTTCAGATTTCCCCCATACTGTACTAAGTACACTAGCCTAAATGTAGGGCATCCATGTCATGAAGGATCCCCTTCAACCTCATTTAACTAACACCAATTTTAACTAACTTGCTATCTCTTTCTCTTCCTAAACTTGCATTTCCCTAATTGTTGCTTCTAAAATCAAATTTCCCTTCTCGACCCTCTTCACATCCCCCTCTTACTACCACCACATTACATTGATGGAAATTTTGCCTGCACAGGCCCATGGCAAGGAAGCCAAAGGCCAAACGAAGCCAACTAGGGCCTGTACTGCCTCCAGCAGGGAGGCTCTGCCCTGCCGCTGCCTCTTCCTTACTGCTCTGAACCTGCCTTACCATATTTTCCATAGGTACTGCTGCTAATAGCAGCCTCACCTCTTCACACACTCACTCACCTTGGCAACCACTGCCCTCTTCCTACCCCAACTGCTTCTTCACATAGTGCCCTATAATACACATAACACACCATGTTTCATAAATGAAAATTGAAGCATTACTCCTATATGGCCATCTCTGTTCAGTCAATAAGTGACTGAAACTCAAACCTCCTAACTTCATCTCCTTCCTAACTTTCAGCCTACATGTATCAGTAACTGATACATATCCTCCCCAAAACTGAACTAACTTCAATATCTATCTATAAATCATAATTTCATAACCAAAAACATGTATCTACATATATATACTTATATATATACACACACACACATATATATTTACACACACATACACACACACACACACACACACACACACACACACACACACACACACACACACACGTCTGGACTAAGTTCTAGTACAATCTAAGGGCTAAACCCCTCATTCATATCATTAGCTATAGGGGATATATATATATATATATATATATATATATATATATATATATATATATATATATATATATATATATATATATATATATATATATATATATATATATATTTTATATATATATATTTATATATATATATATATATATATATATATATATATATATATATATTATTTTTTTTATTTTATATATATATATATATATATATATATATATATATATATATATATATATATATAAAATAAAAAAAATAAATAAATAAATAAATAAATAAATAAATAAATAAATAAATAATAAATAAATATATATATATATATATATATATATATATATATATATATATATATTATTTGGATAGGTTTTACATAGTTAGGCTCTCTAGTTGGTTTCATATATATATAATCCTTATGAAACCAACTAGAGAGCTATACATCAAAATATGAAACAAGGCTCAAACTAGTCTATGGGACATTCCTACAAACACTTGGTATGTCACCCTCGAATTTCTTCCAAGGGTGGCACAAAACCTTATCAAACTCCCAAATGAGGACTCAATAGAGCCTCTAAACCATTCCTAAGGGTCATCCATACACATGGTGAGTTCCTATGGGTTCCATACCAAAATTTGGATTAAAATGACAAAATTAGAGAGAATTATACCAATTGGGAGTGGTTTTCCAATGAACAACCAATAGACACGAATGCGACACGAACTTCCTTACCAAATGGGATCTCCTCCTTGCTCCTAGCTCCACACTCCTTGTAGGCACCTTTTTCTTGAGAGGATGTGAGGAATGGTGGAGGAAAGAGTGAGATTGGGGAAGGAAATTAATGGAGGGAAGCTCTCTTTTTGGAAAGAGCTAAAAATGGAATATGGAGGCTAAAAAATTATTGAAGTGAAATAGAGAGAGCCCCTCCCATATGGCCGGCCACCACATCTAGGTTAGGGTATTAATTAGAATGTCCTAAAAGTCCTCTAAGTCATCATTAGGCTATTACATGCAAATACAAGGGTTTGGGGTCAATTTGGACAAAAACCTAATCTCTACATGAACTAAATGGTCTTGATGAGTTAGTCTAAATGCACTAGCCTAATGGGTTGGTTTGTGGGCCATGCCTAGCTAATCCTTGGGTTCCGACTAGTGTCTAAGCTAATCGGGTCACTAACTTAAGTTAAAATCTAGACTAGCCCCTAACCCGACTAACAAAACTCAAATAATCCAATAATTTCATATAACACTCCTAATTAATATTTACAATATATAAAATTTGTAAAACGACAAAATTACCCTTATTTTTGAAAATAGGTAGTTATAATACTAGCTAGCATTCCTCCCGACCATGTTCTGACGTGCAGTCAGCGGCCACTGTCAGATATATACCCTATAATACACCCATAACCGGGCAGCTATAAGGCTAAAAAGATGGCTATCTCATACGCCTACTAATATTCTTCCCCGTCTAGGAGTAGTACAAGATCATGTCCATGACTCGCATGACTCGTATCTCACATACAAGTCCTCTAACTAACACAACTAGTCATATATGATCCGTCACACGAATCCCTTGTACTGGCCAAGTACATGGTGCGTGCTAATACCAATGTAATTCTCACTCCAAGTGTCACGTCATGAGTCGTGTCCAGTCATAGAAGTCATGGAAAAATAAATTCAACACAAGGAAGCCTACTATCACGCTAGGTCACACCCATATCCACTATATGTCATCGATGGCATCATCGACGGTACCCAAGTCACACCTGGACGCTCTCCTAACACATCTAATCCTAACACACCATAACACGTCCATATATAACAAAAAATAAAATAAGATCACAGTGACACAGTATCTTGCCTGAAGGTTGCACGATGATTCGACGACGTCCTGTAAGCAAACTCGTCAATCCGAATGAAGCAGTAAGGATGAAACTTCCGTAAACATCTTCGGATGCTGAAACAAATATTGTCAATATTTTCGGAATAAGCAAAATAGCTAGCTTAGGCTACCCATAAGTCCAATTCTGGACACATGGATAAAATATTAACTTTGGGCCGTTGGACTCACTTTGTACCGAAAAACGTGCTAAGACAACTGTTGTCTAAATTTGACAAATCATGTCAATCTTGGCCAAAACGATTCCAGTGTCCAATGATGGTGTCAGATTTGGAATTCGATGTCCCGGGTCAAAAATTATAATTTTATATTCTGAAAATTATGATTTTGAGAGGCCAACTTTGGTGTCGATTTCAACCAACCAAACGACATCCTATGAAACTAAACATTTTATGGAACGAAGGTGGTTATACCTACTACACAACGGAGTGGTGGTTTTTCAAATTGAGCTTCGACGAGAAAGAAACAAATCTGTGAAGTTGACTCCACAAAACTGTCCAAAATAAATGTTATATAAACGGTCAACTTGGTGGCCGGTTTTGATCTGTCAAACGATCGAAGGGATATATACCGAGATTGAGAAGAAAGAATCGGATCGACGATCCAACAGTTGGATTCTCCAGAAAAGGTATCCAAAGTTGCTGCGACGAGAAGAAATTCTGGACAAGAATTCGTGCACATTACTATAGGACCTCATGCACTCATGAATAGCCCGTGCTATGCGTCAGGGAGGAAGGAGGCATGCTTGGGAAGTGGTCGCCAGTGCACGTGGGGCTAGGGAGTTTCGGCGACGTACGGCTGGCAATTGTGGCTGCCGTCGCGTGCTGCCATGAGGATGGCGTGCCGACAACCGGGCGACGTCGGGGTTGGGTCGTACGATGGTGCGGTAGTGACGCACGGTGGCCGGGTCGACGAAAGTTGCGGGCTTTGCGGCTGCTGTCCTGATATATATATATATATATATATATATATATATATATATATATATATGTATATATATATATATATATATATATATATATTTGGAGATGGGAAACTTTATTGATGTATCAGGCACAAAAAGCCGATGCCTATACAAGTAAAAGTGCCACGCGCCCAAAAAGAAAGAAAGAAACAAATAAAAGATACACATATATATATATATATATATATATATATATATATATATATATATATATATATATATATATATATATATATATATATATATATATATATATATATATATATATTTGATGTATCAGGCACAAAAAGCCGATGCCTATACAAGCCGATGCCTATATACCTATATATATATATATATATATATATATATATATATATATATATATATATATATATATATATATATATATATATATAAAATATATATATATATATATATATATATATATATATATATATATTATATAGGTATTTAATATAAGAGTTTTTACTTAGTATAGGATTTTATATGTAAAATATATATTTGTATATATATATATTGGGAAGAGCATATGTATTTATTTATTCCTATATATATAACTAATATCATTATATGTAATTTATTTAAAAAATTTATAGGGATATACATAAACATATGTATTAGTAATCATATACGAAATAACTATATAAAATACAAGCGTATACATATAATTCAAATATATACGAAAATTAACATATACTCAGTTTAATGTAATAAATAATAAATAGAATGATAAAATATTTAGTAAATATTAGGGAGTGTCTTAGGGTCGAGATGAAGGTGGTAGTAGGGTTGGTGGTGGTCGGAAAGTTGGGTTTAAACCGATTTAGCTTTACAAAATCTATCGAAATTAATCCTAATAGGTTATGACAACCTAGTATATGCTCTACCAAGTGGGGTTGGCTAGGTTAGAGCCCAAATATATTTTCTAGTCAAATCGAATCCGAAAATCGCCCAATGAGTCTCCTGTGCCATTCGCAAATAAATAGCACTTGGAAACTCTATTAAGAGGCACACCCTTGGCATGTGCGACGTAGACTTAACATGGATCAAAACTATATATTGGGTCAAATTGTTTTGATCTAAGTCGAGTCCCGAACTCAAGTTGGAAGTTAGGTCTATAATTATGGTAAACGGTCAAATAGCCTAAATTGACCCGAAGTTGTGCAAAGTCAAAAGAATGTTAGAGAACAAGTTTGGATAGGACATGATTTATCAAATTAAAGGCCAACATGTCTACTTCAAAACTCATGAAGGATGTTTCGCAAGATTGGCATGTCTCGTGCTCCAAAAATTATAGCTACGAAAAAGTACGTCTATAGTTATATTGATAAAAAATCTAGTTTAAAATTTAAATATCTATATTAAATAACTAAAATAAAATTTAAAATAATATCCAAAAATCAGGAGGCTTACAACGTACCCACCTTAGAAAATTTTGTCATCGAAATTAAAATAACATTAATATATAAAAATCTGTAACGCAAGATTAATAAGCTAAACGTACAAGAATTCATAAATAGATGGGGATAACTTTTTGCATGGAACCTTCTTGCTCCCAAGTAGATTCTCTTGGAGAATGGTGCTTTCATGCAATCCGAACCAATCTAATCATCTACCCTCTAAGCATTTTCTCACTAGTATCCAAGATACCAACTGACTACTCCTTGTATGATAGACTGGGTCCCACTGTGATCTCGGAATGGTCGACCACATGACTGGGATCAGTCCCTTACTTCCTCAACTGTAAGACATGGAATGCATCATGCACTCCATCAAAGAATGGAGCGATTCGAGACGATATGTCACTTCTCCAATACTCTCTATATGACCGATGGGTTATAATCCTATAGGTAAGGCTTCTATATCGGTTCCTATTTTTTACCTATAGAAAGTTCACAATTCCTCTGTAACTCGATAAATCCTTAAACCATATGCTATATTCCTATAAGTTACCTTTCCAACTTCTATAATAGTTCATTAACGATCCGCTTTCTTCTACATATAAGCAATCTATACCATCCTTACAAGTATGCCTATCTGCGGTAAGGGTCGAGACTGAACTAGATGGCTACATAGACCTATTGGTCATCCTTCTAGTCCTGACCTATTTTAGGTCATTTCAAGGCTAGTCTTATCATGTATGAATATGATCTTTCTTTCTACTTACACTATAAAAATTTGTCAAATTAGTGACGTTCCAAAACGTCGCTAATCTCGACCAAAACGTCGCTAACCTAAATTAGCAACATTTTCAGCGACGTTTTGGAAACAACGGAAAAAAGCGTGTTGCTAATCGAGAAAACGTCGCAAAACGTTGCTACGACGACGTTAGTTAGCGACGTTTATAACGTCGCTAATTAGCGATGTCATTTGCGATGTTTGCTTGTGGTCGCCGATTAGCGACACAGTAGCGACGTTTTTGCGACGATGTGGTGGCCTTTTTTAATTTTTTTTTAATTTAGCGACATTTTTAGCGACATTTATATTCGTCGCTAACAGTTAGCGACGAATATAAACGTCGCTAAATTAAAAAAATTAAAAAAAAGAATCCAGAATGCAAATATACAATCCAAAATACAGAATCCAATCCAATCCAAAATACAGAATCTAGTCCCTTGGTTCGTCGACCCCTTCGGTGGAACACTCAACACCGGCACACACAATACAATCCAGAATAGACCAAAAATAATTGGTCGTCTCCTCAAGCCTCTCGGAACATCACAATATGCATCACACATCACACAAACCAATATACATCACAATATGCATCACACATCACACAAACCAATATACATCACACACCAAAAAATAAATATCCATCATGACATCCAAAGGAGATATATCCATCAAAATAAATATCCATCATAATATCCAGAGGAGATATATCCATCAAAATAAATCCAGTCAATATATGTATCTATTGTCGTCTATGCTGGGGCAGATAGAACTCCCTCAGCCAGCGCACATAAGTAGGATCCACGGTAGCCAGATCAATATCCAGAGGAGATGGATGGCTGGAACTCCCGATGGAACTGTCCTCTGGTGCCACCTCCTCTTTCACAGCTCCCTCGGCTTTAGGAATTACTTCTGGAGCAGCTCTCTCGGTGGAACTGCCCTCTGGTGCCACCTCCTCTTTCACAGCCATCTGTGCCTCCCTCAAGCGAGATCGTCGGGTCTTAGGTGCCATCTGTGAGAATGGGTGCCATCTCATTTGAGTACATTTTTGAAAGCAGATAAAATACAAAAAATTTGATTTTTTGCCAAGTGTAAGAACGGATGGCTCAGAACACAACCCAAAATTCATTCTAGCATACATTAGTATGAATCATCTATGTTCTGTACATATGGTATAGTATATGTTCTTATCGAATCTAGTATCTGAAGGATATAACAGAATCAAGATGAACCAACATAATATAATACTAAGACATCATCTACTACTAAAAAATATAGTGATAGTTTGTTGTATCATCATTGCCGAGAAATGAGGGTCGGAGGATAGTCAACTTTATCTACGGCTACATAGTTTCTGCCTCGCCAGTCGAATGGCTGCAGGGACTATGTCCTGATCACCATATCGTACCATAGATTAATGCAAATGGAGCTGGAGCCAAAATATAGAATCTAAAATACAAATACAGAATCCAATCCCTAGGTTTGCCGAAAATACAAAAACAAAGATTGACACACAGTACTAATTCATATCTATTTTAAGTGTGAGAATGGATGCCTCAGAACACAATCGACAACGATGTATATTAGTTACATGAGCTAGTCGTCGCGAAACGTGTTGGCCCATTGGTCATGGTCAAACCTGATTTTAATAATTGATCAAACTCTGTCTTAATATAAATGCAAGTCAACTCAGATGTTTACCTACGACGTTTTGGACACTGCTCAACAATGGATATCAATAATGTTCAAGACTAAAGCTGTTTGTGTAGCACCCACTTTTTTAAAATAAGGATATTTTAGTCATTTAAGTCATTTTAGTCATTTTGTGATTTTCTAGATATTTTTGACTTGTGATTGATTTAGCCTTTGGTTTAACTTTAGAAAACCCACAGTAGAGACTAACCATGACATATGATGATCATCCAGCTAATTAGAATTTATTTTTATACTTTGGATTAATTTAGAAAGCCATTTGACTATTTTTAGGCTATTTAATTAATTGGCTTTTTAGCCTTTTGTTAAATGGGCTTAAACTGAACTTAAATAGAGGAGTGGGTCCCATGAACCAACCCTAACCCTAATAGGACTCATATGGCTGGCCAAAGCAGGAAACCCCTACCTCCTATATAAGCATTACATTAGTATGGACACCCCTTTACAAAACCCTAGTTTCCAGCTCTCCAAAACCCTAACTTTCTCATCCGACCTCCGTTTCACCTCAAACGAAGTGCGTTGTGATCGTAGGAAGGAGGATAATTTTCTGGAGCATTGCTAGCAAGGAATTGGAGGCATTTGCTCGGTGGAAACTGGTCGTCTCATCGATCGAGGAGTCAGTTTCTTGATTTTTCAACTCGCCATAGGTAAACACCTAAACATCATAGTTTCTCCTGATTTTTCTTCATAGTAGCATGCATCTAGGTAACCTAGACCCACCCATGAAGTTTGGTTAAGTTTCGTGTCCGTTTGATAGGTGTATCGGACACGTATCGGATTAGGGTTAAACTTGTTCGATGAAATTCCTCTTAGATTTCAATCCTGTTATTTTTGCAATCTAATTTCACGAATTAATAGCCCTATATGTGAGGATTCCTAAACCCTAGGTTCTTGCTAGAATCGACACGGTTTCGTGTCCAAAACAGGACACGCACGCGTAGCACGAGGACCGCGCGCATGTCCTACTGCTGCCGTGTCCGTTCTCGATGGACACGGCGATTCGACACAAGAATTTTGGTCAGTAGCTAGGCGCCATGACTGACAGGTTGTCCGTAAAGTTTGGTGAGGTTTCGTGGAGTATCGACGGAGAAATCGTCGTGGCATTGATCGCGGCCTGTCACGCGCGCGTGAGAACACGGCGTCCTATACGTACTTCGTGCGACTCGGACACGTGGCGAGAGTCCAGTGCAGACATGTGGACATGTAGCCCTATATGTGGGCTACGTGTACGAGTAACTACGTGTCCTATTTCGTGTCATGACCCGCACCCCAGAGTAAGGGCACGAGAACGTAACAACGCCCAGCCTACGCCGCAGTGTCGGCGGTAGAACGCTGTCCTAGGTTACAACATTTAACAATATAATGCTAAGCAGTTTATACTCCCCGAATGGTGGTGACATAGCAGATACAATCTCAATCACATCTAAGGTAGAGCATGATAAAGATAGATAAAACATGAAATCCAAAATAAATACAGGAGATAGAAGTCTAAGTGTCTAAGATACATAAACCCAGAAATACATCTCAAAACTCAAATACAGATACAGTAATCCACAAGGTAAATACAACTCCAGACAAAAATAAAATAACTACCTAAACAACCCCTACTGTCTCCTCTAGGCTAGCAGGCAACCTCCAAGCTATCTGTAAAATTTATCAACGGGTCCAGTCAGGACTGGAGCGAGCACAGTACATCTCAACAATTCATAGCAGGTTAGAAAATATAGACATGCAGTAAAGTAAGATACAAGTACTGAAAGAAGTACAGTATAAAAACAGAGAGAGAACTGTAATAGAAATATCTACTATAAATAGAGAACTAGCAGTGACTAGTGAGTCAGAGTACAACATGAACATGTAAATGGCCTGGGATGATTCAATGAAGACACTACGGAATGATTCAATGAAGATACTACTGGTGTATTATTCACATGTCCACTTCTAGTCCCCCGTACCCCCAATCAATACACAAGGATCCAGCCAGGTTATGTTATATGATTCTATGCACGGCCCCCGAAGGGTGATACATGGATGTCCCATAAATGGGGAGTCTGGGGGTTACCCAACTGTGCAAGATTCAAGAGACTTTGTGATCATGAGGGTACATGTCACAAGTAATCAAGTGAACCAAGAAGCATAGTGATACGCCATATAAGTGAAACGCACAGAACACGTAGTACTCGATGCTCCCTAAGGATAACATCTCTAGAAAGGATCCATATAGTACCAATCCGTGTGACCATCGTGACAGTACAAGTAAAGTAATCTACTGCAGAAAATAATTCTAAGCAGGATATGAAATGATCAGAGAATTTACTCGCCTCGATAACCTGAACAGCTGATAAGTATAGGGGGGTCCCACTGAAGCCACAGAGTCCTATTTAAAGTAACACAGGTTACAAGGTGTTCAAGTTGTAATAAATGAATCTCTATAATCAATCTACATTATTCTAGATTCTTCTAAGTTAAAACAACTCTAGGTCGACTCCGGTCAATAATCTAGTCAAACTAGGTCAAGTGTTGACTTACAGTTGACTTTGGGTCAACTGGTCAACTTTGGTCAAACAGGGTCAATTCTAGTCTAATATAAAGTGTACTTCGTTATTTGTACGTCAAAACTTACGACACGCAAATCGAGATAAGAAGATTATCGGTAAGGTTGATAATCTTATTATAGTGATTCACGTGTCCAACTTGTCAATTTCAGCGATGTGAGATCACTGGAATTGGCTGATCTCAGTTTCGTTGTACTAATCCCGAAATACGAACATTATATGAATTAATTATTAATTAATTATAAAAAGGTTAAACTCAGAGAAACTATCAACAAACATTATCGGACGATGAAATAAACATCGCCAATGTGTCCAGAATGGTCAAATTAGCTAGGATAGCCTACCCAACGGTCCAATTTGGACACAAGGGCAAAAAGGTAATTTCGGGTCAAAACGGTGTCCGTGTCGGAGCCGTTTTGTACCGAAAAATGTGCAAGAAAATAAGTCAATAAAATATAACAAATTATATGTCCACGAAACCAGAATGACGATACGAACCCAACGGTATCTCTAGAATTGGATTCCGTTGACCCGAACTCAATTTGGCCCGTTGACCAGAACTTAGAATTCCGGTTTGCACGAAAATACGTGCCGGAGCCAAAGTTCTCAAAACTTAGCAAACTACATGTCAACGTGTCCAGAATGATGATACGAACTCAATGGTATCTCCGGAATTGGATTCCGATGAGCCGATCTCAAAATGACCTGTTGACCCGGATATTGGTATCTGACTTGCACCGAAATGCGTGTCCGATCCAATTTCCACCAAAACCTAGCAAATTATATGTCAAATAGTCCAGAATGACGATACGAACTCAATGGTATCTCCGGAATTGGATTTCGATGAGCCGGCGTCAAAAAATCCTGTTGACCCAGAATGTGGGACCCACCTTGTACCGAAAAACGTGCCAGGGCCCACGTTCTCCAAAACTAACAAATTTTATATGAAAACATGCCAGAACGACGCCACAAGTCTAATGGTGGTGTCAGAAATGAAATCTGGAGTCCCGTGTTCAAAAATGGAATTTTACAAGTTGGAAATAACGAATTCGGACGGCCAACTTTGGCGTCGAATTCAACCAATCAAACAAGCTCACAATGAAACGAAACTGGAGGGGTAGTAAGAGGGTTATACCAGCTTTGCATCGGAACTGGTAGCACACCAAACGGAGCTACGGTGGAGGAGATACAAGCTGACGAAGTTGGCCCCGCAAAACTGTCCAAATTTAATACAATTTAAACGGTCAACTTGGTGGCCGGTTTTCATGTATCAAACGATAAAATTAACAGACGAAAATTGACATGAGCGAAGGTGGATATACCGAGATTACGACGGAGCGAAGAAATTGCCGATCCAACGGTCGAATTTCCAGGAAAACGTGTACGAAGTTGCTGCGACGGAGCGCCAAAACGAACTCGATCCCGCGTGCGTCACGACGGGACGTCGTTCAAAACGCACGAATCGCCTCGACGGCGCATCCCGGAGGACGGTGGCCGTCAGGGGGCTGTATGTCATAGCTCACCGGAGGGGGGGCTGCCCACTGAGGGGGCCGTCGGAGCCACGGCGGCGCGTGGCGGAGGCCAGCGCTCGCACGCGCGTGCGCGCTGGTGGCTGTGTGCTGTTTGTGCGCGGCGGCGCTGTGCCTGACCGGCGACAGCGTGGGCCGCGTGATGCCCTGGCGAGGCCGGTGGGTGGCGGACGGTGGCGAGCTAGGCAGTGGTGGCGGCGGTTTGGTGTTGGAGGTGGTGGTGTAGTTTGGAGAAGAAGGAGGAGTAGAGGAGGAGGCTAGAGTGGTGCGGTGACGGACGGTCGGCGGTGGCCGATGGCGAGGCCGGCCAGGGGGGTGGTCGGCCTGGGAGAGAGGGTGGTCGGGTTGGAGGATGGGAGTTGAAGTTGCTGTGTTGTATGGTTTTGTGTAAGAAACAATAGAAAGGAGAGAGAGAGAGAGAGAGAGAGAGAGAGAGAGAGAGAGAGATATGAGTGAAAAGTTGTTATCCCACATTGAAATTAGGGCCGACCACTAGTTGGCTGTAGGGTGTTGGAGAGAATTTCATGGGGGGAAATTAATGGATATGATTTAATGGGAAGAATCAATGGCTAGATTTTATTTAAAGAGAATTGTCCATTCTAATGGGAATTAAAAATCAATAGAAAATTTCTATTAAATATAAAAAAATAGGAAAAATGAGTACTTGATATTTTTGGGCAAAAAAAATTGAGGGTGTCATGATGGAGGGCAACACGAAGCTGGACTGGACTCGGTGGAGCCGGATTGGGTCAAAATCAGACATTGTGCAAAAATCGAATTAAAATTAGGCGTTGATGATCATAAGTGAATAAGTAGCACATGGAGATTCCAATAAATGGGACACAAGTGGCGGACGGGTAGTAGGCTCAAAGTGGGCCATGTCCATAATTGGGACGGACAGGTTTTGGTCGACAGGGGACCCACAATTCAAGTTGGAAGATGAATGTGACGCCGTAGAGTGAAATAAAATCGGGTCACGTGTCGAAAAAGTTGTGTGAATCAAATGGAGCTCAAAATGACGTGTCTGAGTGGGACACGAAGGTCATGGGTGACGAGCGTCTCGAGTAGATCATCAATGAGGAGTTGGTTTCAAGAAACTGACTGGTCTTGCGCTCCCAAATTAAAAGTCATGGTAACGCGCTGAAAATGATCAAGGAAAAGAGTGGGAAAATAAATAACAATCAAATGGTCTAATCCGATCCGAAGTTCAGTAAAGCAAAAAGAGCACAAGGGAACAAGTTTGGGTGGGACACCATATACCGTCAAGAAGGTAATCCTGTCCACTCCCAAACTCGTGAAGAAGATTTCCAGAGTTGAACATCCCTGATACTCCAAATATCAATGGCATGAAAAAGTACACTTACAGATAAATAACAGAATAAAATATTTATTGAAATTAAAATCAATCAGAAAATAAATAAAAATAAAAAAATCAACCCGAAATTTAGGGTGCTCACATCCTACCCACCTTATAAAAATTTCGTCCTCGAAATTAAAATGTCCATACTCCCTCTAGGTCAAACCCCCACAATCAAAGTCCCAAATTAAAACAAATCATGTGATCAAAAGGACGACATACAGGGTCATGGCATACGGTGGTAGTGAATGTCTCATCTAGGTATACTAGTCGTGCTCATACCAAAACGGTCATAGGGTATCAAACACACAAGCAATCTAGGGTGCTAAACTAGAGAAGTTACAGAAACAACAAACCATCAAAACTGTAAGGCAGTCTACCATCCTATATGAAAACTGGTACTTATCATAAAAATAAAGAAAAGTAACTACCCATTATCTTTAAAGGGTTCAGAAAAAAAAAATCAGAATCAAAGTTAAGGAATGAAAGCCAATTTCATGAAAATTTCCAATCACAATACGTAATAAGAATATTTAGTCTCGATACGATCTAAGTTGATCAAATTGGGGGAAATCAAGATTTAGGCAATATGGAGGACAGGTTCAACAAAGTTTGAGATCGAGCATACAAGGATAGAGATTCAGGTCACAATCAAATTTAAGTCAATTAAGTACAACCTAAGATATAAATATGATAAGAAAAGGTGATCGAAGTCGATTTGGTCGTGATTAAGGAAACCAGGGTTCAATGATATTGAAAACCTTTTTAGAGAAAAATAGGAAAAGATTTCATACGAAGTCAGTAAATCATCTCTCTCTAATACTATCAGTTTATCATTTGCCAATCATATTTTTTCCACCAACCCCAATATAAAATTAACCTTCATATGACTACCCTCAAAATTTCTATAACCTTCAGTCATCTAAATTTTACCATGATCACCATAGACAAAAATCTTTAACTTCCAAAACATTTTCCACGAAACGTACCCCTCTTTTAGGAGTCGACACTTATTCATTTAATCGAAATTTCAAATTCCTTCACCTCGTTTTAAATTAGATCCGAAACCTCTAAATCCAATTTATGAAATCCTTGAATTTGTTAAATCAAGTCTCGTATTCACTAAACTCCAATACCACTATGTCACACAAATTTATTCTTGTTTATAAATTAACCTTCATATTTTCTTCAACGTTTACCTTCAAATGTTATCCTTTTGAATTCCACAATTTCTTCTAATCATCTAAAATAATTTCTATGACGTAAAATCCTTGTGTTCTCTCTATCTCTAGTCACCCTCTTACAATATCTAGTTCAATTCGCATAATCATTTAATACAATAAAAATTTTCACTTCTCTTTTTTTTAAAAAAAAATTCTACATAGCCTCAGAGTAAAAGTTTTTCCAGAATCAATAACCAAGATTTTCTAAGTTCTCAAAACTAGGTTGACCTCGAACATCCTCATTAGTTTTGAAATACATCCATGAATTATCTATAACCAACTTTCTGTGATTGTTTCTAAATTGATAACATTTATCCCTCAATTTCATTTTAAACCTTTACCACATCCCCATTTCAAATTTTTCATATTTGACATCCAACACTCTGATTCCTACAAATTATTTTATGATAACCAATTACATCATTTCCGAACTAGATGATTTACGTCACTTCCTCAACATTTCTCAGATAAAAAAACGACATAAAGATTCAAGAGTTTTCAAGGTATAGCTGACAGAATTATATACGAGACAGGAAATTGATATAATCAGGACAGGTATATAAGACAAGAATGATGGTAATAAAAATACTGGCAGGAAAAGAATGATAAAAGAATATGTTCTGCTTATCTGTTTTAAAAGAGGAAACCATTTTGAAATCCAGAACTAAAATATCAATCCCAAGATAAAGTCTAACAAAATCATCGATTCATTAAGAAAAATTTCATGGTAAGAAGTTACACAAGGTTCATAAAAATAGCTAAAGCTACATCCCAAGTAAACAAGGAGAAACAAAACAAAACAAAACAACAATAATTCTTTTTTTTTGGACTGAAACAAAAGTCGCAAAACATGTTCGAAAATATTTAAGATACAATCTGATAATCATATGCGTCTATCCAAAATCATGGTACTCTAAATCCTCGTCATACTAGTGAGCAAGGCTACGATAATCACAGAGTCCTTGACTTATGCACATACCTCTAGAATCATGGTATTTAACATTTTTGCGATGCCGCTAGCTTGGCTGCGAAATCCTTAAATTCCCACACCCAAGAAATATATCCAGAGTCAGACTATATGTCCTCACCATGCTGGCTAATGTGACTATAGAAGACAAGATTTCCATAACTTAGATGACCTAGCCCATATAATTTCATCTTGGCAAAAATTTAATTAAATCAACAATGAATACCCAAAAATCAAATCAAATTTATCAACGAACATCAAACTCAAAAATGAACAAAATCCATCAAAATACAAACTCGAATGCAATAGCTATCATCAAAATTTAAATTCGACAATCATCCATCAAAATCAATAATTACAAACTCAAATTCAATAATAATCTATGAAAATCAAATTCAATAGCAGAAAGTAAAGATAAATCAAATCAAGAAAAAAGAAAAGAGTTTTCAAATCGGAGTTAAACAAGATTCTCAAGGGTCGTCCTAGGAATCTTTCAAGGGTTCCTAACTGTGATTGAGTACCTTCAAAATATATCCTAATCCTACTGCAGGCTGTAGTGGTACTCAAGTTCGAATACCACTACATAAACTCGACCTGCATGGGCCACCACTAAAAACGTGTCACGACCCGCACCCCAGAGTAAGGGCACGAGAACGTAACAACGCCCAGCCTACGCCGCAGTGTCGGCGGTAGAACGCTGTCCTAGGTTACAACATTTAACAATATAATGCTAAACAGTTTATACTCCCCGAATGGGGGTGACATAGCAGATACAATCTCAATCACATCTAAGGTAGAGCATGATAAAGATAGATAAAACATGAAATCCAAAATAAATACAGGAGATAGAAGTCTAAGTGTCTAAGATATATAAACCCAGAAATACATCTCAAAACTCAAATACAGATACAGTAATCCACAAGATAAATACAACTCCAGACAAAAATAAAATAACTACCTAAACAACCCCTACTGTCTCCTCTAGGCTAGCAGGCAACCTCCAAGCTATCTGTAAAATTTATCAACGGGTCCAGTCAGGACTGGAGCGAGCACAGTACATCTCAACAATTCATAGCAGGTTAGAAAATATAGACATGCAGTAAAGTAAGATACAAGTACTGAAAGAAGTGCAGTATAAAAACAGAGAGAGAACTGTAATAGAAATATCTACTATAAATAGAGAACTAGCAGTGACTAGTGAGTCAGAGTACAACATGAACATGTAAATGGCCTGGGATGATTCAATGAAGACACTACGGAATGATTCAATGAAGATACTACTGGTATATTATTCACATGTCCACTTCTACTCTCCCGTACCCCCAATCAATACACAAGGATCCAGCCAGGTTATGTTATATGATTCCATGCACGGCCCCCGAAGGGTGATACATGGATGTCCCATAAATGGGGAGTCTGGGGGTTACCCAACTGTGTAAGATTCAAGAGACTCTGTGATCATGAGGGTACATGTCACAAGTAATCAAGTGAACCAAGAAGCATAGTGATACGCCATGTAAGTGAAACGCACAGAACACGTAGTATCCGATGCTCCCTAAGGATAACATCTCAAGAAAGGATCCATATAGTACCAATCCGTGTGACCATCGTGACAGTACAAGTAAAGTAATCTACTACAGGAAATAATTCTAAGCAGGATATGAAATGATCAGAGAATGTACTCGCCTCGATAACCTGAACAACTGATAAGTATAGGGGGGTCCCACTGAAGCCACAGAGTCCTATTTAAAGCAACACAGGTTACAAGGTGTTCAAGTTTTAATAAATGAATCACTATAATCAATCTACATTATTCTAGGTTCTTCTAAGTCAAAACAACTCTAGGTCGACTCCGGTCAATAATCTAGTCAAACTAGGTCAAGTGTTGACTTACAGTTGACTTTGGGTCAACTGGTCAACTTTGGTCAAACAGGGTCAATTCTAGTCTAATATAAAGTGTACTTCGTTATTTGTACGTCAAAACTTACGACACGCAAATCGAGATAAGAAGATTATCGGTAAGGTTGATAATCTTATTATAGTGATTCACGTGTCCAACTTGTCAATTTTAGCGATGTAAGATCACTGGAATTGGCTGATCTCAGTTTCGTTGTACTAATCCTGAAATACGAACATTATATGAATTAATTATTAATTAATTATAAAAAGGTTAAACTCATAGAAACTATCAACAAACATTGTCGGACGATGAAATAAACATCGCCAACGTGTCCAGAATGGTCAAATTAGCTAGGATAGCCTATCCAACGGTCCAATTTGGACACAAGGGCAAAAAGGTAATTTCGGGTCAAAACGGTGTCCGTGTCGGAGCCGTTTTGCACCGAAAAACGTGCAAGAAAACAAGTCAATAAAATATAACAAATTATATGTTCACGAAACCAGAATGACGACACGAACCCAATGGTATCTCTAGAATTGGATTCCGTTGACCCGAACTCAATTTGGCCCGATGACCAGAACTTGGAATTCTGGTTTGCACGAAAATACGTGCCGGAGCCAAAGTTCTCAAAACTTAGCAAACTACCTGTCAACGAGTCCAGAATGATGATATGAACTCAACGGTATCTCCGGAATTGGATTCCGATGAGCCGATCTCAAAATGACCTGTTGACCCGGATATTGGTATCTGACTTGTACCGAAATGCGTGCCCGATCCAATGTCTACCAAAACCTAGCAAATTATATGTCAACGAGTCCAGAATGACGATACGAACTCAACGGTATCTCCGAAATTGGATTCCGATGAGCCGGCATCAAAAAGTCCAGTTGACCCAGAATGTGGGACCCACATTGCACCGAAAAACGTGCCAGGGCCCACGTTCTCCAAAACTAACAAATTTTATATGAAAACATGCCAGAACGACGCCACAAGTCTAATGGTGGTGTCAGAAATGAAATCTGGAGTCCCGTGTTCAAAAATGGAATTTTACAAGTTAGAAATTACGAATTCGGACGGCCAACTTTGGCGTCGAATTCAACCAATCAAACAAGCTCACAATGAAACGAAACTGGAGGGGTAGTAAGAGGGTTATACCAGCTTCGCATCGGAACTAGTATCACGCCAAACGGAACTGCGGTGGAGGAGATACAAGCTGACGAAGTTGGCCCCGCGAAACTGTCCAAATTTAATACAATTTAAACGGTCAACTTGGTGGCCGGTTTTCATGTATCAAACGATAAAATTAACGGACGAAAATTGACATGAGTGAAGGTGGATATACCGAGATTGCGACGGAGTGAAGAAATCGCCGATCCAATGGTCAGATTTCTGGGAAAATATGTACGAAGTTGCTGCAACGGAGTGCCAAAACGAACTCGATCCCGCGCGCGTCACGACGGGACGTCGTTCAAAACGCACGAATCGCCTCGACGGAGCGTCCCGGAGGACGGTGGCCGTCAGAGGGCTGTACGTCGTAGCTCACCGGAGGGGGGGCTGCCCACTGAGGGGGCCGTCGGAGCCACGGCGGCGCGTGGCGGAGGCCAGCGCTCGCACGCGCGTGCGCGCGCTGGTGGCTGTGCGCTGTGTGCGCACGGCGGCGCTGTGCCTGACCGGTGAAGGCGTGGGCCGCGCGACGCCCTGGCGAGGCCGGTGGGTGGCGGACGGTGGCGAGCTAGGCAGTGGTGGTGGCGGTTTGGTGTTGGAGGTGGTGGTGTAGTTTGGAGAAGAAGGAGGAGTAGAGGAGGAGGCTAGAGTGGTACGATGACGGACGGTCGGCGGTGGCCGATGGCAAGGCCGACCAGGGGGGGTGGTCGGCCTGGGAGAGAGGGTGGTCGGGTTGGAGGATGGGAGTTGAAGTTGCTGTGTTGTATGGTTTTGTGTAAGAAATAATAGAAAGGAGAGAGAGAGAGAGAGAGAGAGAGAGAGAGAGAGAGAGAGAGATATGAGTGAAAAGTTGTTATCCCACATTGAAATTAGGGCCGGCCACTAGTTGGCTGTAGGGTGTTGGAGAGAATTTCATGGGGGGAAATTAATGGATATGATTTAATGGGAAGAATCAATGGCTAGATTTTATTTAAAGAGAATTGTCCATTCTAATGGGAATTAAAAATCAATAGAAAATTTCTATTAAATATAGAAAAATAGGAAAAATGAGTACTTGATATTTTGGGCAAGAAAAATTGAGGGTGTCATTATGGAGGGCAACACGAAGCTGGACTGGACTCGGTGGAGCCGAATTGGGTCAAAATCCGACATTGTGCAAAAATCGAATTAAAATTAGGCGTTGATGATCATGAGTGAATAAGTAGCACATGGAGATTCCAATAAATGGGACACAAGTGGCTGACGGGTAGTAGGCTCAAAGTGGGCCATGTCCATAGTTGGGGCGGACAGGTTTTGGTCGACAGGGTACCCACAATTCAAGTTGGAAGATGAATGTGACGCCGTGGAGTGAAATAAAATCGGGTCACGTGTCGGAAAAGTTGTGCGAATCAAATGGAGATCAAAATGACGTGTCTGAGTGGGACACGAAGGTCATGGGTGACGAGCGTCTCGAGTAGATCATCAATGAGGAGTTGGTTTCAAGAAACTGACTGGTCTTGCGCTTCCAAATTAAAAGTCATGGTAACGCGCTGAAAATGATCAAGGAAAAGAGTGGGAAAATAAATAACAATCAAATGGTCTAATCCGATCCGAAGTTCAGCAAAGCAAAAAGAGCACAAGGGAACAAGTTTGGGTGGGACACCATATACCGTCAAGAAGGTAATCCTGTCCACTCCCAAACTCGTGAAGAAGATTTCCAGAGTTGAACATCCCTGATACTCCAAATATCAATGGCATAAAAAAGTACACTTACAGATAAATAACAGAATAAAATATTTATTGAAATTAAAATCAATCAGAAAATAAATAAAAATAAAAAAAATCAACCCGAAATTTAGGGTGCTCACATCTCGCCCTGTGTCGAGCCCTAGGACGAGCGACACACGTGCACGAGAACTGGGTTCCAGTATTGGTTCACGAGTGTCCTGGACACTTCGTGTCCTATTTTCTTAGACACGATGACACCTGTAGTTCCTGTTCAGACCCTTGACACATTACCAACCTTTGGTTTTGATTATTATGTAGGTTTTCGAATGATTTAGGTTATGAATATGTTTTGTATGTTGAGTATCGGGTTAGTTTGAATTCCCAGTTTTCTGTTTCAGAGATTGAATTGTTCCCATCAGTTTGATGTTAATTTCAATATAAGACCCAACCTGCATATCCTATTTAACCCCCTTTAGGTGATACATGTTAGTATGCATCATGAATAGGCTGTATCCGAAATCGGGTTACCATAGGATTTGCTCGGGTTCCTTAAAGTTCAGTTTTCCTATTTATTTCAATTTTCTGTTACCTGCTCCAGTTTTAATTCGATGTTAAATTTGTATAGAATCAAACCTACAGGATCCTATTAGACTTATAGGAGATTACCTGTTAGTTTACTTAATGGGGAGGCTATGATCGAATTTGGGTTAGCATAAGTATCGGGATTACCCAGTATTCCAGTTTTCCTATTTCAGTTCTTCCCTTTTTCTTGATTTCAGTATTTTGATGTATAAACCTGCAAATAAACAGAACCTACAGATCCAATTTGATCGCAAGTATGTGATACTTGCTAGTTTATAATGAGATAAGGCTGCGATCGAAATTTGGGTTGGCTTATAGTATCGAGTCTTCTTTAAGTTCAGTTTTGATGTTCAAAAATTGAACCTTCTTTCCAGATTCAGAATTCAAGTTTAAACCTGTACAAAAACCGACCTACAGATCCTCTTTTACCCCATCTATGTGATACCTAGTAGTTTGCATCTTGGAATAGGGTTGTATTCGATTTTGGTTAGCCGTAGAGTATAGGGTTCTTTAAAATCCAGTGTTGCAGTTTCAGAATTTTGAAACTGATTTCCAGTTTTCAATTTCTTTTGCTGCTGAGTTCAGATTTGTTGGTTGTTAGCTGAATGGTTAATGCCAAGTTAGTTTATTGTTAGTTAGTTAGTTAGTTGATTGTTAGTTTAGTTTAGTTAGGAGTTTGGTATACCTAGTTAGTTAATTATTAAGTCAAGGTAATAGGAAATGCCCTATAGCTGATATTTGGTTTGTGTAGGGTTGATTTTAGGGATGTTAAGTTCAGTTTACTATTTTAGTTTGGATTGGAAAATACCAAGTTAATTGATAGTTTAGTTAGGTTTGGTTATGTCCAGTTTAGTTAGTTGATTTTCAATTAAAAATTGTAATGCCAAGTTTATTTTGATTAGTTAAGGACTAGTATTGACCTAAAAATTGACTTATAGACCAGTTGACCAAACTTTGACCTAGTTTGACTAGTCTGGTTGACCAAAGTTGACCCAAGGTTAACTATGACTTAGATTGACCCAAATCATGTAGAATTTGCATTGAAGGCTTTCCTTATGATATTTTAGATTGTATTATGACATGTGGTTGTTTTAAATAGGATCTTATTACTCCAGTCCAGTCACTTATCATCATCAGCAGTTCGGATTGCCAGGCGAGTACATTCTCTGATCTTTTCATGCTTCTTTGGATATGTACTCTTGTTATAGACTAGTATACTTGATGCTGACACGACGTTCACACGGATCAGTACCCTCTAGATCTTTTCATGCGATGTTATCCCCTCGGATACATCGAGTATGTCATGTTCATGTACTTTATCATGGTCATCATGTACTACATGTATTCACATTTATCCATGTGCACTCATATGTTATTCATGTACACTCATGACCATATGAGCTCCATGTATACAGTAGTTGTTATCCATGTGCAATAACTTAACATGCTTCGATCCTTGTGTATTGGTTGGGGGCAGGGAGAGTGTAGTTGGTTATGTGATCATTATCCCCAGTAGTTATCCATGTGCATTCCATAGCTGTATCCATGTACAACCCAAGCTGTTTACATAACCAATTCATGCTCTAATTCACGTAGAAGGTTACATTCTTTATTTATCATATTTATATCTCAGTTATATCTTCTCTCATGTTGATTTCTCTTTACAGCGATTCATGTATAGTTTTTTATAGCTTGCTTTATATGTCCATTCATGATATGAACTGTTGTGAGAGATATGTGCTCGTTCCATCCTGACTGGGCATGTTGAAAATTTTACAGGTGATGATGAGGAGTACTATCCTACTTATTATGGCATTGGCTTAGATGACAATGGCGACGTGGACCCACAGGAGGATCCCACAGTCGCTGAGGACTTGCCCATAGTCTAGCTGAGACTTAGTACTTTATTTTGTATTTTCTATTTGAGACTTTTATGAGTTGTACTTGAGATATTTTTGGTGGTTTACACCTAGACTTTATTGTGACTCTCTTGAGATCCTTCTTCTATTCCATCTTAGTATTGTGATTGAGCTACGTATTATTTTACTCTCTATTCATAGTTATTTAGATTGTGTTAGATATGGTGACTCAAGATAGCGTTCTACCGCCGATACTGCGGCGTAGGCTGGGCGTTAGTTACTTCTCGTGCCCTCACACTGGGTGCGGGTCGTGACAGTTTGCCATTCAGAATGTACTTCCTATTATGCAATATAATTTTTTTATTTTATTGAGTCTAGGAATACATTATACACCGAGTCGTACTGGCAAATAGGCTATCCTAAAACATTTTTCAAAATTATCCTATTTTTTACAAATGACCTACGTTTTTGAAAAATATTCTTTTTACAAAAAGCTTCTGAAGGATCTTTCAAAAAGCCAAAATTTATTTTCTCCAAAAATGAACTGGCAGAACCCCAGGAGAACTCGGCCTGAGTTCGGCCAGAGTTCGGCCAGAGTTCGGCCAGAGTTCGGCCATTTGGAACGTTAGTGAACGTTGGGTTTTTGAACTTGGTCATCCTTCAGTTACGGTTTGTTACAAAGAATTCTGTCCGAATTCTGCCCGAATTCTGTCAGAGTTCTGTCTTTGGAAAAACTATAAATAGAGAAGTATTTCGATCATTTTAAATTACCAATTCACTTGCAATCTCTTCTCTTCCTGAGCTTACATTCTTCCAAAGAGTTCTTAAAAGCTTTCATTTTCAAATCCCAAGCCAGTTACAATCCTCTAGTCGATTTGCCAGTACGGTACGATCTAGAAGTTTCAGAGTGATTGTAATCAGAGGCTTGATAGAAGATTTAACTCTTCACAATTGCAGTTGGTCGAGTTTTTCGTATCAAAGCTCGCATTTGTAGAAGTTGCAAGGACTTCGTATGAAAACTTGCAGGATTTTCCAATAGTGGATTCAACTGGAAGCTAGAGTTCTTCTGACTGGACTAGTCCTCACAAGAGGAAAACCAGTATAAATCTCGGTGTTTGCGTTTACCTTCTGATCTCTTTTAAATTCTGTCATTTATTTTTTGTGATTATTATTTTATCTGTGATCTAACTGCTAACAAGTTTTTAATTAGCAATATTCCGCTGCCTACTCTATTCACCCCCCCTCTAGAGTATTCTGCTTTACGATTTCGTTCATACAATTGGTATCAGAGCGGGTTCTCTATAAGGCCAAGCCACAACATTACATGGTAAAGCAAGGTAAAATTACAGTTATATTCAATTTTTATATAGATCACAATATTACACATGGCAACTGTAAAATTCACAAGTAAAGGCCAAGCCACAAACAGACCTCCACTGTTTGACAGCACAAACTACACTTATTAGAAAACACGTATGAGTTTCTTTCTGAAATCTCTTGATTTTGACTTATGGTCTGTGGTTATTGATGGCTATAAAAAGCTACCTCGTATAAATGTTGATGGAGTTTTAGCTGAAAAATCCCATAAAAAATATACAGAGGAAGAAAAAAAAAAGGCCAGTCTTGACGCACGTGCTAATAACGCTTTATTTTGTGCTTTAGACAGAACTGAATTCAACAGGGTGTCTACTTGCACAACATCAAACGAAGTGTGAAAACTTCTTGAAGTAACCCACGAAGGAACAATACAAGTCAAGGAGTTAAAGATCAGCAGACTTACTCAGGAGTATGAGGCGTTCAAAATGAAGCCAAGTGAATCAGTCACTCAGATGTTTATAAGATTCTTGGATATTGTAAATCCTTTGTCCTTACTAGGCAAGTATTACAGTAACCATGAGAAGATTCGCAAACTTCTACGAGCTCTTACAAAGAACTAGATTCCAAAGGCTATAGCAATCATTGAAGGGAACGACCTCTCAACAATGTCTCTAGAAACACTCATGGGTAAGCTACTCACTTACGAGTTAGAACTTTACGACTTTGAAGATGCTACACCAAAGAAAAAGTCAGAGAAGACGATCGCTCTCAAGGCTCAACATAGAAGAACCATCGAAGATGATTCCGACGACAGCGACTCCGACTCTGAAGATCAAGCTCTTCTGGTAAGAAAGTTCAAGAAGTTCATGAGATTTAACAGAAGAACAAAGGATAACAAAGACAACAACAACAACGAGGAAGATCCTATTTGCTACGGATGCAAGAAAAAAGGACACATAAAGAAAGATTGTCCTTCAGCATCATCATCAAAGAAAAATAGCAAATATGACAAAGGCTACCTGAAGAAATCGGCATCAAAAAAGTACGCCAACACAAGCATATGGCATAAAAGTGAAGCCAGCGACTCAGAAGATGAACAATCAGATGATGCTACAAATGTGTGCTTGATGGCTTACGATCAGGTGGGACACCCTTCACATGCTAGGAGCAAATGGATCCTCGACAGCGGTTGCTCACGGCACATGACCGGTGACGCTTCATTATTTGTAATACTGTCGAAGAGGAATAAAGAAGGATACGTCTCCTTCGGTAATAATTTGAGAGGGTACATAATCGGTATCGGTGATATTGGTAAGGCTCCCTATCCAGTAATTAAAGATGTTTGTCTTGTTACTGAGTTAAAACATAATCTGCTCAGCATAATCCATTTAGCTGATCACGGTTATGGCATTAACTTCGTAAAAGATAAATGTACTATTATTGATAGTTCAACTGACAGTACTATATTTGAAGGTATTAGGGAAGACAATATATATGTATTCTATTTGTTGGAAGATGCTAACAATATAGGTAGATGTTTGATGGCCAAAAGTATTGAGAGTCAACTATGGCATATAAGACTCGGTCATGTAAACATGGATACAATTTCAAGATTATCTACGAAGAAGTTGGTACGCGGCTTACCGGATATTTCTTTCAAGAATGATACGGTATGTAGTGAATGTGAAAAGAACAAAGCTACCAAATCCGCATTCAAATCCAAGAACGCTGTAAGTACCACTAGACCTTTACAATTGTTGTATATGGACTTATTTGGACCCAGCAGAATTGCTAGTCTAGTTGGTAAGTTATATGTATTTGTCATTATAGATAACTTCTCTAGATATATATGGGTTTATTTTCTTGCATGCAAGAATGATGCATTATCAGAATTTGTCACCTTTTGCAAGAAAGTACAGAATGAAAAAGGGTTCATGATTACTCGCATTCGTAGTGATCATGGCGGCGAATTTGAGAATGCAGAATTCAAGCAATTTTGTGACACACACGGTTATCTGCATGAATTCTCTTGCCCTAGGACTCCGCAACAAAATAGAGTTGTGGAACGTAAGAACAGAACTCTATCTGAAATGGCTAGAGTTATGTTAAACTAGTTTAGTCTACCTAGATATTTATGGGCTAAAGCTGTAAATACAGCATGCTATATTCTCAATAGGGTTCTAATTCGACCTATATCGAAAAAGACTCCCTATGAATTATGGTTTGATAAAACACCAAATGTTTCTTATTTCAAAATCTTTGGTTGTAAATGTTTTATTCTTAATACCAAAGATAATTTGAGTAAATTTGATGAAAAGGCCGATGAAGGTATATTTTTAGGTTATGCAGCAAAGAGCAAAGGATATAGAGTATTCAACAAAAGAACCATGATCATTGAAGAATCTATCAACGTCAAGTTTGATGAGCTAAATCAACACTTAGACGATGATGACAATGAAGACATAATCGTACCAAGTACAGCCACTGCAAAACCTTCACACAAAGATACAGAACCATCACATCAGGCATCAGATGAACCTCCAAGCAAAGAAGCCGGAACTAGCAATCCTGAGACTACACCAAAAGAGATGAGATTCTTGGCTAGTCATCCAAAGGACTTGGTAATTGGTGAGATTACCAAAGGTGTAAGTACTCGTTCCTCCAATAAAGATATAGCTTCTTGTGTTGCTTTTGTCTCGCAGTTTGAACCCAAAAATATTGATGAAGTATGTAGTGATAATTTTTGGTTAGATGCTATGCAAGAGGAATTAAACCAATTTGAACAGAATCAAGTTTGAAAACTTGTTCCCAAGCCTATTGATCATCCGGTCATTGGCACTCGATGGGTATTTTGAAATAAACTGAACGAGAATGGTTTAGTGACTCGTAATAAGGCTCGACTCGTAGCTCACGGATACAATCAGGAAGAAGGTATCGACTACGATGAGACTTATGCTCCAGTTGCGAGATTAGAATCCATTCGCATGTTATGTGCATTTATATGTTTTCATAATTTTAAGTTATTTTAAATGGATGTCAAAAGTGCATTTTTAAATGGTTTTATAAAAGAAGAGGTTTATGTAGCTCAACCACCCGGTTTTACTGATTTCAAATTTTCTGAATATGTTTTTAAGTTGAAGAAAGCTTTATACGGTTTGAAACAAGCCCCTCGTGCTTGGTACGATCGTCTAAGCACTTTTCTACTTGATAACAGTTTTTCAAAGGGAAAGGTTGACACTACTTTGTTTATAAAGTCCTTGAATAATAATATTCTTTTGATTCAAGTCTATGTAGATGATATTATCTTTGGATCTACTGATGAATCTCTTTGTCAAGAATTTTCAAAGTGTATGCAGAATGAGTTTGAGATAAACATGATGGGAGAGCTGAAATTCTTTCTCGGACTGCAAATCAAACAAACCAACAATGGGACGTTCATAAATCAAGCTAAGTACACAAAGGATCTATTGAAGAAGTTCGACATGGAAACAGCAAAACCACTCAGCACTCCAATGGCGACTTCAACTAAGCTTGATATTGATGAACAAGGCAAATCTGTCGACATACGTAAGTATCGAGGTATGATCGGCAGCTTACTATATTTAACTGCTAGTCGACCAGACATTATATTTAGTGTTTGCTTATGTGCACGTTTTCAAGCTAATCCTAAGGAATCACATTTGTGCGCAGTTAAGCGTATCTTCCGATACCTTAAAGGCCTTCTTCTGTCGGCTTATGGTATCCCAAAACCATGTCGTTTGACCTAACCGGTTATTCCGATGCTGATTTTGCTGGATACAAAGTAGATAGAAAAAGTACTAGCGGCACATGTCATTTCCTAGGAGAAGCTCTAGTCTCTTGGTTTAGTAAAAAGCAAAATTCTGTTGCATTATCAACAACCGAGGCTGAGTATATCGCCGCAGGACGTTGTTGTGCACAAATTTTGTGGATGAAACAAACCTTAGAAGACTATGGATTGCATTTTTCACACATACCCATTTTATGTGATAATACTAGTTCTATTAATCTGACTAAGAATCCTGTATATCATTCTCGTACCAAACATATCGAGATTCGACATCACTTTCTTAGAGATCATCAACAAAATGGAGATATAGACCTTGTATACATAGACATACAGAATCAATTAGCTGACATACTCACAAAACCTTTAGCGAAAGATCGTTTCAACTATCGAGAATTAGGAATTTTAGATATCAATAATATTAATTAATTTTGTTTTATTAATTATTTATTCGATACTCATAAACTGTTTTCGAGACAAGCCTAAAAAGAGTCTGTCTGTCACTACGACTACGGTCGAAGCGAAGCAATATTTAAGAGTTCCCCGGTGAATCTCCGTTAGCTGGGACAGTACTCCTATAGCTAATCTGAGACAGATGCTGAGTAGAGAATATTAATTTATAAAATAATATTAAGGGTTATTTACACTAACTACCCCTATGTTTTTGGTTTATAACACGGGGTACCCCTACTTTTAAACTATTTACACTGACCACCCCTACTTTTTTGGTTTATTGCACGGGGTACCCCTATTTTAAGATAAAAATAAAAATTTATAACACTAACTACCCTTATTTTTATTTTATTTTTCTAAAGGGAGGGGTGGTCAGTGTAATTTTTTGAAATTAGGGGTACTCCTTGTTATAAACGAAAAACATACGGGTAGTTGGTGTAAATAACCCTAATATTAATTATATTATTTTGAGATTTAAAATTACTAAACTTTGAATTAAGCATTTGAAACGAATTAATGAAAAAGAATGTGGTCTCATTTGAATTTATTTATATATATATATATATATATATATATATATATATATATATATATATATATATATATATATATATATATATATATATATATATATATATATAGCCAGGAAACCCTTGGCGAATTCGGTCCGAGTTCAGTCCGAGTTCGGCCAGAGTTCGGCTGGGTATTTATATATACCAGTACCAACCCGAGGCTTCCTTCTTCTTTATTCTTCCCCACATCTTCATAACAGCAGCAGCGCCCCTCCGAAACCCTAGCTTCTTCTCCATCATTGTTCTTTCAATCCTTGTGGAGTTTCTTGTCCAAATTTTGGATTCGTGCAGAGATCGTCATCCTCTACGACGTATCCAATTCTTAGAAGGTATAATCCCTTCTCTCCACCACTTTTCAATACTTAGGATTTCTAGAAATTTTTGGGAATGCCTAAGTTCAATCCCTTCAAGAGGAAGAAGACCAGTGCCAGAGAAGAGGCATCGTCTTCAGATCCGTATACGGATTGCCTCTTTTCTTCGGTCTGATCAGACGATGGTACGTTGGATGAGTTTTACTTTAAAACTTTCGATCAAGCTTTATTGTGGTACGTCGACTTTATCATGCGTACTATTTGCACCGGATCACCGATTAAGTGGACTGTTTTTCCAGATCACCGCCCTTATTTTGAGGCATTAGGGTTACAACACTTTGTCACCTTACAATTCCCCATTGCCACTAATACCATTAGATTATTCTATTATAATTTCGTGTTAGACACTTTTACAGCGAGGACACGTGTCGGAGGAATTGATATCGAATTCACTGATGAAACGTTAGCGAAAATCCTTGGTATCCCAAACAAAGGTACCTCGCTTGATGACATCACTGATTTTGATTTCCTCGATGGCACGACACTCGTTAGTTTCAAGAATAAACTTTGTGCGCCCGCACGCGTTCTTCCTGGAAAGTTCAAGGCTAATAACTTGAACTTGTTTAACTACGAATTATATCGCATCATCTATTCCACCTTACTTCCAAAATCCACTTCTAAAGATGATGTCACTGCACTTGAGCTTTCCGTCCTTTATCATATTCTTAAGGGGATTTCTTTTTCTTCCCCTAAGACTATCATCCAGATGATGGGTAGATGTCGCAGGAGAGACCGTAACCTATCTTATGTGATGCTTATTCCTCGCATCTTTCAGAGATTTGATATTGACCTATCTACTTGTACTGTCGACCCCGAGTCCAAGTTTTTCAAACTCTCTCGTCGCAGTATTGTATCTGTTCCTCCACCTACTGCACCTACTCCTCCTGCACCTACTCCCTCAGCTCCCACAGCACATGTTCCTTCTCATTCTTACCCTATGATATTTGAGGGTATACATCAGCACTTATCAGATCTGTAGTCTTTTTATGTTGAGACTTCTAGGGAACACGAGTTCCTTGATGTGACTCGGTTCCAGGCGATTGCCAACTCATTTACCGATCTGAGGTTTGTGCATATGGGTCATTCTGCTAGCTCTCTACCTCGAGACCCTTCTGTTTCTGGCTGCCGCATTGACGACGAGGCGGTACACTCTCTGTTCCAGCCAGGGAACACCTATGATTGGTATCGTACCACTGGCACCACTCCTCGCACTTCTGGCACTGGTACTTCTAGAGCTGGTCCTTCTGGACATGCTGGAGCTGCAGCTGATGACGTTGATGATGATGATGATTTTTGAGATGTTAAATTCTTGAGACTGTTACTTTTGTCTTATGTTTACTTGGAAATGCTCCGACATTCCAAGATTTTATCAGTACTTTTTAGCTATTATCAGTACTTTTCTTTATTATGGGACCATTCATAGACATGGTTTTTGATTATGCCTCAGTTTTGGCATCTTAGTCTATTATTCAGCACTTTATGTGTTTCAGTACTATGGTAGCACTATCTATCTTTTGTTGCTTCATACTTTATCAAATACTGCTTATGACAAATACATGCCTGTGTTGTATTCTATAGACTATCTGTTTCTCTTACCATGTTTACTGTTTCTACCATGCCTGTCATAATTATCTATTTTTATTGTATTTCTTCACTGTTTGTTACTTATGCATTTATTACGGGGTAGCTTTCTCTTTTGTAATTATTTTACTAAGTGACAACGGGGGAGAAATAAGATCTATATTTTCGTGCATACAGGTTATGAACAATTTCTTTTGATTTGATTCCAAGCTTAGATGTTATATCGGCAAGGTTTGTCAATTATCAAAATGGGGGAGATTGTTGGCCCATTGGTCATGGTCAAATCTGATTTTAATAATTGATCAAACTCTGTCATGATATAAATGCAAGTCAACTCAGATGTTTACCTATAACGTTTTGGACACTGCTCAACAATGGATATCAACAATGTTCAAGACTGAAGCTGTTTGCCATTCAGAATGTACTTCCTGTTATGTAATATAATTTTTTATTTTATTGAGTCTAGGAATACATTGTACACCGAGTCGTACTGGCAAATAGGCTATCCTAAAATGTTTTTCAAAATCATCCTATTTTTTACAAATGACCTACGTTTTTGAAAAATATTCTTTTTACAAAAAGCTTCTGAAGGATCTTTCAAAAAGCCAAAATTTATTTTCCCCAAAAATGAACTGGCAGAACCCCAGGAGAACTCGGCCCGAGTTCGGCCAGAGTTCGGCTATTTGGAACGTTAGTGAACGTTGGGTTTTTGAACTTGGACATCCTTCAGTTACAGTTTGTTACAAAAAGTTCTATCCAAATTCTGCCCGAATTCTGTCAGAGTTCTGTCTTTGGAAAAACTATAAATAAAGAAGTATTTCGATCATTTCAAATTACCAATTCACTTTCAATCTCTTCTCTTCCTGAGCTTATATTCTTCCAAAGAGTTCTTAAAAGCTTTCATTTTCAAATCCCAAGCCAGTTACAATCTTTTAGTCGATTTGCCAGTGCGGTACGGTCTAGAAGTTTTAGAGTGATTGTAATCAGAGACTTGATAGAAGATTCAACTCTTCACAATTGAAGTTGGTCGAGTTCTTCGTATCAAAGCTCGCGTTTGTAGAAGTTGCAAGGACTTCGTATGAAAACTTGTGGGATTTTCCAATAGTGGATTCAACTGAAAGCTAGAGTTCTTCCGACTGGACTAGTCCTCACAAGAATGAAACCAGTATAAATCTCGGTGTTTGCGTTTGCCTTCTGATCTCTTTTAAATTCTGTCATTTACTTTTTGTGATTATTATTTTATCTGTGATCCAACTGCTAACAAGTTTTTAATTAGAAATATTCCGCTTCATACTCTATTCACCCCCCCTCTAGAGTATTCTGCTTTACGATTTCGTTTCTACAAAACGTCGCTATGACGTCGCTAATAGCGACTAATTTAGCGACGTTAGTATGAACGTCGCTAAATTCTAATTATATTTCCCCTACCAATTTATTTTCCCCTATTTTACTCTCTCACTCTCTCTCCTCCCCCTCCGGCGCTCTCACTCTCTCTAGTGCTCCCACTCTTATCGAATATAGTATCTAAAGGATATAACAGAATCAAGATTGTCATGCCCCGCTCCCGTAGGAGCGATCGTCCTCGCTAAGTCGTGATGCCGCACGGGCCTAGATTGCGCCCGTGCAAGGCTAATCCCAGAAACGGCCGATTCGAGCTAGGCCACAGAGTCGCACAGAGTGTCCCCATTTGCAGCGGAAAGTAAACGAACACAAGTTAAAATGAATTCAAACTCTTTATTGATATTCAAGAAGTTTACAAGCGACGCTAGGCCGATATTACAAATCGCTCAAGCTCTCTTTCTCTCTGAAACATAAAAGGCGTGCCAAGTGGCTTACAAGATGGAATGATTCATGGCGACGTTCTGATACATTATGTCCTGTATAGGGTGCTTCAGCTTCTTGCAATATTCCAAGGCCCAGAGTTGGCTCCGTGCCTTAACACGTTCGATGGAAGCTCCGCACCCGTCGACGTTTCCTGCATCCTGCAAGCAGACTGTGGGGTTATCAGTACATTGTTTTGCACTGGTGGGGAGGCTAGCTCGCCCACAATGCGATCATTACAAAATACGTTCTATTTACTTTTGTGCATCTCTATCATTCATTGTCTTTCTAATCTTTTCTTAGGATCAATTTCATGGCATATTTTATAGCCTATCTCGTGTTGCCAAATTCAAGTGTATGCATGGAAATACATGCACGACTTATCCATACTTACCATCCGGCCTTCCCTGTTCAAAGTAAACCAAGTTAGTCAATAATTCATATGTAAGAACTTATCGTGATTTACGTAAGCATTCAATGTCAAGGGTGTGTCCCTGCCTCAGGCCTAGCGCATCGTAGACGTGTTTTCTAACTCATTTGCACGAAGTACTCTTTATCATTTTGGTGGGTTATATTCAAGCCTGTTCAGAAGGCGCTTTGTTCAGTTAACTTAGACTACTTTGATTTCAATGCAAGGACTTGCACGTGGATTGCCACCAGCAAAGCCTACTTAATCTATATGCATCGGTCGCTGGCATCACAAGCCAATTTGGACTCTTTTCCCCTTGGTAATTTCTCATCTATCATAGCGTGCGGGGCCGGTACACCTTGATAGTCTTTTGAAATACCCGACCTTACGTCTCCTGAGTGGCCAAGCCCACACCCAGGCCTGGACATAAGCCATTTTGATTTCCGTCCGGACCGGCACCTCCCCCCTTTGACCGTGCTGCTGGAAATCCCTTATTTCGTCTCTCCCCCGTATACGATGGAGGTGTCCACGACCATTTTATTTTATTTGTCATTTTAACTCAACGGCTGTCTCTGAGCCGTAGGCTAAACCTTAGCCTTAATGCGTTATCGACCAGGTTGGCGTCCGTGTAGTGCGGGTAGCGATCCCCGTTGCCACGTGCCCGTCATACCTGTCGCTAACCATTCTTTTCTTTCTTATCTTTTCTTCATTCATTCTTTTTTTTTCTTTTACTTGTTCGTTCGTTCGTTGATTCATTCACATTTTCATTTATTCATTCATTCATTATGCAACTCTCCGTGCGGAAGTCGACTTGGCGACCCATCGGTCCCATAGTTTTTTAATGTTGCTATATTCTACTCGGAACGGCTATATTGATAGTCTTCCCATTTTGTTGTTGTAAACCATTCATTGTTTCATTGTTGAACGCATAAGGAATTTAATACGTAAGCATGTGCCTTAGCACGAGCGTGGAGCGCGGTGCAAGAGTTCTCACATTCTTTCAATGTTCTTTTCCATGTTCTATACAAGCATACAAGATGGGATTATTCCCTTAGCTAGGTGCGTTGATTCATTTATTAGCATGCGCGGTGTTATCGCCTAGCGATTCTAGCTATAGTGTCCGTATTGTTATGTGTCTAGGCTAAGCAAAGATGGGTTCATCGGAGCCATCCACCTTAGCGATGTTCGTAACGGCCGAGCGATACTCCGAGCGCGCCTTTGAAAGTCTAAGTCTGGATTAATCTTGACGGGCCAATGTAAGCCTTACATCGATTCTTCATCAGGTCGATGCCAACTCTTGGGGTCGACGGCTCGTTTGAGTCGTTGCACTTGCCGTTGGAATCGGCGTTCCGCTAGGGCGGAGCGGGTCATTACATAATACACCACTCAAAACAAGTCTCGTCCTCGAGACTTCCTGAGTGCAGGTCATCCTACCGTTCCCTAACTCATGTCGTGTGCGTATCGTAGACAATTCCTATCGTCTGGCTTTATCGCTCGATGGCATCGAACTATACTCGATACCTTTCCAAGTTCCGTGTCTGCATACATTTGGTCGATTTTATTGAATAACTTTTCATTCATATTAGAGTTGATGGTACTTATTCAATTCAAGCGTTTCTTCGACTTGGTTGCTATTTCGACGTGTCATGGGACTGAAATGGTCGCACGAGGTGCGTTGTAATTTATCAAATACGAGAGACGTAAGCTGAGGCAAAATCACTCATTCGTTCATGCACATCTCAACACCCACTTGCAGCTGCATTCGAGTTCATCATATCGCTGAGTTTGGATCGTGCACGCATTCAAGGAGCCCCCCGAATACGTACATTTCAACCAAGCTTAGCGACTAGCAAAGTCGGACAAGCTACTCGTGATAGTTTTGATTTGTCGATCGTTTTGCTAACTTCGATTTAAAACCGAACTCATGTGTGTATCACATATCGTTTATCTCGGTCCTCGAGATGATTCGATTCGCTTCTCAAGCGCTCTTGTCAACGAAATTAATACGATTTCTTCCTAGCGGGGTCGACCAAGTCTAAGTAATTTTCGTCCAATTCAAGAATCAAATATCGCACTATCACCAAGTACGTCTTCCAATCAATGATTCAATTCGTTATCCTAACTTTACTTGCGCATCATCCATTCCTATCATTCACTTTGTTTAGGGCAAATCTCGTCGTCGTTCACGCACATCCCCAGTTCCACATCCTACTCTAAGTCTTGTTGCCCCAAGTCTATCGTCCGTCCAGACGATAACGTAAACAACACAGGTTCAATCACTCGGCATAGGGTCGTCCGCCTATCCGCTAGGTCAGCTCACAAGGTCATAGGTACAAGTTAAGTCCGTTGCTCATCGTGCAAGACCGACATGAACTGATGCACGAAAATGAGGAGCTCTAAGCTGGAACAAGTAAAGTTGTGCTTTGGAAAAAGAATTCTTGTAAACTCTTTGTTCATAAAGCAAGCTATAATTAAAGAATACAGAACAAGTATCGAGTTCGTAACTCAAGTATAGAGCTTACAAGAGTTATAAACTCGATACTTGTTCTGTATTCATTATATCTTGCTTTGAGAACAAAGAGCTTACAAGAGTAGAACATCCAAAAGACAACTTTACTTGTTATAGCTTTGACATCCTCCTTTTCGTGCGTCAGTTCATGTCAGTCTGCACTTTCTGCAGTAACGACCATAAGTTTTATGTTCTTTAACGATATATTTCACATGCTTAATTGCCAAGTGTGGGGACGAATGGCACAGAACACAACCCAAAATTCGTTCTAGCATACATTAGTGTGAATCGTCTATGTTCTATACATATGGTGTAGTATATGTTCTTATCGTATCTAGTATCTGAAGGATATAACAGAATCAAGATGAACCCACATAATGTAATACTAAGACATCATCTACTACTAAAAGATATAGTGATAGGTTATTGTATCAACATTGCCGAGGGATGAGGCTCGGAGGACAGTCAACTTTATCTTCGGCTACATAGTTTCTACCTCGCCAGTCGAATGGCTGCAGGGACTATATGTCATGATCACCATGTTTCCAATTAACCAACCAACAAAACTACTTGTTACAAATATCAGCACTATCGGTGCTTTCGAATCGGAGTATCACATTTTTCGGTGTCGAAAAACAAATAATTATTACTAAATTATCAGATTTTTTGGCACTATCGGTGCCCCTGACCAAGCCCCCTTCCCCCCTACACCACCCCTAACCCTAACCCGAACCCTATCCCTAACACCTCCCCCACCAGCCCCCGTCCCCTTCCCAGCCCCCCACCAACCACCCCTAACCCTAACCTGAACCATAACCCTAACCCTCCACTCCCCACAGCCCCTCTCCTCACCCCCACCCCTAACCCGAACCCTAACCCTCCCCTCCCCCCTGCTCCCCTCCCCCAGCCGCCCCCACCCCCCCTGCTCCCCTCCGCCAGCCGCCCCCACCCCCACTGCTCCCCTCCCCCAGCCGCCCCCACCCCTCCTGCTCCGCTCTCCCCTGCTACTACCCCCCTGCTCCCTTTCCCCAGCCGTCCCCACCCTTCCTGCTCCCCTCCCCCAGCCGCCCCATCCCCACTGCTCTCCTCACCCAGCCGCCCCCACCCCCTATTCCCCTCCCCAGCCGCCCGCACCCCCCCCGCCCCTCTTCCCCCCACACATACCTACCCCTAACCCGAACCCTAACCCTAGCTCCCCTCCCCCAGCCGCCGTCACCACCCCTGCCCCACCCCCCAGCCACCCCCCACTCACCCCCCAAACACCCGCATACCTCCTGCCCCTCCCCCCAAGCCACCTGCACCCCCAACCACCAACAACCAAACTAGATAGAGAGAGAGAAGGAGGGGGAGAGTCACGTACCGGAGAGGGAGGAGAGTCGTCGGCGAGAGTGAGAGCGCCGGAGGGGGAGGGAAGAGAGTGAGAGAGTAAAATGGGGGAAATGAATCGTTGAGGGAGAATTTAATTAGAATTTAGCGACATTCATCCAAACGTCGCTAAATTAGTCACTATTAGCGACGTCAGAGCGACGTTTCGCGACGACTAGCTCATGTAACTAATATACGTCATTGTCACGTCGCTATTTTCGTCGCTAGTAGCGATTATTAGCGACGTTTCAATTAAACGTCACTAATGTGCACAATTTAGCGACGTTATTCGAACGTCGCTAAATTTATGTCGCCAATTGAGCAGATTTTAGTACTGTTAGATCTTCTTACTCTATCTAACACTCTTAAGTTACTAACCATCTTGACACTATCGTCAGATGATAATTCCTCTAGTATTTCTAATCTAAGCCCTATCTTAGGCCAAAGGTAGCAAGATTTAGTCTATTAATTTCATGGGTTGCCGGTTAGGGTTAGGCTTCATACCGTAATATAGCTAACTTATTCCTTGGGGAAGTATCCACAAAATTTCTACCCACCTTAGCTTTTTACCTAATCTTGTGAAGCATGGAATCATATCTTCTTCAAATGAACATTGAGACAATAGTGGTTCTATACCGTCTTAGGTCCAGTCTTAAATACATGGCTTACCAAGCCATTCTATTCCTAACTAACTCCTTAAATCTATCACAAGGGAGTCCTGTTTTCTTGAGGTGCTATAACTAACACCAAGTTTAACAGCCTGGCCTATAAAATTGTATAGTGGGTCGAAAGGGTTGGGTCGAGGTCGAGCCTCCTATTTAGGTTAGAATGGTCAACGGTATCGCGGGAGTGGCTAAGGTTGAGACCCTAGGCCTGAATGTTGTGCCTTAAAAATAGTGCACGAGGAGACGCGTTTGAGTAGGACATAGTAGGTATAATTGAAGGTTGTCACGTCCCACTCCCAGAATACAACGAGCCAAGTATGTAACATCATCCCCAGGCTACGCGACATACGAATACCCCAGTATCCGTATTCGCGATTGTCGCTCGTAAAGTTCTAGGATAGGTTTATTACAGGTCAAAACTTGCACAATAATATAATATCATTCTAAAAAGGCCATTCTAAGATATAAATAGGAAAACAGACTCCTCTACCCAGTACAATAATTAACCCAAATATAACTATATATAATATAAATATATATACCTGAATTGAAGATAAGAGAGCATATGATTCCAACATGATTGCCTTCAAACGCAACATCTCGTTTTTCTTCAAAATACAACAACAACTTTCTTGGAATGATTCTTCAATCTAGCAAATAATACTAGGTCGTCAAATGACATGCAAGCCCTCAGTCAAGGACGAGAAAATAAATAAAAAAAATGAGAAACTCTGAAGTGATCGGATTATCGGAATTCCAAAGTAAAAGAACTAATAAATTGATTCAGAGGAATTATAGTGTTAACTTAAAATATGACTCTGACTAGATTCTATTATAGTGAATTCCTCGGTGTTCTTCTGTCACGACCCGCACCCTAGAGTTAGGGCACGAGAACGTAACAACGCCCAGCCTATGCCGCAATGTCGGCGGTAGAACGCTGTCCTAGGTCTCAATGCATCTAACAGTATAAGACTAAACAGTTTATACTCCCCGAATGGGGGTGACATAGCAGAATGTAAACTCAATCACATCTAAGGTAGAGCATAAAGGAAGATAGATAAAACATAAAATCCAAAAGAGATACAGGAGATAGAAGTCTAAGTGTCTAAGATACATAAACCCAAAAATACATATAAAACTCGAATACAGATACAGTAATCCACAAAGTAAATACAACTCCAGACAAAATAAAATAACTATCTAAACAACCTCTACTGTGTCTCCTCTAGGCTAGCAGGCAATCCTAGGCCATCTGTAAAATTTATCAATAGGTCACGTCAGGATAGGAGCGAGTACAGTACATCTCAACAGTTCATAGCAGGTTAGAAAATATAATCATGCAGTAAAGTAAGATACAGGTACTAAAAGAAATGCGGTATGTAAACAGAGAGAGAACTGTAATAGAAATATCTACTATAAATAGAGAACTAACATGTGGCTAGTGAGTCAAAGTACAACATGGACATGTAAATGGCATGGGATAATTCTGATAAGACACAACGAAATAATTCTGTGTAACGCCCCAGAACCAGAATACTGGAGAGCGGGGGCAGACATAGCCAGCTACGTATAACGGAATGGAATCCACACCGCTATACGGTCACGGCTGTCTAGATATGTGAGGATTTCACTACAATCCATCAGTCTCTTAAGGTCATAAAATAGCCTATTGTCTCAATCTCAACCAACTAATAATAATCACAAGATATCAGATCACCAAATATACAATTGTAAGGCGTCCCAAATATTACATATCCAGATGATCATGAAGCTAGTCGTACAAAATGTAAGGACTAGCAAGATTTAAGTCATACATGATCAACCTCGAGTTGCCAATCATGATTACAGCCCGTAGGCAGACAGTAAATAAAGTTACAAACGAGCTAACACTTGCTCGGCGGCTAAATGCCTCAAAAGAATAATTTTACAATAGAGTGGGGAGAGCAAAAATAAATCCACTCGTTGCCCTGATTACGCCTGGTGACCACCATCGGGCTGAAATGCAGGGAGATCCTTTGGTGCTGCTCCGGTATCTGGCCATACAAAACCAGCTGGATCAGACCCCAGAAAGAGCAAGTGCCACAAAGGAGGCTTCACTTAAGAACTAAAACCAGCAAATAGCACAAGAGTATAATTACATAATAAAAAGGCAGTAGTTTAAGAAAAAAAAGCATGATGGGTAATTATAAAAGACAATCTTATATAGAATCACTAAAAGACAGGACATATAGAAAGAAGGCATGACAGAATGATATACGATGAGATAACCATGGGACTATTCAGATAGCCAGGTTACAACCCGTAAACCAAACAAGGACCGGGGTTGTAACCCTTCGTCTGAACGGAACTTGGTTTCTCTCACCATTTATCGGCAAGATAAATATAAGAAATCAGGTCAAGTAATATTCTGGAGTGACAATCATTATAGTGACAATCCAGAGTGACAATCATTATAGTGACAATCCGTAGTGACAATCATTCAATCATTCTGGTACACTCTTACAATTAATCAATTCTAGACAATATTATACTGGACTAGACTCCATCCAAGCAATCACGACCAATTATTGCCTACGGCTTTCTACATTAACTAACTAGGGTTATCACAATCTTAGTTACTAGCAAGATGCAATGAGATGCTCCAAGTAGTCACGGGCCCTGCAGCTATCCAGGTTATCCAGGCAATCATTATAGTGACAATTCAGAGAGTACAATGCATTAGAGTGACAATAGAGTTTAATTATTTAAGTGACAATCAAGAGTGCCCCACATGACAGTGGGCTGGAAATGTGCCCTACTCGTCGGCAGGCTACAAGTCCAAACATTTGCGACCGGGATAACGGGATCGCCTGTAACTGGAGAACATCTCTTCATGTCTAGTAAATTATACTAGTCATTAACCTTAGTCCATTTCAGTAGGTACTCCTGACCGTGGTACTCAGGAGTCCCCTCCTAGACATGATGCAAGACAGGACTGGATTATTTGTACAAGCACAATCGCCCACGGTGTCAGGATCAATTATGCAGGTCATGTCATGTCAGGTAGCCGTCGCAACAGCTATTCGAGAAATCATGTCAGGTTATCATGTCAGGTGTACTTTGTCAGGAGTGCGCCACGACGGGCCACTATCAGGTTATGCCAGGTTATCATGTCAGGAGTGCACCACTACGGGTCACTATCACGTCGTATTCAATTATCAATTCCAAACATATAAATGAATTCATGATTTTCAAGTTCAGGACAAAAGGCGTAAGGATATAAAATGGACGTTAAATATCTAACAAAATATCAATATTCAGGGCTATAGGAGAGCCATGCGGCTAAGGCACATGCTGCCAGGAAAGGGTAGACTCATGCGGCCCAATTAGGAGAGCGCATGCGGCCAGGGTCACTGGATCCCATGCGGCTAAGACAAGAGGGCGCATGCGGTCAGGAAGATAGGAAACTCATGCGGCTGGGGGAATAGGTCTTATGCGGCTAGCTGGCCAATCAGGTACATGCGGCCGGGGGGGAGGGAGAGTGGTTTCATGCGGTTCGAGAAGAAGCAACCCATGCGGCTGCGGGGGAAGGGAACCATATGCGGCTCCGAAGGGAAGAGTACTCATGCGGCTGCGGGGGAGCAATGCCTATGCGGCTGGGAGCATATGTGCATATGCGGCTCGCGAGTGTTGAGTTCATACGGCTCAGGGTGAAGTTCTCATGCGGCTGGGTCAAGCAAGTCTCATGCGGCCAGCGGGAAGGGCGCATGCTGTTGCAGAGTTCAGAACTTATGCGGCTGGGAATTGAGTGAGTTATGCGGCCAGATGAGTCCGGCTCTCATGCGGCTCAAGTACTTCCAGCCATGCGGCTGAAGAGAACACTTGCCGCATGAATATTCATGCGGTCAAGTCAAGCACTGTTCATCTTCTCCAAAATTTCAGAGAAGAAGAACACCATGAGAGCCTAGTCCTCAAGCTCCATAACTCCATCATCCGGAGCCTAAATCCGAACTTCCATAGGTCAAAATGGGATAGAACGAGATTCTCTACAATATGAAACTATCAGAACTTAAAAATAACAATGTTAACTAGATCAAAACCTAGGAATTCGGAAAGTACTATAAACTTAGATCTATACCAATTTAACCATGGAAATTAAAAACACCAAGTACTAAAGAGTGCTAAAATCGCATGAGGAAAAGAATGGACAATTAAAAGGTGGGTTCCTTCATGAAGCAAGATCCACTTGCCTAGACCTCTCTCTCCTCTCTCTGGTAGGTAAGGAAGTAATGGGGAAGAAGAAGATGAGTAATGAATGAGAGAGAAAGAAGAAAGGGCAATAAATATCAAAGGTGGTGGTAGGTAGGGGGTTCACCCCTTGGTTCATGATGAACCAAGAGCAATCCCAAACCGAACCAAGCCAACCCAACCAAGAATAAACCAAGCCCAGGGAGGAAATTAAGCAAGAAAATCATGCAATATAAGAAGAAATACATACACGTATTCCAAGAATATGAAATACGAACACAGGCATTACAACTCTACCCACCTTAAAAGAATTCTGTCCTCGGAATTTAATCAAGAGGCTAGAGGGGCAATGACAAGCTACATTAATCATATGCAAGCTATAACTAGGCAGACAATCACTCATTCAAGCAAGGAATCGAAGGCATGAGGCATAAGAAAGACATTATACCTCACGAGTCAAACAAGTCGGGATAACGTGATCGGATATCATCCTCACACTCCCACGTTTGACTCTTCCAAGGAGCGATGAACGCAAGCAACATGAACTAAACTGATAGTCTTGCGCTTGAGGTCTCTCCCCTTGGTCAAACAGGGACACGGGCCTATCCTCATACGAAAAGGTTAGTACCAACTTTTTCGAATGATCTAGGACATGGCTCGGGTCCGGGATGTACCGTTGTAATTAGGATACATGAAATACGTCATGCACCTCGCATAATAACGGTAGAAAAGCAAGATGAGAGGACACATATACCTCTCGGTCGATTCTGAACCTGAGCCTGGGCTAGGGCAAACTGCCGCGGATTCTGTTGCTGGAAAGTCTGGGCCTGAGTCGGCAATGGCCTCGGGAACGGGAACTGCTGTTGCTGGTGAACTGGAGCTGGTACTGGTGCTGGTGCTGGTCCCCTAACCGAGGGACTAGATACTGTCGATGCTGAATCAACTCTGAAAGGGCAGGACCCTACCCTATGATCCGGTGCTCCACACAATAAACACAATTCCAACGCCTTACGACATTCTGCTACCACGTGTCCAGGCTTCCCACAATAAGAACAGCCTACGGCGGAAGATTGTGCTTGCTTCTATTTTTGCTGAGGGTACGTCGGGGTTGAGTGCTGGACCGACGTCACTGAGGCCGCTCGCCTCGGAGCTCCAATAGTTAAAGCCCTGGCTGCCGGGGCTGGGGCTGAAGACTGATTCATTTGACTATGGGACCGCTTCCGACCTCCGGTCCTGTCCACTATTCTCTGGGAGGTATACTCGTGCCTCCTTGCTGCTCGTAACACCGCATCATAGGTCTGATGCTCGAACTGTTCTACTGCCAATATAATCTCCAGGTGAAGTCCCTGCTGGAACCTCTGCGCTCTGTCAAACTCGATTGCCACCAAGGTAGGAGCAAACCGACTGAGTCTGGAAAACTCGGCCGTATATCCGTCGACTGTCCTCCCCATCTGCTTAAGATTACTGAAACTGGTCTGCAAGTCGTACCGAGCCACTGCATCATAATACTTGGTCTGGAACTTTTCGCTGAACACTGCCCAGGGGACAGGTGTTGTCAATCCTACTGCTTGTACGGCCCACCAACTGCGGGCTAGATCCAATAACTGTAGGCGCACCACAGCCACCTTCTCTTCTTCTGGAGTCTTCGCGGCTTCGAGAATCACCTCTATGTCTTGTAGCCAAGTATCGGCAGCAATGGCATCCTCGCTGCCATCGAAGAAGGGAGGGTTCAGGCGCTTAAAACTGTTGACCGCACTGTTCCCTCGGGGTCCACTTCTATTCAGAGCATCTTCCACTGCCTGGTGCAAGGCATCGCCTCTACGATCTTGGGAAGCTAACAATGATCTGAAGAGACCCACCAAAGTGATATTATCAGGATCTGCAGGCTGGACTGGCTGAACTGGCGGCTCTCCTCCAGTAGGTACGACTCGGGAGGCTGCTCCTGAGTGCTGGACCTGATCTTCTGGTTGCTGCTGGTCCACGGGAGGTGATCCGCCTTGCTGATCAGCAGGTCCAAGTTCAATGCCGCTGAAGAAGACGACATGGGAACAATAAGGAAGGACCAGGACAGATCAACGATTACAAGCATGTGATCAGGATAAGAATTTCAGGAATCAAGAGGATACGAGCAGAGATCAAGGGCGAGTACCGATTGAGACATCTATTCGGTAAACCCTCACACATCTTGAATAACAAGACCTACATGGGCAACCACTTCAACCATGTCACGCCCCAGAACCAGAATACTGGAGAGCGGGGGCAGACATAGCCAGCTACGTATAACGGAATGGAATCCATACCGCTATACGGTCACGGCTGTCTAGATATGTGAGGGTTTCACTACAATCCATCAGTCTCTTAAGGTCATAAAATAGCCTATTGTCTCAATCTCAACCAACTAATAATAATCACAAGATATCAGATCACCAAATATACAATTGTAAGGCGTCCCAAACATTACATATCCAGATGATCATGAAGCTAGTCGTACAAAATGTAAGGACTAGCAAGATTTAAGTCATACATGATCAACCTCGAGTTGCCAATCATGATTACAGCCCGTAGGTAGACAGTAAATAAAGTTGTAAACGAGCTAACACTTGCTCGGCGGCTAAATGCCTCAAAAGAATAATTTTACAATAGAGTGGGGAGAGCAAAAATAAACCCACTCGTTGCCCTGTTTACGCCTGGTGACCACCATCGGGCTGAAATGCAGGGAGATCCTTTGGTGCTGCTCCGGTATCTGGCCATACAAAACCAGCTGGGTCAGACCCCAGAAAGAGCAAGTGCCACAAAGGAGGCTTCACTTAAGAACTAAAACCAGCAAATAGCACAAGAGTATAATTACATAATAAAAAGGCAGTAGTTTAAGAAAAAAAAGCATGATGGGTAATTATAAAAGATAATCTTGTATAGAATCACTAAAAGACAGGACATATGGAAAGAAGGCATGACAGGATGATATACGATGAGATAACCATGGGACTATTCAGATAGCCAGGTTACAACCCGTAAACCAAACAAGGACCGGGGTTGTAACCCTTCGTCTGAACGGAACTTGGTTTCTCTCACCATTTATCGGCAAGATAAATATAAGAAATCAGGTCAAGTAACATTCTGGAGTGACAATCATTATAGTGACAATCCGGAGTGACAATCATTATAGTGACAATCCGTAGTGACAATCATTCAATCATTCTGGTACAATCTTACAATTAATCAATTTTAGACAATATTATACTGGGCTAGACTCCATCCAAGCAATTACGGCCAATCATTGCCTACGGCTTTCTACATTAACTAACTAGGGTTATCACAATCCTAGTTACTAGCAAGATGCAATGAGATGCTCCAAGTAGTCACAGGCCCTGCAGCTATCCAGGTTATCCAGGCAATCATTATAGTGACAATTCAGAGAGTACAATGCATTAGAGTGACAATAGAGTTCAATTATTTAAGTGACAATCAAGAGTGCCCCACATGACAGTGGGTTGGAAATGTGTCCTACTCGTCGGCAGGCTACAAGTCCAAACATTTGCGGCCGGGATAACGGGATCGCCTGTAACTGGAGAACATCTCTTCATGTCTAGTGAATTATACTAGTCATTAACCTTAGTCCATTTCAGTAGGTACTCCTGACCGTGGTACTCAGGAGTCCCCTCCTAGACATGATGCAAGACAGGACTGGATTATTTGTACAAACACAATCGCCTACGGTGTCAGGATCAATTATACAGGTCATGTCATGTCAGGTAGCCGTCGCAACAGCTATTCGAGAAATCATGTCAGGTTATCATGTCAGGTGTACTTTGTTAGGAGTGTGCCATGACGGGCCACTATCAGGTCATGCCAGGTTATCATGTCAGGAGTGCACCACTATGCGGCCAGGGTCACTGGATCCCATGCGGCTAAGACAAGAGGGTGCATGCGGTCAGGAAGATAGAAAACTCATGCGGCTGGAGAAATAGGTCTTATGCGGCTAGCTGGCCAATCAGGTACATACGGCCGGGAGGGGAGTGTGGTTCCATGCGGCTCGAGAAGAAGCAACCCATGCGGCTGCGGGGGAAGGGAACCATATGCGGCTCCGAAGGGAAGAGTATTCATGCGGCTGCGGGGGAGCAATGCCTATACGGCTGGGAGCATATGTGCATATGCGGCTCGCGAGTATTGAGTTCATGCGGCTCAGGGTGAAGTTCTCATGCGGCTGGGTCAAGCAAGTCTCATACGGCCAGCGGGAAGGGCGCATGCGGTTGCAGAGTTTAGAACTTATGCGGCTGGGAATTGAGCGAGTTATGCGGCCAGATGAGTCCGGCCCTCATGCGGCTCAAGTACTTCCAGCCATGCGGCTGAAGAGAACACTTGTCGCATGAATATTCATGCGGTCAAGTCAAGCACTGTTCATGTCCTCCAAAATTTCAGAGAAGAAGAACACCGTGAGAGCCAAGTCCTCAAGCTCTATAACTCCATCATCCGGAGCCTAAATCCGAACTTCCATAGGTCAAAATGGGGTAGAACGAGATTCTCTACAACATGGAACCATCAGAACTTAAAAATAACAATGTTAACTAGATCAAAACACAGGAATTTGGAAAGTACTATAAACTTAGATCTATACCAATTTAACCATGGAAATTAAAAACACCAAGTACTAAAGAGTGCTAAAATCGCATGAGGAAAAGAATGGACAATTAAAAGATGGGTTCCTTCATGAAGCAAGATGCACTTGCCTAGACCTCTCTCTCCTCTCTCTGGTAGGTAAGGAAGTAATGGGGAAGAAGAAGATGAGTAATGAATGAGAGAGAAAGAAGAAAGGGCAATAAATATCAAAGGTGGTGGTAGGTAGGGGGTTCACCCCTTGGTTCATGATGAACCAAAAACAATCCTAAACCGAACCAAGCCAACCCAACCAAGAATAAACCAAGCCCAGGGCGGAAATTAAGCAAAAAAATCATGCAATACAAAAAAAAATACGTACACGTATTCCAAGAATATGAAATACGAACACAGGCATTACATTCTGATAAGATACTACTGGTATATTATTCACATATCCACTTCTACTCTCCCGTACCCCCAATCAATACACAATGATCCAACCAGGTTATGTTATGATTCCATGTACAGCCCCCGAAGGGTGGTAAGCCCCCGAAGGGTGATAAGCCCCCGAAGGGTGGTACATAGTAGACCCATAAATGGGATAAGGATTCCAGGAAGACTCTGTGATTATAAGAGTATATGTCATAAGTGATCGAAGAACCAACGAAGCATAGTGATACGCCATGTAAGTGAAACGCACAGAACATAGAGTACCCGATGCTCCCTAAGGATAACATCTCAAGAAGGGATCCATATAGTACCAATCCGTGTGACTAACGTGACAGTACAAGTAAAGTAATTTAATGCAGGAATTAATTCTAAACAGGATATGAAATGATCAAAGAATGTACTCGCATGATATCTGAATGTCCAAGGTAAAGATACTGTCCGAGGAGAGGTGTCTGGCTCCTAATTAGAACAGCACAAGTCACAACATGTCCATAAGGGTAATATAAAGCACTATAATGCATTCTACATGAATCTAGGTCAAACTAGGCCAAAGTCAACCCTTAGTCAACTCTGGTCAACTGCTCTAGTCAAACTATGTCAAACTAGATCATGTCCTAACCCAGCAAGTCTTACTAGGCCTAACCAAGACTATCCTAGCAAGCACACATCAATACAAGGCTATACAAGCCAACATACACCCAACTCTATATATCATGCAATTATTCAATACTCAAATAGGCAAGAATTCACATTGGATATACACTAGGTAATCTATTACTTTAAGCTATATATGTCTACACATATATACACATGCATATATTGATATTCAACATTAGGTCTATAATCATGGCATTTCAAATGGTTATATAAACTTATATATTACAACACAATATGCTAACATATATATAATATACATACATAGCTAAGTTAACTATATTCATAAATACTTATTTAAGAGGCTATGTGTGTGTATGTGAACATGGCAAAGGGGCAAGTGAGGGTTAAATGGGCATACATAGTGTATACATATCAAAGAGTGTCAAAGTGTAAGTGAACAATGTGTCAAGTATGATAGTGTCAACATAGTGTAAGGGGGTACATGAGGTAATATAGGATTTGTGTTAACATAGAACATTACATCTTATTAACTTGTATATTGCATACATTACATCTATTATTACATTACATTCATGCTTGTATTTATTCATCATTCATTTATTCTCTTGCACTACTATATGCACCATACATTACATACTATGGAACCTACATATTCATTACAAGCCATACTTATACATGCTTACATTAGATAGGATACTTACACCTCATACATCATTTATTTAAACATTTACTCATGCTTGCATTCTTTATTTAATTACATAATGTATATACATTAACATGGGTTAAAATTAAATAGAATATTATATTACACACAAGGGTGCACAAAATGCATATGCCGAATAGTAACTCCTACTAATAATCAATACTGTACCATCTTAGCATGAATTAAAATCTAGGATTAAATTATGTTATAGATCTATGTGTTAGCTTTCCGAAACTTCAAACGGATCGCGTTTTCGTTTCCGGGAACTCCCGAAATCGCGAAAACACCGAGAACGCGTTTGTCTTTCGTACAGCTGACACTCAAATAATTCTCCAGAAAGTTATAGAAATAATTAGGCCTATTAATACATGTTTTTGGGAAGGTAACTTCAATACGCTTCTTTTAAAAAAAACGAAAGATTAAACCGAGCTTTGAGCTAGAAGTTATGACATTTCTAAGTTAGGGCTAAAATTAAAAACGTGGATAAAAATTATGACGGATTTGGGTAGTTTGAGACAAAAGAACACAACTATATAACATAATATATCAAGAACTCACTCTCTACACTAATATATATATATATATATATATATATATATATATATATATATATATATATATATATGAGACACTATAGAACACATCTCCAATACAAAAATATGACATTAAACATGTAATAATTTATTCATACATAACAACAACACATAGTGTGTCCAAATTTGGGATTTTCCTACATGAACACAACCACAATACAAAGGACACTCCTATGACCTCCAAATGGACACGAAATGGACACAAATGAAGAAACAACCATGGGGGTCATTCCTATGGGTTCAAAATAGACCTATATGCATGAGGAAATGAAAATGAGAAGGGATTTATACCTCCCGATAGATCGAATCGAAGAAAAGCCTTCCCGAAGCGACACCGACACGTAGAGATTCCAAAAGGACACGAACGAGCTCTAAATCCTCTCAAACTTGGGTAGCTTCCTCCTTGGCTAGAATGGAGAAGGAAAGAAGAAGATTTGGTGGCGAAATGGAAGGATTTGGTGGAGAAATTGCTAGGGATTGCTCTCTAGGAATTTGGGGAAGAACAAGAGAGAGAGTGTGGATGAGAATAATAAAATGAACTTGAGCCTATCCTCTCCCAAAGTGGCTGGCCATATGGGGTTATTTGTCCTATTATGATAAGGTCCAAAATGCCCCCACTAACCTATTCTATGAGTATTAGGAAAGGGCTAATTGGTTGGGGCTAAATTAGTCATTCTAAAGTCTCTAATCACACTAACCTTATCCATAATAATTAGTCTAACCTCTAACTAAAATATTTCTATCATGTGGACTAAATTTAATATCATGTGGGCCATGTCTAACTAGTGTGTGGGTCCCACTAGAGTCAAACTACCCCCGGGTCTCCGTTTTAAGTCGGATTGAGTTAAAATTCGAACCCGACTCAAATAATCCCAAAACAATATCATAAATAATAAAATAATATCAAAATAATTCAAAGAGATCAAATGCAAAAATATCATTAGGCCAAAAATGATATTAAAATATCATAATCACATGGTTAGTCTCTAGGTCAAACAGTCTCTAGGGTTTCACTAGCAAAACGTCAAAACCACAAGTCATTGATTTAAATAATTTTAAAATGATTTAAAATCACCAAAAATCATATCATGAATTAAATATCATTATTAAAATAATTATAAACACAAAATTTTAAAATTACCCTCATTTGGGAAACTGGGTGCTACAACTCTACCCACCTTAGAAAAATTTCGTCCTCGAAATTTAAGATCGATAGTACTCCTTCTAGAGCCTCTAACCTACCCAATATCTAAGGTAACACTTCCTAACACTGGAATAATAAACGGACATCTAAAAAGTGTCAATCTAGGAATACCTCCAATACTGCTCTGCTGTACGGCGGTAATGGAACTTCAATAAAATATGGACTGGAACCTATATCCAAGGGACTGGACCTATTTTAAAGTGGTCTTAACTAAGGATAAAAAGGAACTGATCATAGGCTATAGGTATGCTCAAACTATTATCTTCCTATTAACCATCTATTAATACATTCTATTACCATAGGAACGATGCATTACTAAGACATATAGGCCCCTATCTCTCATAACACATTTATACTCACCAAAAGACTAGTACATCCTATCAAGGCTGATACTATAATCTCTCATAAATCTCCTAAGCTACATGTTTATAGACACACATCCCCACATCAAGGACTAACCCATATATATCTATAACTGATACTAATAGGGTGACGTCCCTATTACCCAACAATCAAGGTCTAAATTTTTTTATCTAAATCATGCAATTTGAAGGAATAGTATACAAGGTCAGGACATACTGTAGCAGTTGGAAGTCTCACCTAGGTACACTAATCATTCTAGGTCAAAACAGTACTATGGTATCAACACACAAACAATCTAGGGTGTCCTAATTGGGAAGGTAAGGGAACAACAATCATCAAGGTTGTAGGGCTGTCTACCATCCTATATGAAAATTGGTCATTAACAAGCAACTAAGAAATTATTAAAATGTTACTATTCCATAAAATGGCAAAAATTGAAAATTTAGGCATAACAAATCACAAATAGATTTTTGTCTTGACACGATCTAAGTTGATCACTTTCGGGATAAAACGAGATTTGGGCAAGAAGGAAAATCAATGAAATCAAAGTATGAGCACGAGCATCCAATGATGGAGGTTCAGGTCATGATTAAATTTAATTTGACTGAGTACGAATACGAGGTTCATAGGCGATGAAAAGATTTTAAGAAGAATTGTCAAGGCTGTCACGAATGAGACTTTAGGGTCAAGTTTAACTATGTCTCCATTCTCGTAGATTGATATATGAAAAAGTGAACCAAAGTACAATAGGTTGATCAAACCATCATGTACCGGTTCTGATTAGACAATATGTTAGTGGGTGGCCACCCAATAAAATATGTCATGACTAAGCTCGAAAATAGATAAGCTTGCAAAGCTAAGGCTAATTTAGCAGCACAAGATATAAGGGTGGTAATGATGAAAGGAATTACATAGTCCAAGATTCTTAACCAACGGGTCAAGTAATCAGATAAGGTACAAGGTTAAGCATCTAAGGAAACAAGCAGAACACCATCACATGTCGGGTCGAAAGAATTGAGTCAAGGCTGGATTTCTAATTGAAATAAGAAGAAATTTAGTATAATGGTAGAGGTTATAGTTTAGCCAGTTGACCAAAAAATTATAGCAAGAAAATAGAGTACAAGAAGACGGGTTTTAGTGGGACATGATATACCTACACGAAGGTGAGCTTGTCTAGGTCTTGCATATAAGATTTGTTGGAGGGTAACAGCTAGTATTACATTCCGAATATCAAAGTCACTATAAGGAACGTCAAGGATCTCAATTAGAAAGTGGGAGTTCAAGAGGTGGTAATTAATGCACAAAAATAATGAAGATCGAGTTAGTCATCTCCTTCTGATACTCTTAAGTTCATCTGGTCATAACTTGCCAATCATATCTTTACCTCACCAGTCTCCATATAAAATTTAACCTTTACTTAAACCCTTACCATGACTACCGTAGGCAATTCCCAATTTCCAAACATCACTCTTGAAGCACAGCCATCATATTTAGGAATCAACATTAACCATTTATTTAAATTTCCAAGTTCTTTCACCTTGTCTTAAATTTGACCCAAAACCTCTAAATCCCGTTTACGAATTCTTTGAACTTGTTCAAATTGTTCTCATCGTATTATTTAATTTAAATCTCTAGGCCTTACAAAACTTATCTTCCATCATAAAATCAACTTCCGTATTTCCTTCGACAAACACCCTTGAATATTATTCTCCTAAAAATATTTCACAACAATCTCTAAACTTCCATAACTTTGTGTTCTCTCTATCCCTAGTCATTTCCTCGCAAAATCTTGTTTAATATCCTTATTAAACATAATTAACTTCTCTTTTCCATTACTAACCTTCTACATAGCCTCAGAGTATAAGTTTTCCCCAGAATCAATAACTAAGATTTTCTAAGTTCTCAAAACTAGGTTGACCTCTGATATCCTCATTAGTTTTGAATACACCTATAAACTATCTCATAACCCCAAAATTTCTCTAAATGTAATTGTTTTCAGATTGGCAGTATACATCTCTTTATTCTATTCGAGGCCTTTACCATATTTCTATCTCAAGTTTCCATATGGAACACTCCATATTTGATTTCCTTTAGATCATCATAAAATAACCAGTTACATCTTCTTTGAGCTACATAATTTATGTCACTTCCTTAGCCTTCCCCATGCAAAATATACGAAGATTCAAGGATTTTGAACTACATCTGGTAGGGACGACAAGATATGGGTAATTAATGTAATGAAACAGAGTTTAAGATAAGAGGTAAATAAGAATGCAATAGAATAATGGCGAGAAAGAATAATGAAGATATGTTCCTTCTCATCGGTTCAAACGAGAGGAACCCATCAAGCTTAAATTCAATAGCAAGGAATGAGGGTGAATCCAAACAAGTGGAAAAGGAATTCCAATTGAAGTTCAAAATGAGTTTCTCAGGGGTCGTCCTAGAAATCTCTCAAAGAATCATAAGTGTGATTGAGTACCTTGGATTTGAAAATATTAATCTAAATACAAAATTAAATCAACAACTACAAAATTTTATCAAAATTATCAACTAATACCAGGATTCAAAGTTCTATAATGAATCCACAAAATCAAATTCAAATCAAGGAAAAAGGTGAATCAAAACAAGGAAAAGGAGTTTAAATCGGAATTCAAAATGAGATTCTCAAGGGTCATCCCAGGAATCTCTCAAGAAATCCTAACAGTGATTGAGTATCCTCTCATCCTAACATCTTAATTTATATATCCTATAGCAGGCTCGTAGTAGTACAACTAAGTTGTTGCGCTACTACGAAATCGCACTAATGCGAATCTCGACCTGCATGGGCCACCACTAAAAATATGTCACGACCCGCACCCTAGAGTTAGGGCACGAGAACGTAACAATGCCCCGCCTACGCCGCAATGTCGGCGGTAGAACGCTGTCTTAGGTCTCAATGCATCTAACAGTATAAGACTAAACAGTTTATACTTTCCGAATGGGGGTGACATAGCAGAATATAAACTCAATCACATCTAAGGTAGAGCATAAAGGAAGATAGATAAAACATGAAATCCAAAATAGATACAGGAGATAGAAGTCTAAGTGTCTAAGATACATAAACCCATAAATACATCTCAAAACTCAAATACAGATACATTAATCCATAAAGTAAATACAACTCCAGACAAAATAAAATAACTATCTAAACAACCTCTACTGTGTCTCCTCTAGGCTAGCAGGCAATCCCAGGCCATCTGTAAAATTTATCAACAGGTCCAGTCAGGATAGGAACGAGTACAGTACATCTCAACAGTTTATAGCAGGTTAGAAAATATAATCATACAGTAAAGTAAGATACAGATACTAAAAGAAATACGGTATGTAAATAGAGAGAGAACTGTAATAGAAATATCTACTATAAATAGAGAACTAACATGTGGCTAGTGAGTCAGAGTACAACATGGACATGTAAATAGCATGGGATGATTCTGATAAGACACTACGGAATGATTCTGATAAGATACTACTGGTATATTATTCACATGTCCACTTCTACTCCCCCGTACCCCCAATCAATACACAAGGATCCAACCAGGTTATGTTATGATTCCATATACAGCCCCCGAAGGGTGGTAAGCCCCCGAAGGGTGATAAGCACCCAAAGGGTGGTACATAGTAGACCCATAAATGGGATAAGGATTCCAGAAAGACTCTGTGATCATAAGAGTATATGTCACAAGTGATCGAAGAACCAACGAAGCATAGTGATACGCCATGTAAATGAAACGCACAGAACATAGAGTACCCGATGCTCCCTAAGGATACATCTCAAAAAGGGATCCATATAGTACCAATCCGTGTGACCAACGTGATAGTACAAGTAAAGTAATTTAATGCAGGAATTAATTCTAAGCAGGATATGAAATGATCAGAGAATGTACTCGCCTGATATCTGAATGTCCAAGGTAAAGATACTGTCCGAGGAGAGGTGTCTGGCTCCTAATTAGAATAGCACAAGTTACAACATATCCATAAGGGTAATATAAAGTACTACAATGCATTCTACATGAATCTAGGTCAAACTAGGCCAAAGTCAACCCTTGGTCAACTCTGGTCAACTGCTCTAGTCAAACTAGGTCAAACTAGGTCATGTCCTAACCCAGCAAGTCTTACTAGGCCTAACCAAGACTATCCTAGCAAGCACACATCAATACAAGGCTATACAAGCCAACATACACCCAACTCTATATAGCATGCAATTATTCAATACTCAAATAGGCAAGAATTCACATTGGATATATACTAGGTAATCTATTACTTTAAGCTATATATGTCTACACATATATACACATGCATATATTGGTATTCAACATTAGGTCTATAATCATGGCATTTCAAATGGTTATATAAACTTATATATTACAACATAATATACTAACATATATATAATATACATACATATCTAAGTTAACTATATTCATAAATACTTATTTAAGAGGCTATGTGTGTGTATGTGAACATGGCAAAGGGGCAAGTGAGGGTTAAATGGGCATACATAGTGTATACATATCAAAGAGTGTCAAAGTGTAAGTGAACAATGTGTCAAGTGTGATAGTGTCAACATAGTGTAAGGGGGTACATGAGGTAATATATGATTTGTGTTAACATAGAATATTACATCTCATTAACTTGTATATTGCATATATTACATCTATTATTACATTACATTCATGCTTGCATTCATTCATCATTCATTTATTCTCTTGCACTACTATATGCACCATACATTACATACTATGGAACCTACATATTCATTACAAGCCATACTTATACATGCTTACATTAGATATGATACTTACACCTCATACATCATTTATTTAAACATTTACTTATGCTTGCATTTTCTATTTAATTACATAATGTATATACATTAACATAGGTTAAAATCAAATAGAACATTATATTACACACAAGGGTGCACAAAATGCATATGCCGAATAGTAACTCCTACTAATAATCAATACTGTACCATCTCAGCATGAATTAAAATCTAGGATTAAATTATGTTATAGATCTATGTGTTAGCTTTCCGAAACTTCAAACGGATCGCGTTTTCGTTTCCGGGATCTCCCGGAATCGCAAAAACACCGAGAACGCGTTTGTCTTTCGTACAGCTGACACTCAAATAATTCTCCAGAAAGTTACAGAAATAATTAGGCCTATTAATACATGTTTTTGGATAGCTAACTTTAATACGCTTCTTTTAAAAAAAATAAAAGATTAAACCGAGCTTTGAGCTAGAAGTTATAACATTTCTAAGTTAGGGCTGAAATTAAAAACGTGGATAAAAATCATGACGGATTTGGGTAGTTTGAGACAAAAGAACACAAGTATATAACATAATATATCAAGAACTCACTCTCTACACTAATATATATATATGAGACACTATAGAACACATATCCAATACAAAAATATGAGATTAAACATGTAATAATTTATTCATACATAACAACAACACATAGTGTGTCCAAATTTGGGATTTTCCCACATGAACACAACCACAACACAAAGGACACTCCTATGACCTCCAAATAGACACGAAATAGGCACAAATGGAGATACAACCATGGGGGTCATTCCTATGGGTTCAAAATAGACCTATATGTATGAGGAAATAAAAAGGAGAAGGGATTTATACCTCCCGGTAGATCGAATCGAAGAAAAGCCTTCCCGGAGTGACACCGACACGTAGAGATTCCAAAAGGACACGAACGAGTTCTGAATCCTCCCAAACTTGGGTAGCTTCCTCCTTGGCTAGAATGGAGAAGGAAAGAAGAAGATTTGGTGGCAAAATAGAAGGATTTGGTAGAGAAATTGCTAGGGATTGCTCTCTAGGAATTTGGAGAAGAACAAGAGAGAGAGTGTGGATGAGAATAATAAAATGAACTTGAGCCTATCCTCTCCCAAAGTGGCTGGCCATATGGGACTATTTGTCCTATTATGATAAGGTCCAAAATGCCCCCACTAACCTATTCTATGAGTATTAGGAAAGGGCTAATTGGTTGGGGCTAAATTAGTCATTCTAAAGTCTCTAATCACACTAACCTTATCCATAATAATTAGTCTAACCTCTAACTAAAATATTTCTATCATGTGGACTAAATTTAATACCATGTGGGCCATGCCTAACTAGTGTGTGGGTCCCACTAGAGTCAAACTACCCCCGGGTCCCCGTTTCAAGTCGGATTGAGTTGAAATTCGAACCCGACTCAAATAACCCCAAAACAATATCATAAATAATAAAATAATATCAAAATAATTCAAAGAGGTCAAATGCAAAAATATCCTTAGGCCAAAAATGACATTAAAATATCATAATCACATGGTTAGGCTCTAGGTCAAACAGTCTCTAGGGTTTTACTAGCAAAACGTCAAAACCACAAGTCGTTGATTTAAATAATTTTAAAATGATTTAAAATCACCAAAAATTATATCATGAATTAAATATCATTATTAAAATAATTATAAATACGAAATTTCAAAATTACCCTCATTTGGAAAACTGGGTGCTACAACTTCCTACGACTAAATCTTAATAATTCATAAATAACAACTACAATCACAACAACCTAAATTCACTTCCACAATCACAACCAATTTTCCTATATGATGCAGATGCAATTTGGAGAAAAACTTTTGAATAACCACAACAACTAGTTTTCCGACAATAATCTCGTGGGCAGGGATCAGACTGTGGCAGGGTTGACATGGTGCTTAGATTTTGGCCCTCTCACATCGTAAGAAAATAAGCATCAATTACCCTAATCGATCTTTTAATCGAATTAGGTAGGAAGTTATTACAACCCTAATCGATCTTTTAATCGAGTTAGGTAGGAAAAGCATAGTGAGCTAAGCCTCACACACTCAATTTGCAAGGCCTTACGAAAGAGCTAAATACTGATCAGCTTTTGTTGTTATTGTATTGTGAAAGTTCATAGGTGGTATTCATGTTGTTCTAACCCGCCCAATGCTTTCTAACTAGCATCTACAATCAATGTATTTTATTAACTTTATTTAACTCTGCTCTGTATACCATCATTATTACCAATAGGCAATTAATAATTGCTAAGACGCTAAGGCTCATCTTGCACATATCATAGGAATCAAGTATAAATAATACTCAGGATCCAATCATTCCAGGATAATCATATAAATACGGAATCGTCAATTGGGATGATATCATCATAATATGGCACAGAGCAGAGATATGGAAATTGAGTTAGGTTGCGCTTGCGTGGTACGTGTTTGTATCCTACGCATCCTAGACCCTTTCTAAATTGCCTTCTAGTTATATTTTAATTAGTGTAGGTTTTTTTAGAAAATTTCTATGATTATTAGAATAACCCAAAATTTCTAAACGTCAAAATTTTGGCTAACTCTTTAGAATTCCCAAAAATTTGGCATAGTCTCCTTTGTATTTATAAACTCCGAAAATTTATACAAAGCACAAAATATGATATATAAAAATCCCGGGTATGCCTATATATATATATATATATATATATATATATATATATATTTTAAAACAAATGGCTAGAGCCTTCATTGAAAGAGAGAAGTAGAGGTTGGGACCGGGATATAGCCAAAGTCCCTACAAGGTTAGGGGGGAACCCTTAACAACGGTCCTAGTTAAAGAAAGGCATTACACAGCAAAGGTAGATTTTTTTTCTAGCAAACAGGAGAATTCAAAATTTGAAAAAAAATCAAATTTTGAAAGTCGTGAGCCACGCGGGAGTGGCGCTGGGCCCTAGGTGGGGATAGGGACGTGTGCGCTGTTCGATAGAGCGCAATACCAGAGGACGAGCGCTGCTCGAGGAGGGCGCTGAGCCCGGTGGGGGGGGGTGCCTCCCAGCCAGGGACCAGGCGGGTTCGGCGAAGCTGGACGGGCAGGGTTGCCGGAAGCGAAGACGCCGGCGGAGAAGCCCGCGCAGGCCGGAGCAGGGAGGGGTGTGATCCGGCGAGGACGCCGTTAGTAAAATGGAGGGGGAGCGCGGAGGGTGGGGGGGCTCGGCTACGACCTCCGGGGGGGAGTCCGAAGGGGGTGAGCGGGGAGGTCTCGAAGACGGAGACTCCGGCGGAGGAGGCCGGGGAAGGAGATCGGGAGAGGGAGAGGAGGGCGAGAGCGAGCTCGGGTGGCGCCGGGAGGCAGCGGTTCCGACTGGGAGAGGAGCGGGGGCTCCGGCGGCTGAAAGAGGGACGGGGGCGTCGGCGGCCTGAGTGGGGGGCGCCGGCGAGGCCTATCACCGGCGGGGCGGGTTGTCACGCAGCCATCGGTGGAGGGAGCGTCGGAGGACGATGCTGGAGGGGGAGGTGGCGCGAGGGGGGGGGTCGGGGTCGGCGACGACCGCACACCACACGCGGGGGAGGGGGGCACCGGCGAACAGAGCGCTGGAGAAGGCGCCGAGAAGAGGTGGGGGGGAAGACACCCCTTGGGACCCGAGGCGAGGCCGGGGGAGAGAGGGGGATCCTCGTCGGAGCCACCGGAGAGAGCGGTGGTTGGGAGGAGAGGGGCAGGCCCAGCCGGTGGAGCCGGGGGCCACTGCACAGTAGGAGTAGCGACGGGAGGAGGGGGCTCCGGGGCGGTGGAGGGCGCGGCTGGCAGGGCAGCGGCCGACGGCGGGGGCACAGGCCTAGCCCGGGGGCGCCGATGCCGCCGGGAACGACGACGACGAGGCGGACGGCAGCCGACGGAGTGGTGGGTCCAGAGAGGGGGGGTCCTATATATATATATATATATATTTGGAGAAAGTAATATATATATAAGTATCAGGCGCAAAATGCCGAAGCCTTTACAAAAGAGCGCAACTCGCCCTAACAGAAAGAAAAAATTAAGACCGGACTGCGCCGGGGGTTAGGTTAACGCAGCCTCTCCCAGAACCTGCTCGAGGAGTGAGAGCAGCGGGCGCTAACTTTGCTGATTTTCTTAGAACCGCTTGAAAAAGCTGAGGTGCTCTGAGTTGGCGCCTTTTATATCTGTACTTGTTCCTATTCTTCCATAAAACCCAAATGCTGGCGGCAGCGACGATCTGATGCCCGTGTGAAATGCTCCAGACGGCGAGGAGATCGTTGAAGCCCCCAACGTGGGGGAGGCATGTGACATCTGCTGGAGAGGTTGGACCAGGCCTGATGGCTAGATCCCCAGAGAGCAAAACGTGGTATGCTGATTCCGCATTCGGAGAGGAACAACAGTGACATTTGGATGCTAGGTTAAAACCTAGTGAAGTGAGGGAGTCATCGGTTGGAAGCTTTCTTCTCTGCGCTCTCCAAATGAGGATCGACCATTTGTTGGGGATGCAGGACTGCCAGTAAGGGGCGGTGAAAGGGAAAGTCTTGCCTACTCCGTGGACCGCGCTCATAGCCGAAGCAAGAGTGAAATCGCCACCAGGCGTCGGGGACCACCTGAAGGTGCCATTGGCTGGGACCATTAAAGGTTCCGTAATGTTGTGGCCTAGGAGAATATGACGCCAATTCGCCGATGCTCTGCTGATGGCGATCGCGGTTGTGGGGTTAGAGTGTTGGAAATATCAGACTCTCATGAAACGAGTCTAGATCAAATTCTCCGTACAAACCTTCCACCACAACTTCATAGAGCTGGCCGCCACTATATGGGCTAATCTGTTGAAACCCAGCCCACCATTTCTGGTGGGTTTGGCCATGGTGTCCCAGCTGGCCCAATGGTGTTTGTCTTTGCCGTCACTGTGGCCCCAAAAAAATTGGAGAGGAGAGACTCAATGGATGTTAAAACCTTCTTTGGGGGGAGCAAACTGCCAGGGTGTAGATAGGGATGGAAGAGAGCACATGCTTGATCAGAATCATCTTCCCTCCCGGGGAGAGAGTAGCATTGTGCCATCCTTCAATTTTGGTTCTGACTTTCCTGACCAGACCTTCGAAAATGCCTGCATTAGATTTGCCGTAAACCAGCGAGCATCCGAGGTAAGTGAAGGGAGGATAAGCGGTGGCGAAAGATGTGAGATTTGTGAGGGCTTCTGAGTGGTTTCTATCAGCTTTATGATGGGTGTATATGACACTTTTGTTGGGATTAACGCGTTGTCCCGAGCATCTGGTGTATTTTCCAATCATATTGTGAACAGTTTCGATCGACCCGATGTCTCCAGCCGAGAAGATAAGGATGTAATCCGTATAGGCCAAGTGCGTGATCAGGGGACAACCAGTGGTGGTGTAGAAATAATGGAACCCGGGGGTATTGGCCAGGCTGTTCAGGTTTCTGCTGAGGGCTTCTGCCGTAATGATGAAGAAGGTGGCAGAAAGAGGGTCCCCCTGCCTGACCCCCCGGCTGGATTTGAAGAAACCTGCCGCTTGCCCGTTGATGATGGTTGAGAACCAAGAATTGTTGATGGATCTGAATATGATGTCAATCCACGGTTCAGCCTTGAGCACCCAAATGAGGAATTGCCAATCCAGGCGATCATATGCTTTCTCCATGTCCAGTTTAATGGCCACATTGCCTCCCCTGGATGGGAATTTCATGCACGTGATCATCTCTTGAGCTAGGAGGATATTGTCTGTGATGTTGTGCCCTTGGATGAAGCCACTTTGCTCTTCTGATATAATATTGGGAAGGATGGTGGACATGCAAGATGCAATGATCTTGGAGATAATTTTATTGGCGAAGGTGCAGAGGCTGATGGGGCAAAAATCTTTGAAAGTCTCTGGGCTGTCTTTCTTGGGGATGAGAATGAGGTTGACACACGAGATGGATTTGGGTATCTGGCTCCCAGAAAAAGGCAATGGCCGCATCGAGGAAACCTGCGGCGATGATATCCCAACAGGTACGAAAAAGAACTCCGGAGAAACCGTCAGGGCCTGGGGTGCTGTGCTCGTTCAGTGCCCAAACTGCCGCTTTAACTTCTGCTGCGGTAGGGTTAGCCTATATATATATATATATATATATATATATATATATATATATATATATATATATATATATATATATATATCAAACCATAGCAAGAAAATAGGCATTGCTTGTTACCTCAGCAATTTTATACCTTCATGCTAGTAATTCATCAAATTTGCAATTCCACTACAAAATACAACTAAATCTGAATTGCTAGAATACCAAAATTTTATATTAAGAAATTATCAAGAGATAATACAGCCGACTAAATGTATAAGATTATATACATCCTCACCCAAATAGCCTATTCGTAAGGTATTGATTATTCAAATACTTTAATTAAAAATCCTTATATAGGGAGAGATTCTTGTACTTTCGACACTGTGTTACGAACATACGAAAAGTTTGGTTTTCGAAAATTACTAAAGCAAGAGTAGTAGTTTTCATTCACCACACGACATATAACACATTCAAACCATGCTAAATCTGAATTTTATTTGGGCCAAGCTTGAAATAGGTCATCATGACTAATTCGAGATTGATACGGTCCTAAAAACTTGGAATATGAACCTATAGACTCTTTAACTGATTTTCTTACTTTATGAACTCAAGAAATGATTTTTTTTCCTAGTCTCCTTAAGGCTGAAAAATAAAATTTTCTTGGGTTCATTAGTTATAATTCACTTTGGATTAATATTATCGATTATCGATACTCTAATATCCTCTTATTTATTTTCTAAGGACTTTCAGTCCACGAATTGTAGTACTTTGCAATATAAATATTTTCACACTTGTGAGAAGAATCTAGACTAAGTATAGATATTGGAGCCCAATACGGCCTATGTCATAACCCGAAATCCAATCCAATTTATCCCTAAACAACCATACTATAATTATTCACCAATTACCCTATATTAATGCTAAAGGCGTCTAACTATGCACACAATTAATTACGGACAACATAATATATTATCTAAAAGTACTAATTTAATTAGTCTTTTAGATATTCTCACTAACTAGGTATTACTCATCTTTACTTTAAATCAGATACTATTTCTTAGCAAAGGTTTGTGTCAAGTAATCAGGTCATGGTTACATATTTTATCTTCCTAAAGAAATTAGTCTCATGTTTCATCAACTAGTGACGAGTTATATATAAACAAATGATCAACCATTTCACAATTTACAAATCCAAATTACATCAAGTGTCATACCGTGTCCTAGTTTTCCATGCCTGTATCGTATCTAGTTCAGTGTGTCAAAGCTACTTCCAACACTTGTGTCCATATTATGATAAAAATATGTATATAGAATCCTAGATAATTTCCATTCTAGAATGGTATTAAAATTTCAGCCCAAATCCTATAATAGGCAATATGTATATTAAATTGATCATAAAAATTGGAAAATTAGAAAGTAAATTTGATGACTTTAAGAACAATTGAAACAAGGAAAGAGAGGGCTTGCCTTAGAAAAATTGATTTGAGGATTAGGGCTTCTTCTTCTCTAAATTTCTCTTTTTTTTTCTCCTTTAATTTCTTCTTCTTCTTCATAATCTTCCTTTTAGAAGGAAGTTAGGGCTTGGGTTTTGATGATGGTCGTGATGATGGAGATGAAGATGATGATGGTGGAGGTGACGGTGGTGATGGCGGCGGCCAGGAGGCAGGCCGGTGGCCGGTCGGAGGTGCACGACAGCAAGGCCGACGACGGACGGGACGGCGGTACAGCAGGCACGGGTCCGGGCTGCTATGGAGAGGGAGTGAAAGATGAAGTAACGTGTAGGCAACTCTAGAGGGGGGTGAATAGAGTTTGTGTCGATAATCACCAATTAAAAATTAACTCTATATCAACTCCACAGAACAACTATCAAGAGAGTAAGTAATCAGAGATAAATGCAGAAATAAATAAAGATCAGGAGAGCATACACAAACACAATAATTTTAACCTAGTTTTCCTCGTGGAGGAATAGTCCAGGCCGGAGAACTATCGCTCAGGATTGGAATCCACTATTTGTGAAATAGCGTACACCACATGCCTTTAGTCCGAAGAGCACACAAACTTTTTTACAAAATACGAGCTTTTATATCGAAGCGCTCGAATACTTCAATTTTACGGAAAGCGAAACTTGGAATTTTCCAAGTGACTTTCTTTCACTCTTGCACACAACTTCTAGCTGATGTCGCACTGAGTACCTTGGGCTAAGGAGAGTTGTGGCTTAGGAGATATGGAAGAATGAGGATTGGAGTAGTAGAGCTTAGAAAGCTTGAATATTTGATGGTAAGAGATGATTTAAAATAAGAGAATTCAAGCTCTATTTATATTACTCTGGGGAGGCAGAGTTCGACCCGAATTCTGTCCCAAGAATTCAAATTTTTGAACGTTGGACAGCTTGTATCAACCAGGCCCTAAAAATTAGGGTGCTAAAAATCAGGGGGCAAAGTTCGGCCCGAACTCTGCCTTAGACAGAGTTTTTCCCGAACTCTGTGTTCCATGGGCCAGAAGCTCTATATGACTAGCATTGGTTTGGTTTGGTTAGGAATTGGTCTATTTGTATGGTAGAGCTTGGAAAGATATATTTAAGGGTTGAGATAACATAGTGCGACTCAACGTACACATTCTTCTAGACTCAATAAATTAAAAAATACAGACTTGGAACAAATAGAAAAACCAAGAGCCCTTTGATGACGCCTTTCTTCTGATATTTGAGCAGACCTAAAGACGAGTTTTTCTTGACAACAGTCGTCCAAAGATATACAGATCTAAAAATCTGAATACCTTTCGGGAGCTTCGCCCTCGAACCCCCATGGGGGGCGCTGCCCCCTCGACCCCTGTCCGCTGATCGGGCAGCGGAACCCCCGATGCGAGGTCCCGGATAGGTCGTTAGGCGGTTCAGAAAATTCTTCTTGTATGATGCCCTCTTTGGCCCATCATTAATCCTCCATTACATATGTCCTGGTTTGATCATGCTTACTGCATGTCTATAAATACATGTTAGGCGAGCAAAACAATATTTACAGCACGATACAAGCATGACAATATTATATAGAACAATTAGGACATTGCTAAGTTTAAGTAGCAACATGATAGTGAGTATATGAATATTAGTGACATCATTATGTTAAACTTAATTGATTATCCATATTCAAAAACATGATGTAATCATTGGGCTAACAAGAGAGATGGAGAGAATGAGAGGGGGAGAGATGGAGAGTGAGATGGAAAATTTAAGAGGGAGGGAGAGAGACCGAGAGGAAGGAGAGGAGAGTGTGTACGGGAGAGAGAGGGTCTGGAAGAGGGATGGAGAGAATAGTTTTCTCCCCCTTAAAATCTTTTTTTAACTACACCCTTGTTCCATGCATGAAGACACTTGTCTTCATGTGAAATTGCTTACACAACCTGTCACGACCCGATCCCAAATAATTGGGTCGAACCGGATCATGCCCAGCCTGCACCGTTGTTGGGACGGCGGCAGTAAGCTGTTCCATTAGCAGGTAACCACAACAACATCTGTATTTGTCACAACTCAAAAATTTGAAAATTTAAAACTTTATTGATCTTTTACAATGAAGTGAAAGCTACAACTTAAACCATTTTCCACATACATCAAGAAGAAGAGAAAACTCTAGGTACACAGTTCATCAGTCTCGAAATCCTCGTCTTCTAGTTGGGACCTCGAGAAATATTGCGGAACAAAACCTCATCAGTAATACCTAAAATGTTGGGTCTCCAGTCAGGAGGGAGCAAAGTACAATTCATGCTAATTTTAAACAGTTAAATAAGAAATAGAATCATGCAGTTCTAAACAGTTTTAAAACAGGTTTGTTACAGTATAAAACAGTAATTTGAACAGGTAATGACATATGACCGGCTTGGGTTTGTTACAGGAGGGTACAGCTTATCCCCGTGTGTATGAGGGATAAGCCAATAGTTATAGTAGTTACAGTAGTTTGGATGTGGTCATACTCATTACACTACTCCCCCAGTCCTCAATAGTTACAGTAGTTACAGTACAGTACTCTCGGAGAGAGTTTCGTGTTTGCATCGTGGTTTAGACATGCAGTAAAGTGATTAAATAAATAACTGTAAACTAACATAAACTATACTTGCCTCAGGAAAATGACTGGAGAGATGGACGACTCCGAGACGGAAAGTTTAGAGTTGTCCTCGAATTCCTACATTCGAGAGATAGACTCAGCTTTCAGGTTAACCAACTTAGCTATGCTAGTTGTAATCTCTATTTGCGTCCTAGTCCAATTTTAGTTATTTAATTAACTAACACAGAAAAAACGCGTTTATTAAGTGCGTTGATTTAATACGAGGAAAAAATATCATTTTAACTTTGAATTCGGGAAAACAACGTCGCTACCAGATTAGTTTAGGAAAACTTGGTATTTTCTATAAATATAAATATAAAACTAATTTTCTTGTTTAGTGAGAATTACGTGATTTTTAATTATTAATAAACTGGTAAATTTTAAGTGAGAAAATATTAATTAATTTTATACGAAAAATACTTTTTAATCATTTTAATCGTTAAATACGCAAACTCGAAAAACCGGAAAATGTAGGAAATCTAAGCTATTACAGTCACAGACCAGCCAGCTGGGCTTATGCCCATTACAATTTATTTACATAAATTGAAATAAGAATAAACTGCCGTTAGTCCTAACTGAAAATATTACAATAAATGTAAACATAAATAAAAAATGATAAATCATAAGTCTCAGATAATGGTCCGATCCTCATTTTGGCTAATTGCCTCAACGTCCGGACGGGGCCGGTATCGTTTGCACTTAGCCGGGTCCATTGACCAATACGGTCGTCACCCAAAAATAAAATATCGAATAAATTCCGAAAATTATTTTAAATTCATTTTAAAATTAATTCAGGATTTATGGAAAAATCGGGCAGCATCTCCTCTGTTTTTGGTCAACCCAAAAACTGGAAAAATGACGTCGATAATTCCTGCAAGTCCCAAACCAGGGAAAAACCCACATTTTATATATATAAAACATCCACAGCCAATCCACAGAATAATCGGGACGACCGGAAATAATTTCGGAAGTTCGATTCCAAATCCACAAGTCACAGAACGTTCCCGAAAATTTTCAGAAAACTAAAACACACCAAAAACCATTCCCGAAATATTCCGGGAGTCCAAAATAATTCACGGGACTTTTCCGAAAGTCCCAAAAAAATACGACGTCGCTAATACCGAATTCCCAAAGGGAACCGGGGACCATTTCATCATCGACAATAATAATAAAATAGCGGGACAGGGGGTTATACCTCGGATTGCTCGGCCAGAGCTCTCAGATGAATATATAGAAAGAAAAGAGTTCCAAATCAGCGACGTATTCCCGAAAACCACGCTGAATCCGCAGCGACGTCGAAGAATACCGAAGAAAACAGAAAATAGGGCACGACAGGAGTACCAACAGGGAAAGCTCGGCCAAGGCAGCGAGCTCGAGCAGCGAGCTCGGGAATACCGACGACTGGGGCTGTCGGCGGGACAGCGACTAGGACGGCCGGAGAGGGCCGACGGGGCACGATCGGCAGCGCTGTCGGGGAAGCACGGCCAGGGGCTCGCGAGCTCGGCGGGAGGTCGGCGGCCGGAGGGCGGTGCGCTGTCGCCGGAGGTCGGCGAAGAGGCAGCGGATCGGTGGTCGGCCAGGGGTGGCGCTGACAGGGGGAGACGGGGCGCTGGTGGCCGGAACAACGCGGTCAGGGGGGGCGCGGTCGCCGGAGTAGGTGCGCTAGGGCGGCGCTTGGTCGACGGGCGGGGCTCCGATGGTCGGTCGAGCTAGGGCTCGGGTTCACTGGTGTGGCAGTAAATGAGAAGAAGAGAGGGTTTTGGAGTGGTTCTCTCTGAGAGGGAGTGAAGAGAAGTGAAGTAGGTGAAATGGAGGGTTTGAGTGTTCTGTGGGTGAGCAAACAAATGAGAAAAGAGTTTAAGAAGATGGAGAAGTTGCTGTTTGTGTAGAGAGTAGCAAAGGGAGGGGAGGAAAATGTGGTTTGCCAAGTGAACGTGGGGAGTTGGCCACTTAGTGAGGGAGTTGCTGGTCCTACGGGACCAGCTAGATATATTTTTTTTTAATATAAACCAAGTCAAACCGGATTTGGAAATAGGAAAAAGGGTTTGGTTTGGGCTCAGGCCTGGGTCTGGGTTCGGACTCGGGTCTGGGTCGGAACTCAAAAAAACCATGTTATTATATTTTCAAAATCATTTGCACTCCAAAAATATTAATAATAATAATGATAATAATATTTTTTTGAAATACTACTATTAATACTAAATCACTATTTAATAATTAATTACGAGAATATGGGTTTCACAATCTTCCCTCCTTAAAAAATTTCGTCCTCGAAATTAAAGGTAGGGTAGAAAAGACAAACAGGTACGGGTACTGTGCCCATAACTCAGGTCCAACAATGAGAATTTCCAAGGCAGTCGTGGATGAGACGGTTTAGGGTGAAGTTTTATTTATGATATCATCCATGCAGAAAAATACAAAAGCGAACCAAAGTACACGAGGTTGATCAGACCATCATACACCGGTCCTGATTAGACAATATATTAGTGGGTGCACCCAATAAAATATCGTCATGATCAAGCTTGATTAAAGAGATAGCTTGCAAAACTAGGCTAACTTAGCAGCATTAGTCAAGTTTAGAACGAAAAAGATAAGGAATAGGAGTTTAAGTGATGGCTCAAATTCTGATTTTCTTCTCATCTCTGACTAGGCTTGCAACTGGTTTCTCTGGCACTGAAAGGTTGAGTCCAATCTTCAGCTCTGAATTATCCAAAACGTGACTCGGATCCGAAATGTAGCGTCTGAGCTGTGACGTAGAAGACGTTGCACACTCTCAAGATTAGCTGGTAGAGCTAACTGGTACGCTACTTCCAACTCGTCTTAAACTTCAAATGGCCTGATGTACCTGGCCTCAATTTCCAGCTCCGTAAAAACTGATTGTTCCTCTGGTAGGAGAAAACTTTATAGAAATGATATCTCCTTCTTCAACTTCACCGGTCGACTACTACTACCAATCCAATGCTTCTGTCTATCTTGGGTAATCCTAAGCTTGCATTTATATTCTCTACTGCGTTAGTTACCATCTCTGGACCCAGCAGTACTCTTTCTCCTATGTCGTCCCATGCAAGTGGTGTACGGCAACGACGTCCATAGAGAGCTTCAAATAGGGTCATACTAATTCCAGCTTGGTAGTTGTCGTTTGTAAGAAAACTCCACCAAATGCAATTGGTCTTCCCAAGACCTTCCAAATTCCAAGACGCAAAATCTCAATATATCTTCAAGCGTCTGGATTGACCTCTCTGATTGCTCGTCCCGCGGTACTCCATGAATCTGGTAGATGTGCCTCTCGTACAATGCTGCCCACTTCTTAGTGGATAAACCAACTTTGAAGGACATAAAGTGAGCTGACTTAGTCAATCAGTCCAGGACAATGCAAATGGTGTTCTTCCCTCCTTGGAATCAAGGCAATCCTGACACATAGTCCCTCGTTATGTGCTTCTACTTCCGGTCCGGAATGCCCAACGACTGTAGAAGTCCTGCGGGTCTCTGTCGGCTAGCCTTCACTTGTTAACAAATAAAACATCTAATCTCAATTCTGAATACATCCTTCTTCATTCCATACTACCCAACAATAGTACGCATATCCCAATACGTCTTGCTAGGATGTATGGAATACTGGTGCGCTTCTTGCATTAGCTCGTTCCTTAATTCGCTAGATGGTACACCAAGCCTCGTACCATTCTTCAGAGCTCCTTTATTGGCGATTTGAGAAACCCTCAAGTGTTCCTGCCAACACTTGATCTCTAAGTTTGTAAGGTGTCTCGTCTTGAAACTGAGTCTTCTTGACTTTGTCCATCATACTCGAGCTCATTTGCAACTTCATCAACACTGAATCAGCATCCAGCTTCTTCCTTCCATTTACAGGCAGTATAATCTCCAGTCCAAACTTCTCGATGTCATCTAGCAGGTGCTGGTCCTTGATTAAAAACTTCGCCATCAGTATCGACCAAGTGCATCAGCGACCACATTAGCCTTACCTGAATGGTACTGCAGGTTGATGTCGAAATCCTTCATCTGCTTCAGCTATCTTCTTAGTCTAACATTCAGCCCTTTCTGAGTGAAGACATATTTCAGACTTTTACAGTCCGTATATATTTTCACTCCCTTTCCATAAAAATCATGCTTCCATAGCTTCAAAGTAAAGATAATTGCAGCAAACTTCAAATTAGGTGTGGGATAATTCTTCTCATGAGTCTGTAGTTGCCTATATGTGTAAGCAATTACTTTCCCATGTTTGATGAAGAACTCAGCCCAGTTCTTTTCCAGAGGCATTACTGTAAATTGAGAACCCACCGGTTCCTGCGGGTAGCACAAGGATTGGTGTAGTGGTAAGTCTCTTCTTCAGCTCCTCAATGCCGCCTGTCAATCTTTCGTTCAGATGAACTCTTCATTCTTCCAAGTGAGCTTCGTCATCGGCTCAGCAATCTTGGCGAAATCCTTCACGAACTTCTGATAGTAGCCAGCCAAGTTCAAGAAACTTCCGAATTGAACTTGGGGTATACCACTTTTCAACAACAGCTATCTTCCATCGAAATTTCTTCTCTTGACAACATGGCCAAAAGTCCACCTTGTCAAAGAAAATCCACGTTCAGATAATTTACCATAAAAATTCTTTTTCTTCAAAGTTTCCAGAACTTTCCTCAGATGTTCTTCATGCTCTTCCTCAGTCTTTGAACATATCAGAATGTTATCTATGGAGAAGATAAACTGATTCAAATACTCATGAAAGACTCTGTTCATGAGATTCGTGAACACAGCAGGAGCATTTGTCAGTCCAACGTCATGACCAAAGAAAACTACCCATACTTGGTGTTTGAACGCCGTCTTGGAAATGTCCTCTTTCCTGACTTTGATTTGATGGTAGTCAGATCTTAAGTCAAACTTCGAAACACCCTAACTCCACACAAACAGATCAAACAGATCCTCGATCCGGCAGAGAGCACTTGTTCTTTAGTGATGTTGTTCAGCGCCCGGTAGTTAATGCACATCCGCACAGTTCCATCCTTCTTGGGCACAAACAAGATAGGTGTTCCCTAAGGTGAAGTTCCACCCTGAATAAATCCTAGAGCCTTCACTGATCTGGTTCTTCATCTTCTTGGCCACCTTCGGGTTGACTCTGTAACATCCTTTAGAATTAGGGAAAGAGCCGGGGACTAGGTCAGTGGTGAATCCTATGTCTAGATCTGGGATAATCCGGGAAGACTATCAGGAAAAACATCTGCCATAAAGGTGTAACTAAGAATTTTTATTCATGTAGATAATTACAGCAAAAACTCTTATGATTGATCTAAGGACATCCTGTTACAACTTCCAAAAAAATAGATAAAGCTATTCAGCAGTCCTGGGTACTATTCTTCATGGTTCTGGCTCTTGCATGAGCAGTCTCTAACTGCTTCATCTTCTATGAACCTCGAGTATGCTTTATGCCTTATTGTAGGAGGCAGGGTCTGCTGGATAGGAAGAGGGTCCCTAGGTTGTGGCCTAACAGGTGTTTCTGGGATATGAGCTCTGGTTTGATAGAAAGATAAGGGGCAGTCCTTTACCCGATATTCAGCAGATCCACATGCCAAACATTGTCCCAATCTCTTGCGGCAACTAACGGCCTGATGACCAGGCCTCTTGCAGTAGTTACAAGCCCATAGCTTCTTACGACAAGACTGCCGGAAAGTAGAGTACTTGATGGGACCCAAATATCTTCTAGATTCAGGGGTATCCTTCCTAGGACAAGGTTCTGCTCCAACTTGGTTGGAGATAACTAAGGCTACATCATTGACGTTCTTCATGTCTTCTCTCGTGATATTCATCTGTTCCTGCTGGGCTTCATCTTGAGCTTTTTGGAACTCCAAGATTTCTTGAAATAGGGCAACCGTTTGGAAGGTGTTTGCTGGTACTGGTGGAGCAACAAAAATGGATACTCTACCAAGGAAATGCAACTTAGTTGAGATGAGGTAGGAATCGCCAGTATAGTGAAAACTTCACTGGATGCATTATGGGGACGGTCAGTCAGCCGCGAGAGAATAAACTCTGGACTTGGTTGAGGAGATGGGATATGATCCGGAGATGACACCTCATCGCCAGCAGGATTTGGTCTTGTCAATGGTCATTCTCTGGAAGGTTTAGGATGCACACATAAGCAAGGTAGCCTACCGGTCTATAATCAAACAAAAATATTTATTTATATATAAATCGGACCTATGTTGTGACAAATCAATGTTCTAGTGTTCTAATTGTTTCTAGGTATGTTTTCCTAAGTTGTCGTGTGACCTGCATGGGCCACCACTAAAAATATGTCATGACCCGATCCCAAATAATTGGGTCGAACCGGATCATGCCTAGCCTGCACCGTTGTTGGGACGGCGGCAGTAAGCTGTTCTATTAGCAGGTAACCACAACAACATCTGTATTTGTCACAACTCAAAAATTCGAAAATTTAAAACTTTATTGATCTTTTACAATGAAGTGAAAGCTACAACTTAAACCATTTTCCACATACATCAAGAAGAAGAGAAAACTCTAGGTACACAGCTCATCAGTCTCGAAATCCTCGTCTTCTAGTTGGGACCTCGGGAAATATCGCGGAACAAAGCCTCATCAGTAATACCTAAAATGTTGGGTCTCCAGTCAGGAGGGAGCAAAGTACAATTCATGCTAATTTTAAACAGTTAAATAAGAAATAGAATCATGCAGTTCTAAACAGTTTTAAAACAGGTTTGTTACAGTATAAAATAGTGATTTGAACAGGTAATGACATATGACCGGCTTGGGTTTGTTACAAGAGGGTACAACTTATCCCCGTGTGTATGAGGGGTAAGCCAATAGTTACAGTAGTTACAGTAGTTTGGATGTGGTCATACTCATTACACTACTCCCCCAGTTTCCAATAGTTACAGTAGTTACAGTACAGTACTCTCGGAGAGAGTTTCGTGTTTGCATCGTGGTTTAGACATGCAGTAAAGCTATTAAATAAATAACTGTAAACTAACATAAACTATACTTGCCTCAGAAAAATGACTGGAGAGATGGACGACTCCGAGACGGAAAGTTTAGAGTTGTCCTCGAATTCCTACATTCGAGAGATTGACTCAGCTTTCAGGTTAACCAACTTAGCTATGCTAGTTGTAATCTCTATTTGCGTCCTAGTCCAATTTTAGTTATTTAATTAACTAACACAGAAAAACGCGTTTATTAAGTGCGTTAATTTAATACGAGGAAAAATATCATTTTAACTTTGAATTCGGAAAAACAACGTCGCTACCAGATTAGTTTAGGAAAACTTGGTATTTTTTATAAATATAAATATAAAACTAATTTTCTTGTTTAGTGAGAATTACGTGATTTTTAATTATTAATAAACTGGTAAATTTTAAGTGAGAAAATATTAATTAATTTTATACGAAAAATACTTTTTAATCATTTTAATCGTTAAATACGCAAACTCGAAAAACCGGAAAATGCAGGAAATCTAAGCTATTACAGTCACAGACCAGCCAGCTGGGCTTATGCCCATTACAATTTATTTACATAAATTGAAATAAGAATAAACTGCCGTTAGTCCTAACTGAAAATATTACAATAAATGTAAACAGAAATAAAAAAAATGATAAATCATAAGTCTCAGATAATGGTCCGATCCTCATTTTGGCTAATTGCCTCAACGTCCGGACGGGGCCGGTATCGTTTGCACTTAGCCGGGTCCATTGACCGATACGGTCGTCACCCAAAAATAAAATATCGAATAAATTCCAAAAATCATTTTAAATTCATTTTTAAATTAATTCAGGATTTATGGAAAAATCGGACAACATCTCCTCTGTTTTTGGTCAACCCAAAAACTGGGAAAATGACGCCGATAATTCCTGCAAGTCCCAAACCAGGGAAAAACCCACATTTTATATATATAAAACATCCACAGCCAATCCACAGAATAATCGGGACGACCCAAAATAATTTCGGAAGTCCGATTCCAAATCCACAAGTCGCAGAACGTTCCCGGAAATTTCCGAAAAACTAAAACACACCAAAAACCATTTCCGAAATATTCCGGGAGTCCAAAATAATTCACGGGACTTTTCCGAAAGTCCCGAAAAAATACGACGTCGCTAATACCGAATTCCCAAAGGGAACCGGGGACCATTTCATCATCGACAATAATAATAAAATAGCGGGACAGGGGTTTATACCTCGGATTGCTCGGCTAGAGCTCTTAGATGAATATATAGAAAGAAAAGAGTTCCAAATCAGCGACGTATTCCCGAAAACCATGCTGAATCCGCAGCGACGTCGAAGAATATCGAAGAAAACAGAAAATAGGGCACGACAGGAGTACCAACAGGGAAAGCTCGGCCAAGGCAGCGAGCTCGGGCAGCGAGCTCGGAAACGCCGACGACAGGGGCTGTCGGCGGGACAGCGACTAGGACGGCCGGGAAGGGCCGACGGGGCACGATCGGCAGTGCTGTCGGGGAAGCGCGGCCAGGGGCTCGCGAGCTAGGCGGGAGGTCGGCGGCCGGAGGGCGGTGCGCTGTCGCCGGAGGCCGGCGAAGAGACAGCGGGTCGGTGGTCGGCCAAGGGTGGCGCTGACAGGGGAGACGGGGCGCTGGTGGCCGGAACAGCGCGGTCAGGGGGCACGCGGTCGCCGAAGTAGGCGTGCTAGGGCGGCGCTTGGTCGGCGGGCGGGGCTCCGATGGTCGGCCGAGCTAGGGCTCGGGATCACTGGTGTGGGAGTAAATGAGGAGAAGAGAGGGTTTTGGAGTGGTTCTCTCTGAGAGGGAGTGAAGAGAAGTGAAGTAGGTGAAATGGAGGGTTTGAGTGTTCTGTGGGTGAGCAAACAAATGAGAAAAGAGTTTAAGAAGATGGAGAAGTTGCTGTTTGTGTGGAGAGTAGCAAAGGGAGGAGAGGAAAATGTGGTTTGCCAAGTGAACGTGGGGAGTTGGCCACTTAGTAAGGGAGTTGCTGGTCCTACGGGACCAGCTAGATATATATTTTTTTAATATAAACCAAGTCAAACCGGATTTGGAAATAGGAAAAAGGGTTGGGTTTGGGCTCAGGCCTGGGTCTGGGTTCGGACTCGGGTCTGGGTCTGAACTCAAAAAAACTATGTTATTATATTTTCAAAATCATTTGCACTCCAAAAATATTAATAATAATAATGATAATAATATTTTTTTGAAATACTAATATTAATACTAAATCACTATTTAATAATTAATTACGAGAATATGGGTTTCACACAACCTTGCTATTCATGCATAGGGACAAGTGTATAATGAGGTGGCATGAATAATTATGAAATTACAAAAGTTTTTTTTTCTTCTTCAAAGGACTCATTTGAGAAAGAAATTAGATATAAAAATAAAACCTAAATCCATATTTATGAATTTGGCATGATTTTATAAAAATAATAATTCATTTGAATAAAATGAAATTTTTAGGTAAATAATTATATAAAATATAACAACTAATTATGTGAATACCAGGACATCCGATACCATATTTCGTATTTCAAAATACAGCTAAGACAAAGGTGGACTCGTCTAGGTCATGCATGTAAACTTTGTTTGACGGTAACAGCTAGTCTTGTGCTCCAAATATCAAAATTACGGTAGCAGACACCAAATAGTCTGATTAAAAAGTGGGTGTCATGAATTACTAACTTATTAGCTTATTTAGAATGAAGATTCTCCCAATCACTCGCAAATATAGGAAAACCATAAAATTTGTGAGGCCCTACAATCTCGCTACCATAGAACCCTTGGTTATCGAAACTAAATGTTAGCACTACATCAAAAGATAAGGAAGTCATTCTTGGAAGAAGTCAAGATGACAATACGTAAGGAACATTTAAGTCATAGTGACTTGATCAAGAAAATTTGAGTAGGTAATGACTGGTACCTATCGTGATATGGGTGTTATATTTACGGAGGTACAGAGGAGTGTATACACTTACAAAAAAAGAAGAATCACTGTCTTTTCTTATTAGCGGAAGGCACTACAAATTGAGTACACCTAAGAGATCCTGTACTGAGAATCTCCGAGTACAAAAAGAATTCTGGAAAATAGGACGATGGAGATCGAGCAGCAATTGCTTCTTTACTCCGTTGATACTTCGATTTACAAAAGTGGAAGAAAACCTAAGAAAATTGCTAACACTCGGTGTAAAGTCCCAGTCCCAAAATACGTAGGACTAGGAACGTAGATATGCCAGCCGTATAATAAATATACGTAAGCTGTAAAATACAGTAGAACCATAACTAATCTCATCCACACAAATAAATGAATAAATAATATCATATAATGATAATGAATTGTCTTGATACAATATGTTGGGTGGAGACAAATCCACTACCAACAAATAAAGGAAAAATACATGGAAAATAAAATGAGTTTGGCGAGCGAAGCGAAGACGATCCAAGCGCAATCACCCTCGAAGAAATGGAGATGGTCATGGCTAGAGCTAGAACACCTGCGAAAGACAAGAGCACACACCTGGAGAGATAACCAGGTCCTCAGAGGGACGTAACAAGACACATAATATCATGCCAATATAACTGAATATAAATTGCTTAAATAAATAAGTCAATTAAATTATAACATGGTCCAATATACACCTATTGAACTAGCTTACCATCCCCCTAACCAAACAAGGACATGAGACGGTAAACTAATTCACGGTGACGTATCTTTCCATGCTATGAACCCAATATGGTATCCGGACCCTAACAAGGTTCAATACCTTTTCATCGAAGTAGTAAGTCACACCTACAACCAAACAAGGACAAGATGTGACGAACTAATCTGCGATAAGTTATTGTTCCAAGCCACAATCAGATACAAGTACCCAAACCAAAAGTACTCGTACCTAACGGATAAGGGCGCCTAACCAAATCTAAGTGAATGCAGTTTTAAGAACAGTTCATGGTCGCATGACTACAGGGTCAAGTCAAGAAAATACCAATGCAGTACCTCAATAGCAAGTCACAACACCATATACTATTCCTCAGTATCGAACGAGTCTATAGCATATAGTCTACCTATCGTTCCTCAGTAGCGAGCGAGTCTACGATAGATAGGGTGGTAGTCAACTTCCAATCATGTTCTCCCCACCCAATGCCCACTCATAACTGCTAAGTCTTCTAGCATACAATTCTAATAGCAGTTATTTCCTAACGCATGGCTTATACGTACTGGTGGCCAGCCAATCACGCATGTCCGAGTCCTATATGTGACTCACAACAATATGGTATAAATGTGTCAAGGCCTATGTATGCAACACACAAGGTGGTCCCTTAAATCTAGGTTTAATGTGTAAGAAAAATAATATATAGCAGAAAATATAAATGAACAGTAAGTTCTAACAGGTTATGCCATGTATCATAGTTTATTTTGCATAAAAAAATAATAAATAATGCATGAAATATGAGCTAAAATAAATAAACAGCAAATGGCAAGGTGTCTTGCCTGGTATGGCGCCTACGGTGGTGCAATGATCAAGTTGGCACAAAATCTGCCTTCGATGTCACAACTACGCAAGACGATCTCATTCGGTGGTACAAACCTTGTCATGGGGTCCCGAATATTTAAAATAGCTAGGAACAATATAGGTAGGTTCAAGATTGCAAGAAGTTAGGAATATGACTGTCATGGACAAAGATTGATTCGAAGAGAAATAAATATTAATAACTCTTAGAAAATACTTATAATAGGTTGAAACTATGTTTTACCAAAAATTTAGATAACTATTTTATAAAATACTTATTTATTTGGAAACTATAATTTTACCAAATCAAAATAATTTTAAATAAATACTTTTGAAAACATCGAAAAATTGTTTTAGGGTTAAGCCATTAATTTTGGTCAAATAAAATTTAGAAACTTTGACAATAATAACTTCAGATAAATCACATTAAAATATAATAAAATATATAATAATACTAAATGGTGTATTACTAAATAATTTCAAATATTTATATATATATATACCATTTTAAATATAATATATACCAATAATAAATATAACAGTATCTATCCCAGCCTCAACAAAATGAATAATAAAATATACTGTCCCACTCGTTTGTTTCCTGTAAACAAATACCCATCAAACAAAAAGAGAAAGAAAAAAAAGAAAATAATAATAATAATAAATAATGATAATAATAATAATTTAATCAAAATAATAAAACTACTGTAACCTCACAGTAGTCTTCTCTCAAAAACCAGTCAACAAAAATCAAATAAAAAAACAAAATTAAAAAAAATGCATCAGCTTTCACTGTGCGAGGGGGACAGAAATAAAAGAAGCAAGAGAGGGAGAGAGAGAAAAGAGAACGAGTGAGCGAGAGAGGTGGGAGAGAAAGGAGAACGAGTGAGCGAGAGAGGTGAGAGAGAGAGCCGGATCGACGATCGGAAGAGCGGAGGAGAAGGGTTTCTCCAGGAACGCCGGCGGAAGAGCGGAGGGTCGGGGTTTGAGACGGTCGGAAGAGGAGCGGGAGGCTTGGGGGTCAGCGGGTCAGGTCGGCGGAGAGGGGAAGCTCGTCGGTCGGTGGCGAGGAAAGGGGAACGCGCGCGGTGGGCGGAGCATTCGCGGCTGGCGACGCTCGTCCGTTCGAGGACCGGTGGCTTCTCGGCGTCGAGCTCGGAGCGGTGCGATCGCGACGCCGGGGAGGGAGAGAGGTCGGAGTCCTGCAGTGTAACGCCCCAGTCCCAAAATACGTAGGACTAGGAACGTAATCATGCCAGCTGTATATATACGAAGTATACGGACCGTCGTATGTATACATAAGCTGTAAAATACAGTAACCAAGGTACTAAATCTCATCCACAAAGGTAAATAATGAATAAAAGATATCATATAATGATAATAAATAGTCTTGGTACAATATGTTGGACGGAGACAAATCCACTACCAACAAATAAGGAAAAAATACATAGAAAATGAGATGAGCTTGGCGAGCGAAGCGAAGACGATCAAAGTACAATCATCCTCGAAGAAATAGTGACGATCTTGGCCACGACTTAGAACACCTGTGAAAGACAAGAACACACACCTAGCGAGATAACCAGGTCCTCAGAGGGACGTAACAAGATACAATAAACATGCCATATAAATACTGAATAAAATATGCCACAATCATAGAAAGTGATAAGACACAATAAGGTAATCTAACCATACTAAAGTGAATATGCAGTTGAGAACAAACCTTTCGTCGTATGAGCCCTGGATGTAAATGGGATCTCCCCACTTGGGCACCAGTGACCTAAGCGCATGACGTTCAAAAACGACAGTGGCCAACCTGAGAGGCTCATACCCGTATCTCCAGCAGAGCTTCCGGGTTACAAGGGAAGTGCAATCGAAGCCCATACGACAAGAAAATATTCTCCCCATCCAATGTACCTATCATGTCGCATCCACAACCATGTAACACTTCTTCTAACATACAACTATTGACAGTTAGACCTAACGCACGTCCTTTACGCATCAGTGATCAGCCAACACGCAAGTCCGTAGGCTATATGCTACTCACAACTCACACATCTCGTGGCACATCAGTGTCAAAGTTTATGTAATGCTCTAAACTAGTGGTAGTCCCTTAACTCTAGGTCCATATGCAATCAAAGGATAAATAACAAGGTACATCTAATATCACTGAGCAGACAGTAAGTCAGGAATTGTAATAATAGTACAGCTAAAAGTACGAAAAATAAATACACAGTGATATGCAATAAATAAAATGCAGACTAATTTATAAACAGTAAATTGTGACAAGGAATCTTGCCTGGTGTGTCGCCTGGTGGTGCGATGTTCCGACAAGTCCTGGTTGTCCAATAGCTATGATCAATGAGTAAAGGTACGAATCTACAAGAAAATAGGAGGCATGATTTAGTAACGATAATTGATGTTAATCAGGAAGAATTATTGGAATATACGTCCATAGACTATTTTGAAAATATATTAATATTTTATAACTATATATTTTTTTCTTCTTGTTACTCAAACTAATTTTTGAAATATAAAAATCATCTATACTAAAACTCTATTTTTGTAAAAATAATATTTTAGATCAAAACTATATATACATATGTTTTTATGAATCAAAATACCTTCTTTTTCTTTTAAAATTAATAATAATAACAATAATAATAATAATGATAATTAATAGCTAATAACAGTAATAATAATCTTAATAATAATACTAAAAACAATAATAGTAATAATAATAATAATAATAATAATAATAATAAATTTATAATAGAAATAATAATAAATCAATGCTATTGGAGAATGTCACGACCCGCTCCCAATTTTGGGATACGAGTACGTGGCCAAGTCCAGCCTACGCCGCAGCATCGGCGGTAGTACGCTGTCTATGATAACAATGGTCCACAACAAGCACAACACGCAAAAATATCATCCACAACTAAGCCAGCAAAAATCACTAAAATATCAAATAGTCTCAATATTATGAATATGAAAAATCCACTACAACTCAGAAAGTCTCGGGAACAAACCCAGATAGCAGAAAATAAAATAGACAACTAAACTCCATAACTATAACTACTAACTAATGCGAATCCATAAGGAAGAAAATATGCTAATTCGCATCAGTGCTGGAACCGGGTACGCCAGTGACATCAGTGTCTCCAACATACTCACCGTAGACCTCGGGGCAAATCTCTTCGTCTAAAGCTGAAAAATAGTTATCCAGTCAGGATTGGAGCAAGATCACCATAACACTACATTACACAATATAGTATACAAGCATGAAGGAAAGATAAAAGGAATTTAACTGAAGATAAGTATAGGCATGATATTGTATGATAAGAAAGTACCTTTGAGACGTGATAACAATATGAAGGTAGACTTTGATATACCACTAAAACATGATGACAATAAGAAGGTAGACTTGACGAAAGAAGAACAATAGACGATAGAGTAACAATAATTAAGTCACGTGTACTGTGTGTTTTAGAATACCAACTTTCAGCATGTAGACGGCTTGGGATATCCGTCAGTCATACGTGTGGTGCATGACTGATATTATGCAATCAATGTATAGGGGGTCTGTATTCAATTCGTTGACCACATGCTTACTTGTTGTATTCCCCCGCCCGACTCACTCACAATACATGTCCATTACGATAAACATTAGCAATACGATAAACTGTAAACAATAGGAAACAATGAGTAAAAGATGAACATGTATATATCCTAATAATTCTAACTCTCGTGCACAATATTAATCATGAGCAATGACAATCATGAACCAAAAGGAAGTAATAGTGAAACGACGACACGAAGATACATGCAGCATAAAATAAAGGAAACATAGGTCATAGTGATACTTGCCTGCTCCGATAGATGAATAAGTCACAATTCAAGACGTCGTAGCCCGATCTACCCCGACGCAAAAATAATCACAAGTTAGATCAACGATTCCCACTCTAAAAATCCTAGAAAGTGGCTAATGGGTTAAATCAATTAATACTATTCTAATTCTGGAATAAATCATCTAAAATCCTATTTTAACCTATCTAATTCTGAAATAATAATCTACAAAAAAAATATTTGGCCAAGGAAATTCACGGTTCCAAATTCGGGACTCGTGGCACGCAAACCGAGACATACTGTTGACTAACTGGTCAAATAATATGAATTCAAAGTTTGAGTGTGCAACATGATAGATTTCAGCGCGATGAGTGCAGTGGAATCGACCGTGCCACAAAATCATGATTTGGTCAAAAGTTATTGCAATTATGGCTAACTATGACCAAATCGATGAACCGTTGACCAAATCTGACTTCTAAGAATAAAATAAAATACTAGATGAAACTCTGAATTTCTGGAAAAATTATATGTTTTAGGGCTCGGTGTCAGCTTTCCAAAACTTTAAACGGATCAAGAAACGGAGTTCGGGATTGCTTGGAATCTCGAAAACCGTGCGACGTGTAAATTTTTGGACAACCGACACTCAAATAATTATTCAGAAATTCGAGATCAAAATATTAGAAAATAAATTATATAATCAGAAACCTAACCTCAATATGCTTCCAACAAAAAAAAACGGCACGCAAAAAGGATGTCTAGATCAACGGCAAACCCTCCGCGAAGTCGAAGAATCCCTATTGAACTCTCCACAAAAAGCTGCTGAAAAAAATAACTAGGGTTTCGGAATAACCTAATAACTAATATATATATAGGTTTAGTTGGTGGCTGAGCAGCTAGCGCTGCCACGTGGCGTAATCACACGCGCCCACCGCCAGAATCCTACGGCTACAGTAAGTCGAGCTCGGCTCGACTCCGAGCACGGCTCGGATTACAAATATGGGAGCGGCTCGGAGACCGAGCTCCCCGCCCCCCTTACACTGGCACGTGGGCCCTCCCGCTCCGCTTTCAGCGGCTGACGGGTGGCCCCCACCCGCTGCTGACTGGGTAATATATTAAAAATAGGTTTTTAAATGCAGAAAATTAAATAAAAATTCCAGAAAAATCCTAAAAATTCCAAATAAATCCCAGAAAATTCCTAAAAATTCCTAAAAAAATATAAAAAATATTTTAAGGGTTCTAGGGCCTAAATAAAGTATTTGAACTCAAATATACCCTCGGGTGCTCTCACAAAAATTCCTAGAAGCCTAAGAAAATAATGAAACAATATATAATAATTATCTAAAAATCTTCAATAAATCCTGGAAATTCTAAAATGGTGAAATAACACACTAGGGTCAATCTAGGGGCCCTAAAGACTATATACAGTCTAATTCCCTTATATCTAACTTATAGTCTTAGGCAAAAATCTTATGATCCCAATTAGACATCCTAGTAAATAATTGATGCTAACTAAATAAAAATAAAAAAAAATCTCTAAAATAGAAAATAATTTTTTGGAACCCAAATGCTACAGAGAATGGAGACAGCAACTGCTGCTCTTTTTTTAAGAAAAAAATATGGAGAGAGAAAATCGAGGGAGAGGGGAAAAGTGAGGAGGGTTTACCAAGGGGACGGAGGCTCCGGCGGGTGGCCGACGGAAAGGGGCGGAGGTCGGTGGCTCTGGGCGCCGGCGCGCTTGGGTCGGCGGTAGGCTGCGTGGATTGCGGCGGCCGCAGGGCTGGTGAAGTCGGAGAGGAAAAGGGGCGGCACGATCAGAGTCGGGACGGGGGGCGTCAACCTGTACGGCTGCGGGAGGCGGCGCTCGCGCGGACGGCGCTCGCACGGGCGGTTCTCGCGGGTTGGGGCGGAGCGGCGCTGGTGGTGGCCCGCGCTCAACAGCGGTGGTGCGGAGGACTCCGAGGTGAGGGTTTTTTCTATTCCTCCTCATTACTTCTGTTGATGGTGGTTGGGTCGGTGATGATGACGGAGAGGGTGCTGGTGCTGTACGGCCTGGCTGGAAGATCGGGGACGGGTACGGTGAAGGCGGTCGGGGATCACTGTGGTGGTCGGATCTTGGTTGGAGGGAGGATGATGGTGGTGACAGAGACGGGTGGCGGTGATGGTGGTGGGGTGCCTGAAGTACGGCTGCGACGGGACGGGGATGATGGCAGAATAGGAGTTCAAATTTAGGATTAGAAGTTGTGTTGTGTCGAGAATGTCCGACACGGATGGTATTCGTGTCCTGCGAGGCACAGGGGTCGGAGTCCGGGGTTATCGGACATGGAGAAAACAACTGTAATTGTAATGGAAATATAGTGGATGAGACACCGACACGATGCACGGTTTGGTTGTGGATGGAAAATTGCTGGAGGAGTACCTCTCCTTTTATAGGAGGTGGAAATTCCCAGTTGGATAGGTATTTGGATTTATTAAAATCTCCACTAGATAATTCATCATTTAATTAAATAGATATAAAGCCAATCAAATCAAATCCAAATCCAATTTAAATCACAACTTTAATTTAGAACTATTTTAAATAAAGACAAGATAACTCAAATTTAAATTGCCGTAATAATCAATCATTAAATCAAACTATTTTAAATAGGTCTTTTTAGAAATAATATAAAATTACAATAAATTAATTTTGAAAATCAACAATATATTCATGAATAAATTTCATGTACCTTGTATGCAACAAAATATTTACATAGTTCATGGTTTTTCTAAACTACTACTAACTTTAAGCAAGAAATAAAATAGTCTTTCAAAAAGTAAAAGTAAAGTTTTTGACAATTATCGTGGGATACCTTTTTGACAGAAAATACCATAAAACAAAATATCGATTTCTATATAAAAACAATAACCAAATATTTTGTATATGAATAAATAAAAATATGATACTTACGTACGATACAAAAATACAAATCCATATCGTCATAAATAAAATTTTAAAATTATAGTGAAAATTTAGGGGTTTACATGCAGCGGCGCTGGAGCGCTCGCCGGCTCGGCCGAACCTGAAGTCGGGGCTGGCAGGTTAGGTCGTTTTAATTTTTTAGGGCTTTTTGTGATGGAACGATGGTTTTGGTGGTGGTTGCGGCCCGACCGTGGCGGGGGTGAGGGTGGCTATGAATCGGTGTGGGATGTAGGCGGAGAGATGCTGTGGTGGTTGGCCTGTAGGGGCGCCGAGGAGCGGGTGGTCGGGAGGAACATCGGGGTGGTTTGGGAGTGTTGCGACGGCCAGGGTTTTGGGGCTGTGGTGTTGAATTAGGTGGTCGGTGGTGAGTTGCTCGTTGGTGGTGAGCGGAGGAAGGGAAGACTGGTCAGGAAGTCGGGTGGTGCGGGCGGCGGATGATTCGTCGAAGTCGGTTTCTGGTGGTGGTGATGGTGGCTGGGTTGGGGTAGTCGTGAGGCTATACTAGTGTTGCTGGCAGTAGAGGTGAGCGGGGACGTGGTCCGGTGGGTGCGGTTGAGGCAGGGTCGCAGAACTGGAGGGTCAACGAGGGCTAAGGGAGAAGCCGGAGAAAGTGATTAGGGTTTTGGATTAGAGGATTGGGTTTGCTGTGTCGAAATCGTGTCCGACATGTAGACACGAAGAAGGTAAAATGTATATGTAAATAAAATAGTGAAAAGGGAAAAAATAGGGGCACAGACACGATGCACGGGATTAGGGTTGGAGAAATATTTTTGTGGATGTGAGAAAATGGAGGAGTACCTGCCTATTTATAGGATGTGGAAATTCCCAGTTGGAATAGGATTAGGAATATTTAAACCCAATTATAATATTCAATCTATTAATTTAAATCAATACAATCAATCTAAATCCAAATTAAATTTCAATTTAAATCTAGGTAATCTAAACTTACATTAAATATTAATTATATCTTTAAATTTAAGCTATTTAAATTAAATCCATAAAAATCCAATCAAAGATTTAAACTGCCACAGAAAATTCAAAATATATTTTCTAAAAATACATATAATAATAATTTTAAAAATTACATTATTATTTAAAAATAAACTAATAATTATGAGATATGTATGCATAATTATTTATACAAAATTATGCTTTTCTAGTATACAATGAAATATAATTTATTATTAATAAATGTTAGAAAGAAAAGGCTTAAAATAACAAACTTAGAAATTTGGTATAATGGCAAAAATAATTATTATATATATCACTTCGAAAATAGAAAAATATTTTTCTAAAATATGTACGCTCGTACATATTCGCACTCGTCGAGCAATTACGAAAAATAAAAATTCGTGCACGACGTACAATACGACTACACGACGTAGAATACAAAATTTTAAATCAGTACCAAAAAATATATAGTAGGAATTTAGGGTTTTACATCCTACCCAACTTAAAAGAATTTTGTCCTCGAAATTAAAAATTAGTAGGGGGTGAGAGACACAAGGGGGTATCGATGGAGAACAATCAATTACTTGGCGAGACAAAGAGATGATGTTCGACATGCGATTATCAAGCCGTGGCTTAAAAGATAACATTTAAAGTTAGTCATGATAACATGCAAAGGAGTAATATGGTATCAAGAGAACAATGAGCGGCCTAAAAGATATGTTTTAAAAGTGGGTTGAGGGCACGATTTAAGAGGCGAATTGGGTTTACTTAACTTAAGCGATTAGAGGGTCATAGTAGGGCCGAGAAGAAGGACGAGTAGTTTAGGATGAAGATATAGCAACTTCGAGTGAGAATGGTCATAGCCGATAGGAAGGCTAGAGGAAGTTCTAGTATAACGCCTTCGTCCTTCTAAAATAGGTGAAGGCGAAAGCAATATGAAGAAGATATTATCGAATACGAATACGTGGTTCAAAGGCGACCGAATAATTTTAAAAGAATTGTCAAGACAGTCGTGGATGGGATTCTAAAGGCCAAGTTTAATTATGTTCCATCAACGTAGAATAATAGACAAAAGCGAACCAAAGTGCACTCGGTTGATCAGACCATCATGCACCGGTTCTGACTAGACAATATGTTAGTGAGCGCGCTCAATAGCATAAGTCATGAACAAACTCGATAAATGGTTGGGTTTGCAAAACTAGATTATAGTAGCAATATTAGTCAAGGTGGTAAAAACATAGGCACGGGAGACTAAGATTTGGAAGAAAGTATAAATTGGTTCGAACTTCTAAAGGATATAAGTCATGTCATGTGATGGTCTTCATACAGTCATCCTATCGTCTCCTTGTCCAAGTCTTTGGGTGGCTAGATGGGTTAGGGTCTTCTAAATTCTAGAATCTAAGTAAACTTACTAATATAGGTCACAAGCACAAAGGGATTGCTAGGTCACAAGGCATTCTACCCAACGTAAAAGAATTAAACTAATGGTATTTTGGGACAAAGTAACATGTCTAACTAGTAGGGTCAATCTCTAGCAAGCACGAAGGGAAGATAAGAATGATGATAGGAGGAATCAAGCAAGATGCAGTCGATGAGTCGAACGATAGTTCGAATATGGAATCGAGGAAAGAGGTCAAGTATGTGGATGAGATCCTAGACTTCTAATCCTATTCGTAGGCTTGCTTGGTACGGTAAAGTAACCAAACAATTTATCTTGACCTGCATGGGCCGCCACAAAAACATGTAACGCCCCAGTCCCAAAATATATAGGACTAGGAACGTAGACATGCCATCCGTATAATAAATATACGTAAGCTGTAAAATACAGTAGAACCATAACTAATCTCATCCACACAAATAAATGAATAAAAGATATCATATAATGATAATGAATTGTCTTGATACAATATATTAGGCGGAGACAAATCCACTACCAACAAATAAGGAAAAAATACATAGAAAATGAAATGAGTTTGGCGAGCGAAGTGAAGACGATCCAAGCGCAATCATCCTCGAAGAAATGGAGATGGTCATGGCTAGAGCTAGAACACCTGCGAAAGACAAGAGCACACACCTGGAGAGATAACCAGGTCCTCAGAGGGACGTAACAAGACACATAATATCATGCCAATATAATTGAATATAAATTGCTCAAATAAATAAGTTAATTGAATTATAACATGGTCCAATACACACCTATTGAACTAGCTTACCATCCCTCCAACCAAACAAGGACAGGAGATGGTAACCTAATTCACAATGACGTATCTTTCTATGCTATGAACCCAATATGGTATCCGGACCCCAACAAGGTTCAATACCTTCTCATCGAAGTAGTAAGTCACACCTACAACCAAACAAGGACAAGATGTGACGAACTAATCCGCGACAAGTTATTGTTTCAAGCCACAGTCAGATACAAGTACCAAAACCAAAAGTACTCGTACCTAACGGATAAGGGCGCCTAACCAAATCTAAGTGAATACAGTTTTAAGAACAGTTTATGGTCGTATGACTACCGGGTCAAGTCAAGAAAATACCAATACAGTACCTCAGTAGCGAGTCACAACACCATATACTATTCCTCAGTATCGAACGAGTCTATAGCATATAGTCTACCTATCGTTCCTCAGTAGCGAGCGAGTCTACGATAGATAGGATGGAAGTCAACTTCCAATCATGTTCTCCCCGTCTAATGCCCACTCATAACTGCTAAGTCTTCTAGCATGCAATTCTAATAGCAGTTATTCCCTAACGCATGGCTTATACGTACTGGTGGCCAGCCAATCACGCATGTCCGAGTCCTATATGTGACTCACAATAACGTAGTATAAATGTGTCAAGGCCTATGTATGCAACATACAAGGTGGTCCCTTAAATCTAGGTTTAATATGTAAGAAAAATAATACATAGCAGGAAATATAAATGAACAGTAAGTTCTAACAGGTTATACCATGTATCACAGTTTATTTTGCATAAAAAATAATGAATAATGCATGAAATATGAGCTAAAATAAATAAACAGCAAATGGCAAGGTGTCTTGCCTGGTATGGCGCCCGCGGTGGTGCAATGATCATGTTGGCACATAATCTGCCTTCGATGTCACAACTACACAAGACGATCTCATTCGGTGGTACAAACCTTGTCATGGGGTCCCGAATATTTGAAATAGCTAGGAACAATATAGGTAGGTTCAAGATTGCAAGAAGATAGGAATATGACTAGTCATGGACAAAGATTGATTCGAAGAGAAATATTAATAACTCTTAGAAAATACTTATAATAGCTTAAAACTATGTTTTACCAAAAATTTAGATAACTATTTTATAAAATACTTATTTATTTGGAAACTATAATTTTACCAAATCAAAATATTTTTAAATAAATACTTTTGAAAACATCGAAAAATTGTTTTAGGGTTAAGCCCTTAATTTTGGTCAAATAAAATTTAGAAAATTTGACAATAATAACTTCAGATAAATCACATTAAAATATAATAAAATATATAATAATACTAAATTGTGTATTACTAAATAATTTCAAATATTTATATATATATACCATTTTAAATACAATATATACTAATAATAAATATAACAGTATCTATCCCAGCCTCAACAAAATGAATAATAAAATATACTGTCCCACTCGTTTATTCCCTGTAAACAAATACCCATCAAACAAAAAGAAAAAAAAAAGAAAGAAAAAATAATAATAATAATAATAAATAATGATAATAATAATAATTTAATCAAAACAATAAAACTACTGTAACCTCACAGTAGTCTTCTTTCAAAAACCAGTCAACAAAAATTAAACAAAAAAAACAAAATTAAAAAAAATGCATCAGCTTTCACTGTACGAGGGGGACAGAAATAAAAAAGCAAGAGAGGGAGAAAGAGAAAAGAGAACGAGTGAGCGAGGGAGGAGAGAGATAAATGAGAATGAGTGAGCGAGAGAGGTGAGAGAGAGAGCCGGATCGACGATCGGGAGAGCGGAGGAGAAGGGTTTCTCCGGGAATGCCGGCGAAAGAGTGGAGGGTCGGGGTTTGAGACGGTCGGGAAAGGAGCGGGAGGCTTGGGGGTCAGCGGGTCAGGTCGACGGAGAGGGGAAGCTCGCCGGTCGGTGGCGAAGAAAGGGGAACACGCGTGCTAGACGGAGCATTCGCGGCTGGCGGCGCTCGTCCGTTCGAGGACCGGTGGCTTTCCGACGTCGAGCTCAGAGCGGTACGATCGTGGCATCAGGGAGTGAGAGAGGTCAGAGTCCTGCAGCGACGCTGGAGCGCTCGTCGGCTCGGTCGAACCTGAAGTCGGGCCTGGCAGGTTAGGTCGTTTTAAATTTTTAGGGCTTTTTGTTATGGGATGGTGATTTTGGTGGTGGTTGCGGCCCGGCCGTGGCGGGGGTGAGGGTGGCTATGAATCGGTGTAGGATGTAGGCGGAGAGATGCTGTGGTGGTTGGCCTGTATGGGCGTCGAGGAGCGGGTGGTCGGGAGGAACATCGGGGTGGTTTGGGAGTGTTGCGACGGCCAGGGTTTTGGGGCTGTGGTGTCGAATTATGTGGTCGGTGGTGAGTTGCTCGTTGGTGGTGAGCGGAGGACGGGAAGACTGGTCAGGAAGTCGGGAGGTGCGGGCGGCGGACGATTCGTCGAAGTCAGTTTCTGGTGGTGGTGACGGTGGCTGGGTTGGTGTAGTCGTGAGGCTGTACTGGTGTTGCTGGCAGCAGAGGTGAGCGAGGACGTGGTCCGGTGGGTGCGGCTGAGGCATTGACGCAGAACTGGAGGATCAGCGAGGGCTAAGGGAGAAGCCGGAGAAAGTGATTAGGGTTTAGAATAGGATTAGGGTTTTGGATTAGAGGATTGGGTTTGCTATGTCGAAATCGTGTCCGACATGTGGACACGAAGAAGGTGAAATGTACATGTAAATAAAATGGTGAAAAGGAAAAAAATAGGGGCACAGACACGATGCACGGGATTAGGGTTGGAGAAATATTTTTGTGGATGTGAGAAAATGGAGGAGTACCTGCCTATTTATAGGATGTGGAAATTCCCAGTTGGAATAGGATTAGGAATATTTAAACCCAATTATAATATTCAATCTATTAATTTAAATCAATACAATCAATCTAAATCCAAATTAAATTTCAATTTAAATCTAGGTAGTCTAAACTTACATTAAATATTAATTCTATCTTTAAATTTAAGCTATTTAAATCAAATCCATAAAAATCCAATCAAAGATTTAAACTGCCACAAAAAATTCAAAATGTATTTTCTAAAAATACATATAATAATAATTTCGAAAATTACATTATTATTTAAAAATAAACTAATAATTAATTATGAGATATGTATGCATAATTATTTATAAAAAAAATATGCTTTTCTAGTATACAATGAAATATAATTTATTACTAATAAATGTTAGAAAGAAAAGGCTTAAAATAACAAACTTAGAAATTTGGTATAATGGCAAAAATAATTATTATATATATCACTTCGAAAATAGAAAATATTTTTCTAAAATATGTACGCTCGCACATATTCGCACTCGTCGAGCAATTACGAAAAATAAAAATTCGTGCACGACGTACAATACGACTACACGACGTACAATACAAAATTTTAAATCAGTAACAAAAAAATATAATAGGAGTTTAGGGGTTTTACACTCGGCTCACTGGCAAGAAGGAAAGCAATTTGGCTCTGAAATGCTCTTTGTTATGTCTTTTTGAAGAGGTATATGACCTCTATTTATAGTCTTTTTGTACTGAAATGACTGTCATGTGCACACAGGTGAAAAATATACTGATTTTCATGTGGGCACATAGTCTTCCTTTGGGTGCATAGGGTGTAGGCGCATAAAGACCGAATGATCATAGGTAGATCGTGGGGTTGACGTGGCCGTATGATTCGGTATACGACTGCTCGTGGAGACTGACATGGCCGCATGCTTCGGTGCACGACTGATCGTGGATGTTGACCGAGTCGTGGAGCTGTCCTGACTTGGACGCATAATGTGGGAATAGGACTATGCGCCCTCTTCTGGAGGAGCCATGTGGGCGCATAGACATTATTGCACATGGGCGCATAGGGATTTTATTTATAGGTGCGTAGAGTTTGCATTGTGGGTATCTGCCACTCTCTGACTTGGGCGCATAGCTGCTTCCTGACTTGGGCGCATGGTGTGGATCTTTTCATGCTTCCACAAGACCTTCTTCAAAGTTTTTGATACTCGAACGAGTTCAAAATACTTTAAAAGAAGCATGGGAGACTGTCTTCTTATGGCACTGTGGGTGCATAACAGACTCTCTCTTTGGGTGCATAGATGCTACCAGGCTGTCAAACGATGGCTGTTGAGATCTTTCTGAACTGACTGATTCATCAAAGCGGAATTTGAAGGGGTCGATCCTTCATGCGACGTCTATGCATAGTCCACATCAGCAAATAGCAGGCGCATAATGTGCAAAAGGCCCAGTCTCTGCATGGACGCATAGGCCATATGGGAGCATAGGTCATGTGGGCACATAGACCATGTGGGCGTATAACTTTTCGTCCGTGCCTATAAATAGGCCCTGAGGAGAGAGAAAATTCATTGTCCACTTTTTCTCAAAAAATATAAGAGACTCTTCATTTCTTCTCTACATGAATCATGTCTCCCAAGGCTGCCAAGAAATCCGCAAAGGGCAAGAAGGCTGCATCGGGTGGTTCGCCTCCTTCGACAGCGTCTCCGCTAGTCCAAGATCCTATTTTGGGGAGGCTGACTGCCATCATATATTCCTTTTCAAACAAGAAGAGGGCACAATGTACAGAGATAGCCCATGACACTGGAGCAAGACAAGAAGTTGTCCCTGGTTCCTTTAGGATTACTGGTGTAGAGCAATTTGTCAGTAAGCCGACATCGGCTGCAGAAGGAGAGGTTGAACAGCGTACTGAGGTGGCTGTTGCTGAATCTGCTCCAGGTCCAGCTGGGGCTATAGAAGATGTACAGCCTGATGTTGCTCGGGGCCTTGACATTGTTTCCTTTGAGCAACCTGGGCCTGCTCTTGGTTCCCCTGTAACCAGGGCTGATGACCAAGTCTATGTTGTGCCAGTATGTCAAAGTTGTAAGGCCGATCCATGCCTTCGGGAGCTGGTGATTCAGAGATTTGTCAAATTGTGTCTCATTCTGCTTAGCTTTGTCAGCAATTGATGATTTAGATGGACCAGGTTCTGAACTTGTGGGGGTAGCAGGAGCTTGAGAAGGCATTATGTCTTCTTGTGCGGGGTCATAAGTTCGCAGGTATGTCTTGCCAGATCGTGTCTCACCAGATAGGACTTCATAAATAGGAGAAGATACCATATGGCATGGCTTGTATTTTTTACCCCTTTTTGCTTTATAATATACTACCCCCTGCTTTATTTCTTGCACAAGGTCGGGATAGACCCACATAATCTCACCACGCTCCGTCGTGAGTGGCACCAGAGTTGATATTGAATCGCGAGTTGGCGGTAGATTGACGACTTCCATTATTGCCTTGGGAATTGGAACTATGCCGTCTGGAACTTCTATGGAAGGAAAGTCACCAAATTGAAGAGAGATCATGTTAGAAGACACGACCTTGTCTTTAGCTTCGAAGTTGATATCTTGGCTGTCGATGAGCTGTTGTATCTTCCTCTTCAAGACGATGCAATCCTTGGTAGAATGGTGCACATACTGATGATAGAGACAGTTTATTATCCTTCATCAATGCTGAGTCGGCTTGCCTCTTCAGGACGTCGTGGTGGAGGTAATACCAGTTTATTACCCTTCATCAATATGTTGAAAATGGTAATAATGTCATCCTCGTCAAAGGAGAAAGTCTCGTTGGGCCTGTCGGGAGCATTCTGAGAACTGGAAGCTCCCTTGGAAGTGTCAACCTTCAAGACTTCTTTTCCTTTACCCCCACGGATAGGGATAGTTTGGGGGTGTTTACCTTTGTCTTCAGATTTGGGTGTCTTCAACCCCAGTAGTTCCAGATTAGGAACGTCATTTTCAACAGCATCAGCGGACCCGATGAAAGTGGGCCATGTATTATACTTATGTATACCCAGACATAACTTCACTGTAGGAAAAAAGTTATGTCGACAAGTATCCATAAGCTCTGAGTCTGGTATACCGAAGGGCATCTTCAAGGCTAGTCGCCTGAAGCGTTCGATAAAAGTGACAACAGTCTCCCTTTTCTCTGCTTGGTCTCGATGATGGTGGACATACTAACATGCATGCCACTCTCGTAAATCCTATTGAGGAATAGCATCTCCAAGTCTTTGAAGGAGTTAATGCAACCGTCAGACAGACTGCAGAACCATTCAAAAGCTACTCCCTGCAAGGTGCTGCTAAATAACTTTGATAGGAACGTATCGTCTCTTGGTAAGTACAACATCTTTGTGTTGAAGTATGTCATGTGTTGGTGAGGAGAAGTCATCCCTTTAAACGAATTTAGCGTCAATGGCTTGTAGGTAGGAGGATAAGTGGCATTCTCCCATTCAGGAGGATAAGGTTGAGATACCCCCATTTTCTGAAGCTCGTCTTTGTGTGAGATGGTATCGAGACGGGCAACAAGAGAATCAATTACATCCTGCTGATTGAGCAGATGTTGAGAAACGGCTGTTGTACGGTTGTCAAGTGCTGTCGGCGAAGGACCACCCCCAGCATTTACGGGATTTGGAGGAGGTGCAACGGAATGGTACTCCTTTTGTAGTGAAGGAGGGTTGTTGCTATGAACCGGACTAGCGTGTGCTGAAATGTTTGGTTGAAGTGGGGGACCAACACCAGCAGTTTGGACAGTCATGATGCTGGTAAGAATGTCAGTGATCTTGGCGAATGCCATTTCAAGATTCTCCAGCCGCTTGTTGGTTTGATCATTGGCTTCTTCAGGTCTCTCTCCATCCGTCATGTACGTCGATAGCATGCGAGGATGAACAGTACAGTTAGTGCTGATTCTGTCTGTCTCAGAGTTGAGGAGGCCTTCATCTTCAGGCAGGGGAAGTAGATAGTCACCGTCAGACTCGAAGAGATCTTCATCTGGAAGGCTACCCTCGGCGTAGAGGTCGTCCACTTCAGACTCTGAGGAATGCTACACCCAGCTTGAAGTTCTGAGGGAACACCACCACCAGCTTGAGAGTCCTCGCCATCTGTATGTCTTTCAGATGCTCGAAAGTGATTTGAAAATTTGTTGGTTATTACTTTATGTCTTTCAGATGCTCGAAAGTGATTTGAAAATTTATATCCATTTTGACAAAAAGGATTATTTTGTTAAACTATTTTAAATAAGATTTTGATTGAATAAAACTATACTCAAAATTATTTTGATAGCAATGAATGTTATTTTAAAATATTTAGGATGACTAAAGGTATGATTAATCTAGGCTTAGAATTCTTTCGATTCAAATTGATATATTAGGATTATATTAAACTAGTTTTGAATATTTATTTGATTTTAAATTAATGAGTATTGAATTAGATTTGATTAATTAAATTATGAATATTTTATTTGATCTAAATTATGATAAGTTTTATCTTTAAGGTATAGATTTTAAAATCAATTATAGTATGAGATTAAATAATAAGAATCCTTGTTAGATTAAATATTTTCTAGTATCCTGTTTTGTATCTAAATATTTTAAATTGTCTAAATCTAATACAATCTGCCAATGGAAGCCGGATCTACATATATACACATGGATAGAACCCAAAAAAATTATGAACTCTCTCCATCCCATCTATAATAGATTTCCTTCATATCATACGTCCTGCTATATATGCATATATATACACATACGAGACCTCTTCCCCTCTTTCATATGGCCTCCCCTAACTCCTGGCTCAGCCACCGCCTTCAACGGCAACAACACAACCTCAATCCGGCCATCTTCGTTCCCATCGACTACACAAGCTTGCCATCACCATAATCGCGGTCACCGCCGCCACATACAGAACCACTGTCAATCCCCTGCCTCCCTACACTCCAAGTGACCACCCTCAGTGCGAGACTGAACTGTCGCTCCTACAGTGTTGAGCCGCGCCTCGCAGGAGCACCCGTCTGTACCTTGCGCCCCTCCGATTTTTGACCCTGTCCTCCCCGACCGGCGACACATCCGTGCCGGGCAGCTTCGAGCCCAGCACCGCCAGCGTAGCCGTGGCCCGTGGCCGCACCGGCACCACCGGCGTCCGCCCGAGATGCCGTACCGAAGATCGGCCACGCCCACGTCGAGCCCTTGTTGGTGAGGTTCTCCTCTCCCTACTTAGTCACTCCACTCTCTTTCGATTTTCCTTGAGAAGAAAAAAAAAAAAGGGACAGCAGTATGAATGACACCTCTCTTTCTCTCTCTTTAACTCTCCTTTTCCTAAGAGCATCTCCAACCCTATTGTCTTGTTAAGTGTTGTGAGTCTTAGGTGGCTCTTATGTGGCATGAGCCACAAGACAATGTCTTGTTTATGTGGCAAAATTATATCTCAAAAGACAATGAGATAGAAAAACTATCTCCAATGCAAAAGTATTGATGAGACAATAAAAATTATTTTTTCCAACTTCCAAGGCAACTTTTAAGACAACTACTCATCTTCTTTCTTTTTTCTAATATTTTTTATTCATAATTGATGACATGGAAGAGAAGACATTGTCAAGTGCATTGTCTAGAACAAGACAATCAACTTCACAATATCCTCTTTAATTTTTGCCACATAAGCTTCACAATTGACTTGACAATTGCATTGGAGAAGAACTTTTGAATAAAATTTTGTCATTCTTATGTGGCAACAACTTTTTTCCAAAGTCACAATAGGGTTGGAGATGCTCTTATATTCTACTTTGTTTTTGTCTTTTAGTTAGTTGGGTTTTCGGGAAACGAGGAAATAGAAAAAGAACAAGAAGAAGAAGAAGAATAGTCAGCAACAACAAGCATGGGGATGAAGGAATGATTATTTATTAGTTTATTATTATTTTATTCTTGTTTTGTTAGCTAAAGTATACTATTGTTAGAATATATTAGAATATAATATATATATATATATATATATATATATATATATATATATATATATATATATATATATATATATGGAAGTGGATCAAAAGCCTCCCTTAAAAAATCTCCTAAAAATCTCCCTCACTCTCAACCGTCCATTTAATGTTAATATTAATGTTAATGTTAATATTAATATTAATATTAACATTAAATACTAAAATTAATATTAAACTTAACATTAAAATTAATATTAACATTAAAATTAACATTAACATTAATATTAACATTAACATTAATATAAAAATTAAAATTAAAATTAACATTAACATTAATATTAACATTAATATTAACATTAATATTAATATTAATATTAATATTAACATTAAATGGACGGTTGAAAGTGAGGGGGTTTTTAATGGTAGTTATCATAGATATTATTATTACTACTTTGGTTAGTAGTTTTATTATTCATATTATGAATCTGGTTACCAAATATATGTAATTAATATTTTAAATTTTTAATTGTAATAAATATATAGGTAGTAGTTCCTTAAAAATAAAAATAAAATTAATTCTGGGCTTTGACCCAACATATTTTAATTTGGGGATTGGAATCTTAAATATATTATAATAATAATTCTAACTATTTTTCCAAATATAGTTTTGACTTACAAAGTTATTTTTGACAAAATTAGGCTTTAATCCTAAAAGAAATTTATAGACTTTGTAAGTATTTTCCTAAAAATTCCAAATATATATATTCTAAATTATAGTTTTAACCTAAGTTGTATTTTGACAAAAATTTGCTTTGCTCTAAAAGGATTTCTAGATTTCCAAATATTTTTCTACGATATTTTTATTAACAAAAATATATTTTTGTATTATTTTTTAAAAATAGTTTTATGTATGAGATTCCTTTGGATTATAAATCTTTGATCATGACTAATAGTATTCACATTCGTTCTTGCGAATCTGAATTTCTGCATATCAGCCTTAGCCAAATAGACTAATCTGGACGCAATGGTATTATTGGTTTCACCAGCAAAGGACCCCAGGCGAGTATAGTTTGTTGTTTATTTTCGATATTGATTTTTACTATATTTTGCTATTGGTCATTCTTTATGTGGTTTTTGTCTCCTTTTTATATTCTTTCATCTTTTGTTGAGTTGAGAATGAGAAGTACCAATGATGTGTGATCTGACCTTAGACATTGTAGATCTCTTAGACATTGTTTATTTATTGCAAGTAGACCTCGTAGACATTATTTATTTTCTGCAAATAGACCTCATAGACATTGTTTATTTTTGCAAGTAGACCTCGTAGACATTGTTTATTTTCATGCAAGTAGACCTCGTAGACCTCGCGATGTAGTGTCCCAAACCAATCACATATCAAAGGTACTCAAACATTTGGAAGTCATTTTTGGTTTATTCATTTATTGTTGATTTTTTTGTTATTTCTCACGTCTTTTCCTGTTTATTTTTAAAACATATAATTAATGGCTAACCTATGCTTTATAGTCATTTTCATATATTGGGACTGCATTCAGTGAATTGTACTCGTTCCATTCCTGACTGGAAACCAAAATTTTACAGATTAGTCGCGGCTATCTTTAGCATCGAATTCGGGAGACATGGGTATATGCGGAGGCCAAACCTAGAGGCTAGTTAAATAGTTTAGTATTCATGTAGTTGTCTTTTTATAATTTTGTGAGACATTGTACCTTGTATTCAAATATAAACTTGTGAATATTGTAATTAATTTAGTTTTGTGAATGAGCAAATAAAGTATTTCTTTTATGTGATATTGAGCATTGTGGCTAGACATCGTTCTACCGCCGACACTGCGGCGTAGGCTGGTTTGGACACTTACTCGCATCCGTTTTAAAAATAAATGGGTGCGGATCGTGACACCATCTATAAGGGATCTCGTCCTTGACCGAGTACCCATATAGACTTCTTCAGATGTAACATTTTGCTGGCTGTTTGCTGGCGGATTTCTCCTTCTTCTTTTCGCAGAACTGGAAGAAAAGGTTGGATTAGTGATCCACCTTCTTTGATTGGGGCTTCCAAAGGGAGGACCCCACAAAGCCATGTTAGATGAAACACATAGTGACGTTTCATCATCAGAACGTTGCAGTCGTCGAAACACGGACTACCTTGGAGAAACTTTCGTTGTTTTAGAGCAACAACAGTTGAAGATAATACTAGTACACGGGTGCTCCGGTAGAGGCACCTCATGAGTAGTAATGATCTCCCTCGCTTTATGTTTGAGAGTTATCATGTCGCATAAATAGACAGAAGGGAGCTTCGCCTTAGAACCCATTTCACATGCATTGCCAAGCTTTGCATATGGGTTTGTAAGAGAAGTTGGCACATCCGGACTTAGTTCATGTGCAGGGGCAACCCCCACACCTAAGTTCCGTGATGACCTTGAAGACAGCCCTGTGCTATACGCGTTGGGGCTTGTCTTTTTGTTGTGGGCACATATACCCTGGAGCATGCCTTTGGGCGCATGCTTTCCAGAAGCACTGGCAGCATGCCTGGCCTTTCTGGATGTGGGCGCATAGAATGGGTCATCAGAGCCTGGGTGTATAGCCCTGGGCGCATGGCCCTGGGCGCATAACCTATTGAAGACAGATGTCTTTTGGCCAGAGTTATGCGTCCACATACTTGTAGAAGCATGGAAAAGATGGGATTCATGCAGATCACATTACAAAGCTGTCCGCATGAGTGCTCTGGGCTAAGTTAAATTGGTCCGCAGAAGGAAGAGCCGCATGACAAACTCTGCGGTCCAAAATGCCCTATATTCCATGGGGCTCATCATTGCTGTCTCAAACAGATTGATTATATTAAAATGCGTTTAAACTGATTCGGGCCGCAGAAGGAAGAGCTAGTTATGCGTCCAAGCTGACCAGCCGCAGGAGCCCCTCTGACAAAGCTGACAACTCTGACACATCCTGACAAAAAGATAAAGATAAGACGTGACCTTTCGAAAAAGACAAGAAGTGTCATGTCACCAGACATAGGGCCCACGTGCCTGAACCTAGGGCCCACGTGCCTGAGAATTCATGTGGTCTGAGGCATGGTCCGTAGGGGTGTCATGCGGCCAGAGGGACTGCAACCTGAGCCGCATGAGCCTTATGCGACCCAGAATGTAGGATCTATACGACCCAAAAGTCTCCAAACTTTATGTTGACTGGTGGCACTGCTGGTGGAACACGTGGCTAAGAGGGACTACGACCTGAGCAGCATGAGTCTTATGCGGCCCAGCATGGCCGAGCACTAAAGGACAAAGAAGACCTATGCGGTCCAAAATGCCCTAAGCTCTATGCGGCCCTCATTTGCTGTCTCAAACAGATTGATTCTATTCTGTGATAGGGCACGTGGCAAGTTGACCAAGTCTCAACTACCCAGATTTGCTGCAACAAAGAAATCTCAACAAACCACCAGCTGGCAGCCAAAGACCGAGTCTTTGTGTGCTGTTACAGCTACGTGGCCATGAGACCATCTATGCGGCCCAAAATATGCTTCATTCCAAAACCATTATAAATAGCAGGATACCACACCCATACAAAAGGCTGGCAATTTCCTCAAGAGCAAAGACTGTATCTGATAGTCTACGGAGTAAGGCAGAGTTCCTGCACTTCCCCCGAGCCTCCACCATCACCCCCAGAATCAAAACTAAAAAATTGTACTTAGATTGTTTCCTAGGATTTCTTTCTAGGCTTTCTGTTGTACTTTCAAAGCATTCGAGGAAATGCTCTCCGATGGGAGCACCAGTCCAGCACAGAAGCGAGCCAACCCGAAAAGAGCCCACAGGACATGGAGGCCCAAGACCACTGCCCCTCGCCAGGCTCTGGAAGAAACTCCTCTCGCCACTCAAGACGGCGACCAAAGCTCCCATGCAACCTCGCTTCGAACCGCAGAGGGTCCCGCTGTCCCCAAATTCGGCAGAAGAAAATACTACGATGCTGGACTTTTGGGGGCACAAGGGAAACTTATGCGGTCAAAAAAGAGGCCGCATAAGGAGGTGGCCGCAGACAGATTGACTATACGGTAGCCAATCCAGGCCACAGGCAGATTTCCTATACGGCAGCCAATCTTGGCCGCAGACAGATGGCCTATGCGGCAGCCAATCCTGACAGCAAATAGGATGCCCCATGCGGCCCTGTCAGAAGCTCTGTCTTTGACCGTCTATTATGCGGACCAGACCCCATGCGGTCCATTGAGAATGTTGAAGCTTCCAACTTGGACTCTTCCTACTACGCACCTTCGGGTGCTAATTCGAAGAAGTCTAGGGTAGTGCGGGCTCAACAAGCCCAGTCAACTGTCCAATCTGCTGACCGTCAGCGGGTACCTTTATCTGTTACACGGGCCCCTGATGGAAAGTTGTACAAAACCTCTCGTGTCTAGCCCTCTGTGGCAAACAGACATGACAGGTCCCAAAAGTCTCCCTACAATGATCGAGAGCAAGTTCTTTTACTAGCCTCAGATCAGGGAGCAAATATGATACCTACGCACCCGTGCGCTCAGGGTACCCGGGCCTACAAAATGGAAGCAACGGTAGATCAATCTGCCCTCGACTTACGAGAAGTACTCATCCAGAAATGCAAGAAGAGAGAGACAACCTTGGCATGCGGTGAGCCCTCTCTAGAACATCACTGTACCCAAGTTGTCATCAATTGCTGTTGCGACAAGTCGGCAGCACCTAAAGACCGGCAGTCCGTCTTTCAACGACTGCACTAGCCAGCACCTGTCGACGACAGCTCGAGAAATAAGTGCAAATTTTGGGAGACGAAGAATTTTCTTTCGCCTCCTGTAATTCAACTCGGAAGGTTCCTGCCGGCAAGGGAGAAAAGAAGACATGCTCCTCCAGCTCGGCAACCTTAGCCAGCACGGCAAGGAAACTCTCATCTGGAGGATTGCCGTCGACAACCACAAGGGATGTCTACCTAGGCACCCGTTACAGAAAGAAGCTTCCAACACCCGGGGGTGCATCCTCGAGGTCCCTGGGGGTGAACGAAGCTGGGGGTGGTAGTCTCCTGAACATATGCGACAACCCGGTGTTCCAAGAGGATACGCAGGGGGTAGCGACCCACTGGAATTATACAACAAACTTGGACGTCCCCGAGGGTGACCGCCTTCGCCAAGATGATGTAGCTTCCTGTGCAGGGGGCAGCACCCCTTCTGAGTCCGAGGAGGAGGACATTTTGACGTTCTCCGATGATTTCTCTATATGAGGGTACGACATGGAAAGTACATCCTCTACGGTCCCATCTGTCTCTCCCCACGTGCGAACAGTGTTTATGGCAGGAGATGATCATGAAGGGCCTAGTTATCGACAACGTCTAGAAGCGCTTGAAGCCATGATCCTAACCTTGGTCAAGTCAGTAGACGAGATCAAAGCTGCCTTGTCGACTCAACCAGCAAGGACACCTGGACAAACAAGTTTGGGCCCCGCAGTCAACACGGACTCAAACATGACCTCTCCTCCTCTGGGCGATAATCCTCCTGGAGTATCCGCTTCCTCAGCTGTAGACGAGGCCAGGGAGGCAAGGAGAGAAGTCCAGGAGCTTTGAGCAATATTCAATGCCTAAGACTCCTCCTGGGACCTCAGAATACGGCAGCCGTATCCCGCTGCATGGAGAGACATTCCTTTTCCTCCGAGGTACAAACTGTTTCATATCGATTTATATGACGGGAAGACCTCTGCTAGCCGATACATAACTTATTTTGAGGTCACAAACGACCACTTGCCGCATAGTGACGCCATCCTCACACGATTATTTATCAGAGCATTAGAGGGAATCACGTTCGACTGGTACCGCAACCTCCCGGACAACTGCATCTATTTCTTTGAAGGCTTCAAACACATGTTCCTGGAAAGGTTCTACGAAGTGGGACATGATGTGACAATGTCGTCTCTCATGGACGTCGTTCAGGGAGAAAGGGAGCAAACGAGAAAACATCGAGTGGTTTCGCCAAACCGCGATGAGATTACTCCAAGGCAATCCTGAAAGATCCTTGATTGAAATCTGCTAAAAGAAGTTGCTCCCTGCAATCAACCTCTGGATGGGTGAAGATCAATTCAGGACTAGACGACTTTCATCATAAGCGCTACAAATGCGAAGGCAAAGTTAAAGAATGCTCGCTAGCTGGGATTACACATCCCAGATAGAGAGGACGAGGGAAAACGTCCTGGTACCACCTCCAATAACAACAACAGTGGCGGCACCACCAATAACTGGGACACCAAAGGCAAATAGGCTATGGTCGCTGGTACAACCAAAAAGTCGGAACAAAAGTAAGCAAAAGTTCTGAAGCCCAAGGAGATGACATACTCTTTTTAAGATAGCCATGTCAAGCCTATCCTCGACATGCTCCTGAAGGCAGGTAGGATCCGACTCCGTGATCTAGAGCACGAGCCTCGACCAGCAGAGATCGAGGATCCGAAGTATTGTCACTTCCACCGCTATGTCCACCACCCCACACAGGAGTGCTTCACATTAAAGCGGTACATCCAGAACCTCATCATCTCCAATACTTTGTCACTAGATTTCGAAAAGGTTACCGTGGCTGCAAACATGGTATCCATTCAGTTCGACGACTTCCCCCCAACAAAAACTCAAGACGGGATAGTACCCGTTCCCAGGGCAACGATGGAGGTTACTAACCTTCCACCTGTCCGGGGCTAGACGACCGAATTGGTGCCTCTCACCACGTCACGAGAAGAGGTCATGTGGGTCCACCCGGACTTAGTGCCCGAAGTTACCAGGTGGTGCCATCTTCAACTAGTAAAAAGAAGGGCAGGAAGTCCAGATCCTGCCATACAATCTCGGCCGAAACTGAGGAGGCGGCAGCCGTTGTTATCCGGTCTGGCGCACAATTCTAGTCCACTCTGGGTAATTCAATCGAGGACCCTCAGCCGACAACGCTGTCTGCTACTGATGTTCCGGGACCATCTCATCCTCCGCCGACAGACAGATCCAAGCCGAAGGAAACCCGCTTCGACAGGCCGCTCCCTAAGGACGTACCTCAGGGCTGGAGAGACCTTACAACTTTGACATACTAGCACAACTGGCTAATAAGCCAGCAAAGTTATCGTTATACGAGCTCCTAAGGCTCTCCAAGGATATTCACATCGCATTGAGCGAAGCACTCTAGAATGCTGACGCCTACTTAGTTCAGGTCAAGCCTACAGGGGAAGACTCGTCAGCAGATCTCCAGGGCATCAATTATGCAAATGCAATGCCCAACATCGTATTTACCCCCACAGGATATGTTAATCAAAACCAACTTACATGATCGCCCCTTGTACTACACTGGATACATAGGCGACATCAAGATGGATCGGATGCACATCGATCCTGGCTCATCAACACGCATCATCCCAAAAACCTTGCTTCAACTCCTGGGTATCCCTATGCACCGGCTAGCATCGACCAACACTGCCATTAGCGATTTTAACTCGGAAAGAAGCCATCAGAGATGCAGATACGTCCTATAATATCCTCTTGGGGTGTCCATGGATACATGACTATATGATCGTGCCGTCTACGCTCCACCAGTGCTTCAAGTATGTCAGTAAGCACGACTTCGTAAAGACGAAATTTGCCGACATCGATCCCTTCAAAGGGGTTGAGTCTTACTATTTATCTGAGGCTTGTCTATATGATAAATCTAAGCAGCACACAGTTGATGTGGGGACACAAAACGAACCGGAGGCCACAACAGGGTCAGAGGAACCTCTGAAAATCTGTCTCCAGGCCCGTAAACCAGGCAAAGTCGCACCCCTTGTCGCAACTTTGCATAAAGAAGTGCCCGGTTCCCCCACCCCAGCTGTGCAGTTGGAACCAATGGTCATCCGACTTCGGAGGTCTAGCCAGGAGTCGAAACCCGTCGTAGAGCCGATGGTGATCTGATTGCCAAAATCAAATCAAAGGCGAACGGAAGATGCAAGGTCCTTTGTGGATCCGATGGTAATCCGATTGCTGAAATCAAATCAAAAATAAATGGAAGGTGCAAAGTCCTCTGTCGAGCCGATTGTTATCCGCCTCCCCAAGATGAGCCGGCAGCCAAGCGTTGATCCGATCGCCCTCAAGCAAGCCGATGCCACAAGCAGAACCCTTGGTGGTCAAGCTGCCTAAGATGTCGCCCCAGCCTCCGGTCACGCAGGGGGTAGCTGAAGAGAAAACGGAACTCACAAAATATCTGGTTGCACATGTTGATAGTCCATCTGCCAATGATGTAATTCCTCTCGACAAGATACCTTATTTCATCAATAAAAGGTTGTCGTTGAACTATCCTGAGCGCAATATGCTTAATCTGATGTATATTATGGAGCACGGTCTGGACATTAACCTGCACATATAGGTGACAACCATCTATACCGTGAACCGACTTACTCCCATTAGAGGTGCCTATTTCCTAGTCCCAGGCAGAAGAAAAGGCGATCACACAGTCATCTTCAGCCGAAAAGAATGTCCTCAACCTTTCATGCCAGAAGAGTTCAATCTCGAACCCGACACTGGAAGATTGCCGCTCTACTTGTATAGTTCCTAAGCTAAGTACTTTATGCAAAAGCAGGGGTACGATCTGGAAACTACCCCAGGCCTGAACTACGGCAACGGACCCCAATCACCTCTGCAATTGCCAGTCTCGGCCGAAAAACCTCGAGATTATTACAGCAAGTCCAGACATGGTCTAGGTTATGTTACACCAACAACAATGCCTGAGAGCTCCGATGAGGAATGCGAGTGGCATTCTCACTCGTCCGAATTAGCCACTTACGATTTCGATGATAGCATTAGGGATATATTCAGGCAAACACTGTCTGTCAACATGGCATCTGTTGACATTCAAGAAGAAGATAAAGATCTGCCAGAATCTATTGAATTGGAGCCATGGGTCCAACAGCTGGATGCACAGTAGGAGAAGCGCTTTGAACTACGAGACCCTTCCATTGAAGATGAGGTCATGCAAGTTGACCTCGATGATGGATCCTCCTCGAAGCCAATCTTCATCAGTAAAAGCCTGACGGACGACGAGCGGGAGTCGCTGTTGCAACTTATCAGAGAATATATCGACGTCTTCGCTTGGAGCTATGAAGATATGCCAGGGTTAAACCCCCGAGATCGCGCTTCATAAGCTCAATATTCATCCAGTTGCAAAACCAGTCAAACAACAGCAACGACGGTTCCGTCCAGACATCATAAATTCTATCGAGGCAGAAGTAAACAAGCTTATAGCTAGCGGCTTCATCCGCGAGGAGCAACACCCAGACTGGGTAGCTAATATAGTACCCATCGTCAAGAAGAACGGAAAGATCCGAATTTGCATCGACTTCCGTAACCTGAATACGGCGTATCCTAAGGATGAATTCCCTCTTCCGATCATAGACAGAATAATCGATAATACGTGTGGCTTCGAGCGCATGTCCTTTATGGATGGCTTTTTAGGATATAATCAAATCAAAATGTCTCCTGATAATGAGAAGCATACGTCATTTTGAACACCGATCGGCGTGTATTATTACACAATCATGCCCTTCGGCCTAAAGAACACCGGTGCTACATATCAACGATCTATGAGTGTCATCTTCAGAGACCACTTGCGCAAGACGGTGGATTGTTACGTTGATGACATCGCCGTCAAAAGCCACTCCAAGGATGACCACTTACACGATTTGATGACAGTGTTTGATCTCATGTGAGCGCACAATCTGAAAATGAACCCCACTAAGTCTTTCCTGGGCGTGTCCAGCAGAAAATTCTTAGGCTTTGTCATTACTTCCCGGGGCATTCACATAGACCCCGATAAGACAAAAGAAATCCTAGAGATGAGTCCACCAAGGAACCTCCATGAACTCCGAGGCCTTCAGGAAAGATTAGCCTACATCAGGAGGTTCATATCTAACCTCTCAGGATGATGTCAAGCATTCATACAACTCATAAAGAAAGACGTATCTTTCGTATGGAATGAAGAATGTCAACGCGCCTTTGATGACATTAAGAAATACATGTCGAATCTGCCAGTTCTGGTAGTCCCGGTGTCCCGGAAAGCCCTTTCTGTTCTATGTACGGACAATGGAACACTCCCTCGGCACCTTACTAGCGCAGAACAATGAAGCGGGGAACGAACAAGCCATCTATTACCTCAATCGAATGATGGTGGGGCCGGCCCATAGGTACACCACCGTGGAGAAGGAATGCCTTGCTTTGGTGTTCGTCATTCAGAAAATACGACACTATGTGACAGTGCAGACCATCCATGTTGTCTCACGAGTCAATCCCCTTAGGGTTCTCATGACCAAGCCAGCGCACTCAGTTCAAGTCTATCCACCTGGGCAATATTGTTGTCCCTCTACGACATGGTTTTCGTTCCGCAGAAGGCCATCAAAGGTCAAGCCTTGGCCGACTTCTTAGCAGCCCATCCAGGCTCAGAAACAGCCAGAATCTATGAAGAAATCCCAGACGAAGTCGTCAACTCAAATATGACTTGACATGATGTCGTTTGGCGAATGTTCTTCGACGGTGCTCCAAGAATGGGGACCCAAGGTGATATTATCGCTGGAGTCGGGATAGTATTAATTTCTCCCTCTAGATTGGTAGTCAATCGGGCATACTCTCTCATAGAACCATGTTCAAACAATGTAGCCGAATATAATGCTCTGGTCATCGGGCTCTGACTCGCAAAAGAAGTAGGGGTCGAATACCTAGAAGCATATGGTGACTCGCAGTTGATTGTTAATCAAATCTGAGGCTCATACGAGGTCCGCAACGAGGACCTGATTCCTTATCATCAAACAGCGATTGCCATCAATGCAACCTTGGAGGGGTTCTTTATAGAGCATGTTCCTAGGCTCCAAAATATTGAAGCTGACGCCCTAGCAGGCCTCGCCGCTTCCTCGGCTGTTCCAAACCATGCTCATCATCTAGTCGACGTGATAGGCCATGAGCTGGTCTGCCCCAAAACAACGGTCAACTAGGTACGAGTTACTCTGCCCAGATAACAAATGACGTACAAGACTGGAGACTCCCGTTCATTGACTTTGCAGTCGACAAAATTCTGCCAGAGAATGTGAAAGCAACTTCAATCAGAAGGCGTTCTCTCATATTCTTTTATGATACGGAAACAAAAATGCTATATCAACGTTCCTATGAAGGACTACTGCTACGCTGCCTATCAAATGCAGAAGCAAAAGAAGTCCTACGCGAGGCTCACGATGGCGTTTGTGGGGATCATTAACCTGGCCCAAAGTTGCAGGACCGTCTCCGTCGAATGGGCTATTACTGGCCTACGATGGTAGCAGATGCAGTCGATTATGCAAAGAATTGTAGGGCTTGTCAGATCCACGCAGACTTCATACATCAGACATCCAAATTCTTGCACCCAACAGTGGCCTCTTGGCCATTTGAAGCATGAAAAATGGACATCATTGGACCAATCACCCCACCGTCATCTAAGGGACACTGGTTTATACTTGCAATCACCGATTACTTCTCCAAGTAGGCGAAAGCTGTTCCGTTTGCAGAGGTAAAGACATCAAACGTGATTAGTTTCATAAAATATCACGTCATCTACCGTTTTGGACTGTCCTGGAGGATTATTTACGATAATGGTCCATAGTTCGCAAGCCATACTTTCTATCGATTCTGCGAAAAAAATCAGATTCAGAATGTGGCTTCAATGGCATACAACCCATCGGCTAACGGTATGGCTAAAGCTTTTAACAAGACCATAATCAAGCTTCTCAAAAAGTTCGTGTGTTCAAACAAGTGCGACTGGAATGAAAAGCTGGACGAATGCTTATGGGCGTACCGTACTATAATTCAGACGGCTACAGGAAATACGCCGTTCTCTCTGATTTATGGGAGCGAGGTAGTTCTCCCATTGGAGACCCAAATCCCCTCGCTTCGCGTGGCCCTTACCTACCGGTTGACGTCGGACGATAACTACCGCCGACGGCTACAAGAACTGGAAGCCCAAGACGAGAAGCGTTTACAAGATTAACAAAGCATCGAGCTCTATCAAGCACGCATCTCTCAAGCTTTCAATAAGAAAGTCAAGTAGAGAACATTCCAAGTAGGCGATCTCGTCTTGGTCGTTCGCAGACCGATGGTCAAGACTCACAAAACTGTCGACAAATTTCAGCCTAAATGGGAGGGCCCATTTTTCATCGAGTCCGTATTCTCCAACGGTGCATACCGGCTCGCAAAACAAAATAGAGACTTGCTTATGATGCCCATAAACGGTAAGTTCCTGAAAAAGTACTATGCTTAAAGACATGCTCCTAGAATATCGAGTTATGTACACCAAGTACCTCTGAACTTACACTCTACTAGCTCCGAGTGGATTCACATCGCATCTCCCTGGGTGACAAGTCATGTATACTAATATCTCTGAACTTCCACTCTAATGCCTCATCCCGCCGGAGTCTGTTTGGTTTGTTTTTGTCGCCTCTGAGCAAACTTCCTGGTTTTGATTGTCGTATATAACGTACATACTACCTCTGAGATAGATAATCTCCTAACTTAACACTTGTACCCAATCTGGGATAGAGCCATGGTGTTAAAGCCACAGAACCTATCACGTCCATACTACCTCTGTTAGGTTTTGTTTCAAAATCTATTACTCGCATTACCGGTGCGCAAAAGGGTAATATGTCCACAAAAAATCGTTCAAATCTATTACCCGTACCACCAGTGCGCAAAAGTGTAATAGGTCCATAAAAAATCATTTAAATCTATTACTCGCACTACCAGTGCACAAAAGGGTAATAGGTCTACAAAAAATCATTCAAATCTATTACCCGCACTACCAGTGTGGAAATGGGTAAAAGGTCAACAAAAAATTATTCAAATCTATTACTCGCACTACCGGTACGCAAAATGGTAATAGATCCACCAAAAATCGTTCAAATCTAGTACTCGCACTACTGGTGCGCAAAAGGGTAATAGGTCCACTGAAAATTATTTTGAATCTATTTACTCGTATCACAGATGCACAAAAGGGTAATAGGTCCACAAAAATTCCCCAAGTGGGATGTCCTCTACCAACCACAAATGTTGTATTAGGCCTTCTAGTACGAGCATTTCATATATTATAAGCAAAGAATGAAGATAATGTATTTTTTTATTTCAAGAAACAGCAACTACATTGGTGGGGCTAAATCTCCAGCAAAAAAAATAAAAAAGAGGAAATTCACTACTCATCAGCAACACATAGTTTGGTGAGTACGTCCTCTAGCTGTGCTGTTGAGCGTTCGATTTTTTGCTTGGCACGGCATCCAGCTTACTGGGTCAGCTTTTCAGCATCCTCAAGATGTACATGAGCCAGCCAGTTGTCCTCCACCTTTTTAACATACCCTCCAGAGCAGTAAAGGCTCGTTTGACCTTATCGGTCTCCTCGCAAATCAGCTCTCTCTCTCTCTCTCTTGACGGGTAGCTTGGAGCTCATTCTCTAGAGATTCCAGCTTAGCTTGGAGCTGGAGGATTTGCTCGTTAGTTTCAGCCATCGTACGAATCGTGGCCTACTCACGAACTAGGCAAGCCTCTTTCTTCCGGCTTAGCTTGTCATACTTTAGAGACAACGTCTGGAGGTCTTTCTCCAAGGTGGGCTTGGTCATCTCCAATACATCCTTTACCTTTTTTACGGCCGTTACGAGGAAGGCACGCTCTTGCTGTACTGCAGCGGGCACATCGACTTGTCGTAGTTTTTGCAATTGGATGAGGCGCCGATCAGCCTCTGCCAGTTTATGCTCCAGAAGATCAGCCATCCCTTCTCCACCCGGGAGCGTCTTCTGCAGTTCAATCTGGTCGTGGGCACAATGGCGAGCCACGGCAAATGTCGTTCCTCTCCTCAAAGCAGCTTCAACCCCCTATTTCAGATGGCGGTAGAAGCTCTCGACTATGTCCTTTGACGACTCATCCAAGTTCTCCAAAGAGGACGGCGTTGAAGGAATAGCATCCAAGGGAGCTGAAGGTGTCTGGAAAGGAGGCACATTGGAGCTTGACGACCCTGTCAGTAGGGAAACAAACTCCGAGAGATGAGATTCCCGCGCTGCGGCATTCTCCCCCTCTGCAGCCCAAAGGAGCTAAAGACGGGACAGAGCGGAGAGTTCAATTTCCGAGAAAGGGGCAACTTCAACCGACCTCGCATCTACCGATGCTGGAGTAGGAACCACCACCTCTACCGCCGACATTTCTGTCATGGGCAGCTCCGAACTCGACTCAGCAGCAGGCATCTCGATTAAAAGGGGAGAAGGTACACTTTTTCTTCTTTGTACGAGGTCCGCCCCGATGTCCTCCTCTATCCCCTCTTCCACGGCTATGTCCTCCATCGACAATGAAGGAGCAGGGCCTATAGATCCAGAACAACCGACAATCAGCTTGACACGAAGGATATAGAGAAAGAGCGAATGAACCTCCTTATTGGTAAGAATATGATATAGCTTACCAGGGGAGGGCGGCAGAGACTGAGACTCATTCAGGACAGTCATAGCTCCTTCCACTGCTCCCATATCCTCTTCAACGGCGGTACCCGAGCCGTCTGCATCTGTCCCTCCAGCCCCGGTTACCCCGAAAGGAGACGTAGCTAGGTTGGTACCAGCCAGCTGAGACCCCTCAGTCCCAAGATCCGGTTCTGTAAGGCTCGCACCTTCTCTGACCAGGGTGTCCTTAGCTGGAGAAATCTCGGGAGCAGCATCGGGCTCCAGAGGGTTTATTTCTCTCAAAGCCTGCAAAAAGGAACAATCAGAAAATGTCCCAAAAGTAACATTATGGTATGTCGGGATAAAATTCACCTCCGAGATGGCTTCGGCGTCGCTGCCTCCTTCTGCGGCATTATACCCACGGATCCTAATCGTGACCCGCTTCTGAGAACGAGGCCTGTCTGCGACGGAGGGTCCATGCTTACTTCGCTTATGCGAAGGACTTGGCACAGGAGAAGGCAAGCGCATTGCCAAAGCACTCGCAGGGAGTGGTGGATCGTCGGATTCATTCTCTTCTTCCGTATCAATAGAATCAGAGTCAGGGACTTTGATAGCCTTCGCCTTCCCTGCCCAGGTCCTCTTTTTGGTCTCCTTACGTTGTTCTCCCAACTTGGCACCGGTAATGAAACTGGTATTCGCATCGAAGTCGCGAGGAGGCCTATTCACAGAGACATGGTAGAGGGCTGCCAGGTACGAGATGTGCCCCGAGCCCCTAGTGTCGGGCCGACAAAAGCTGGTTTGAGTACGGACTGCACTGTAGTAATGCCAGGCCCGGATGCCATCCAGGATGCCGCCCTCATAGCCTAGGCAGGGACTGGGGTTGTCCAAAAATAACCGGTTGTACCTGAATTGTTGAGAGTATCGGCTGGGTAGGTAAGGTTCCAAGAAGACGACGTTGCAGTTACGGTACACCAGATATGCAGGGCGGATATTCTGTAACCAGCTGAACATCTTCTTGGATAGGATCTGGGGCGTGACATCGCCATCAAAATGAATGTGCCTTATTTCCTCGTCGGTAAAAGGCAGATCCGACACAAAAAATGAGTAGCTGTCCACCCGTATAGCACAGCTCGACAGTCGGGTATGGTTGAACAGGTCCAGGGCATGTCTTGGTACTGGTAGATGAAGGCATTATCGGCCGTCGCTTTACCCTCGGGGCCAGGCCATATCAGAGAGGGACAGTACATTAGCAGCCACCCCATCAGATAATGGTAGGATAGCTCAATTCGGTTGAAAGCCTTCGTAATGTCACGAGCTATGGCTTTGGTCGTAAAGATATGAAGGCCTCGATGAATGCTGCACACCATGGCTGGGTGTAGAGCTAGCCTGCCTCCGAAGACTAACTTGACAGCAGGGAGGATTTGGTTGCGGCTGATCCTCTCAATAGAATCGGAACCAGCCGAGACTACATAGATCCTCAGCCATATCATCAGAAACCCAACCAGGATGGCCTTATCGGACAAGAGTTGGATATCTTGATAGAAATAGCTGAAGGTGTTATTCTGGCTTCCGAATCTGTCACCGAAAGCTTTCGTCCTCTTAGCGCTTCGCGCCTGAACGACCACCCCTTCTTGAGTCTGAGGGCTCCGAGGGGCAACCCGGCCCGAGGCCCCAATGTTGAACAGATAAGTGATCCAGGCCTTGGTGTGGGGAAGGTTCCCTTCAGAGCTTTTATCCGTCTTCTTCGACATTTGCTAACAAGTGCTATGATGACATAGCATTTTCCGGTAAACGATAAGGAACCCGGGGAAATGCTGCTCTAGCTCCTCAAACTCCTCATTTATGGGAGTATACTCCTCGTAAACTTTATCTCCCCAGGGAAACTTGGAGACGTCATGCATCTCGTAGAGAGCGAGCCCCATCTCTCCAGCAGGTGTAAAAAAGGCCCCCGTACGACGGTTGTACATCTCGAGGAGTGCTATAAACAGCTTTGGGTTCACAGGAAGACCGTAGCAGGTGTCCCTTATGGCATAGTAGATGCCGAGCTGCTGCAAAGTATCCTCATACACCATTAGAATCCAAGATGTCAAGTTGACCCATGGAGGGAAACGATGCATCCAATTCGGCAGCGATAGTCTTCCCGTAGGGTATGACCCTTTGCAAGCAATCTGGTTCAAGAAGGTGTCAGCTTCAGAGAACCGACTATTGAGCCTCATCTCATTTATGAAACTGTCGGGGACTAGTCTGACAATAGAATAACTAATTGATTCCTTGGTCGCGACCACCGACCGCGCTCGTCTATTATAATAAATATTGCCTATGCAGACTCCCTGCCGGTCCTGAGTTATAGGATCCATCATTCGTCTCTCGATAGACACCATGTTAAAACCTGATAGGGGGAAATGGCATTCCATCTAAGGAAGGTGAATCGCTACTCCGTTGGAAGAAAAAACTCAGCTCTAAGATATCTCCAGTATGCTTGGGTTCAAGACAGTTAGAGCATCTCCGAATAAGAACGCAGGCTTCAGATGAGTGTCCCCCAGTCTCCCAGAATTCATCATGCTGAGTAGGTAGAAGAATGATTGGCCCCTGATCTCCTTTAACCTGGCCTCAGTTTGATCTCGGGTAATCTGAGTCAACACACGTTCGACTATATGATCAAATCTCACACCCAAAGCAGACTGAGCATACCCTATCAAGAGCTCCCCCGATGGAGCTGTAGGCAAGTTCACTGCAAGAGGAAAACAAAGTTCATTCTTCAGCTATGTGGCCTAGTCAAACAGAGCCTATGCGGCCTAGTTGTGAGGAGCACATACGGCTCAAATCAAGTAAAGCATATGCGGCCCAGTTGGGCAGATTTTATGCGATCCAGTCGTGAGAGGTGCACATGCGGCTTAAAAAAATATGAGATGCATATGCGGCCTAGTCATGTGAAGCTTATGTGGTTCAGTTATGTGACGCTCATGAGGCTCAGTCATGAGGCACTTATGCGGTTCAGTTATGTGACGCTCATGCGGCTCGGTCATGAGGCAACCAGGCGGTTCAGTTATGCGGTTCAGTGACGCTTATATGGCTCAGTCCATGCGGCCCCATCACACAGAACACGTACGGTCCAGTGAGATAGGACATGCACCGATTATGCCAAAGTACAAAGTGATACATGACAAGCCTGCACATAAAGCATACGATATGGCCGTTTAAATTCAAGTCATCGTTCTTCCACCATCCTTACCCTCAATAGGGGGCTGTACATCTGGATGAACGGGAGGAGAGTCCGCAGCTCTCGACGGAGAGGTGAGTCCCTTTCCTTTGGCCGCAGCTCCGATCGATTTGGAAGCTTTTGGAGCCATGGCTGACTGGAACAGAAAGGACAACGAAGATGATGAAGTCGAAGGAGAAGAAGTTGAAAGAAAAAGAAGAAGAAGCTCTCTCTCTACCGTATGGCCCATATTTATAGGTCTTTAAAAGTGCGTAAACTGATAGATGCCGCTTTGATTCTCGTGCCCACTAAGAGATAATAATGACCATTGGGATTCTATCCTTTGTAACCAAAAAGGCAGCCCCAAATCCAAAACTGAATCAGAGCATTAAATGTAGCAGTGGGAGCTGGACAGCCTGGATAGGATCTCCATGCGACTCAAAAATTTCCCTGCGGCTCGAAGTCTCCCCATGGCTCGAAGCCTCCATACGGCTTGACATATCTCCATGCTTCTTATTCAAAGTATTCCAAATTTGTAATTTGAAAACTTTAAAGAGGGTATTGTAGAAGCATGAAAAAGATAGGGTTCATGCGGATCACATTACAAAGCTGACCGCATGAGTGCTCTGGGCTAAGTTAAATTGTTTCGCAGAAGGAAGAGCCGCATGACAAACTCTGCGATCCAAAATGCCCTAAATTCCATACGGCTCATCATTGCTGTCTCAAACAGATTGATTATATTAAAATACGACGAAACTGATTTAGGCTGCAGAAGGAAGAGTAGTTATACGGCCAAGCTGATCAGCCGCAGGAGCCCCTCTGACAAAGCTGACAACTCTGACACATCCTGACAAAAAGATAAAGATAAGACGTGACCTTTCGAAAAAGACAAGAAGTGTCATGTCACCAGACATAGGGCCCACGTGCCTGAACCTAGGGCCCACGTGCCTGAGAATTCATGTGGTCTGAGGCATGGTCCGCAGGGGTGTCATGCGGCCAGAGGGACTGCAACCTGAGCCGCATGAGCCTTATGCGACCCAGAATACAGGATCTATACGACCCAAAAGTCTCCAAACTTTATGTGGACTGGTGGCACTGCTGGTGGAACACGTGGCTAAGAGGGACTACGACCTGAGCAGCATGAGTCTTATGCGGCCCAGCATGGCCGAGCACTAAAGGACAAAGAAGACCTATGCGGTCCAAAATGCCCCAAGCTCTATGCGGCCCTCATTTGCTATCTCAAACAGATTGATTCTATTTTGTGATAGGGCACGTGGCAAGTTGACCAAGTCTCAACCACCCAGATTTGCTACAATAAAAAAATCTCAACAAACCACCAGCTGGCAGCCAAAGATCGAGTCTTCGTGTGCTGTTACAGCCACGTGGCCACGAGACCATCTATACGGCCCAAAATATGCTTAATTTAAAACCATTATAAATAGCAGGGTACCACACCCATACAAAAGGCTGACAATTTCCTCAAGAGCAAAGACTGTGTCTGATAGTCCACGGAGTAAGGCAAAGTTCCTACACTTCTTCCGAGCCTCCACCGTCACTCCCCAGAATCAAAACTAAACAATTGTACTTAGATTGTTTTCTAGGATTTCTTTCTAGGCTTTCTATTGTACTTTCAAAGTTTGCAATCAATCTAGTTCCTCTACAGTTCTTGTTTGATAATCAATGGCAAATACGATGTCGACTCTGTTGGGGACTTTTTTTTCCACTGATAAAAAATTGGTGATGCAATCCGACACGTCCAAGCTCGGCTCTACGCAGTAGATGCTTGTTGTTCTCTTTGATCAACAAGCATTCGAGGAAATGCTCTCCGATGAGAGCACCTGTCCAGCACAGAAGCGAGCCAACCCAAAAAGAGCCCGCAGGACATGGAGGCCCAAGACTACTGTCTCTCGCCAGGCTCTGGAAGAAACTCCTTTCGCCACTCAAGACGACGGCCAAAGCTCCCATGCGGCCTCGCTTCGAACCGTAGAGGGCCCCGTTGTCCCCAAATCCGGCAGAGGAAAATACTACGATGCTGGACTTTTGGGGGCACAAGGAAAACTTATGTGGTCAAAGAAGAGGTCACATAAGAAAGGTGGCCGTAGGCAGATTGCCTATGCGGCAGCCAATCCTGATCGCAGACAGATTTCCTATGCAGCATCCAATCCTGGCCGCAGACAGATGGCCTATGCGGCAGCCAATCCTGACAGCAAACAGGATGCCCCATGCGGTCCTATCAGAAGCTCTGTCTTTGACCGTCTCTCATGCGGACCAGACCCCATGCGGCCCATTGAGAATGTTGAAGCTTCCAACTTAGACTCTTTTTACTATGCACCTTCGGGTGCTAAGTCGAAAAAGTCTAGGGCAGTACGGGCTCAACAAGCCCAGTCAATTGTCTAATCTGCTAGTCGTCAGTGGGTACCATTAACTATTACACGAGCCCCTGATAGAAAGTTGTACAAAACCTTCCGTGTCCAGCCCTCTACGGCAAACGGACAGGGCAGGTCCCAAAAGTCTTCCTACAACGATCAAGAGCAAGTGCTTTTACTAGCCTCAGATCAGGGAGCAAATATGATACCTACGTACCTGTGCGCTCAGGTACCTCGCCATCATCTTACTCCCTCCCTATCACCATGGCTTACTCCACTGGCGGTACACCACCGTTCTTCGCCTACAACCGGCTAACCGACCATGATTACCCCAACTCACCGGCCAATCCACCATATCACACCACGTCCTCCACCGCCAGCAGCCCTAGATCTAGATCCCAACTAGTCGGATTGCTACCATCATCCACACAACCATCCCAGTCCTACTCACCTGAACCCATCTCCACGACCGTGACCATCGAGACCGATATTGACGTTCTTTCGCCAAATTTGAAGATCTGAACAGCCGTCTTGCTCGATCTTGTCAACCCTTCTCTGTCAGCGCCAGAGTCAAGTGTTCCACCGATCTGCTTCTTCATCACCTCCACCACAGCACCTCGATCCGCCGGCCGGTTGTCTCCGATCTAGATCCGAACAGTGTCGAGCTTCTTCTCCACCTCTATTCCTTCGTTGATCAGCGACCGCGTCTCAGGTGAGCCTTCGCACCTCGAAACTATACTTAAACTCTCCATCGCGTGATCACCGAGGTGAGTGCAGCACCTCCTCCTGTCTGAGCCCTCTCTTCTTCGTCTTTTTCTTTTTCTTTTTCTTTGTTTCTTCCTTCAGAGGGAAGCAGCGGTTGCTGTTCTCTCTCTTCCAGCATAGGGTTTTAAAACCCAATGATGCTGGACTAGGCTTCCAGCCTACGTGATGTTGATAAAAATGAGTTATATTAAGCCCAATCGGTTCTCTTTGTTCTTTAAGTTATTGTTTAGTTAGGGTTGGGCTCAGATCCCAACAGGTTAGCTTGTGTATATATGTTTTTATAAATTTTGTTTATGGGCTGGTTGTTCTAAATTAATTTCCTAACATTATTACTTTCAGATTAGTATCTAATTAAGTATTTAGTTGATAATAATTCTCTTTTAGTATAAATAATGAGTAATTATATTTGCTAAATAATTTAATTAGTTGCAACTATATTTTAGATAATAAATAATTGTTTTACTGTAAACATGTTATAGTTAAAACTATTTTCATTAATATCTTGCTAATATAAAGTTTACTAGTATTTATATCAAAAACATTAAATTGCTATAATTATTATTTCAAATAAACTATTTTGCTAAGTAATTTTTTTGCTAGTAAGAATAGTCCTATAATAATATTATTGGTTTCTAGTCCTAGTTATTATTTAAATAATGATTTTCTAAAATTATGTTTCTTGCTAGTTAGGATATGTAGATAGATAGCTAGTTGCCATTGTTAGTTACATGATGCCAATATTTAGAATATAACCTATTCTTGTCCTACTCTAGGTTGTGACTTTTGGATATTGATTTACAAGGACAAAGACAAGTACTTCTGTGATTTTGACTCATTTACTTTATGTCATGTACTTTTCATATTGGACACGTTGTTTACACGATTTATTATGTGCTTCTGGTTCTGGTACTTATTATGTTCATGTTCTTTACTTGTACCTAGGGAAGGAAAAATATTATAGATATGTGACCAAAGTCCAACCTAGGATTCATGTTGATAGCTTAGGTCTCATATGGTGCACATAGGATTCTAAGCCGTACCATTACTTGTCCTTGTTCATGTGCTTTCTCCAATCGGTCACATATTCTAGTAGTTATTTCAAAATTCACATGCATGGTCTTTTGATTTCATGTTTCAGTCTGGTAGATTATGCATTTACAGTTCATTGTTCATAGGTTGTACTTGTTTTATTATCATAGAATGTACTTTTCTCTGCTCCTGACTGGATATATTGCAGGTGAACTTGAGGCTATATATTTTATGGATAGGAGCCCGAGGACTTACTTGAGCAGAACTATACTATGACTCAGGACCTAGGAGTTGCTACAAATATTTAGATATAGTTTATTTTGTATTGTAGACTTTACTATTGGACATTGTAACTTGTATTATGTTGAACTCTGGAACGTAATAGATGCTATAATTGAGATTTTTGTCTTATCTAGTGAAGTTCTTAGATAATTAGTATAACTTACGATGTTGTGTCTACAACGTAGGCTGGGCGAGTCCGACTCGTATCTAATTATTCGGGAGTGGGTTATGACACAATTTTAGTGGTAGCCTATGCAGGTCAGTCTAATGGTGCTTAAGACTAGAGTACCATTGGGAGCCTACGATATAGGAATACTCAGTCACGGCTTAGGCCGATTGAATGATTATATATATAACTATCTGTGTTCTTGAAATACTATTCCCTTGTCTTTGTTAATTTCTAAAATTCTCTAGGGATTAGGCCAATTACTATCTTAGAAGTTTTGATTTATCTTTAACAAAACCTATCATCAATGACTAAGCCTCCAATCTCTTTTGGTGATTTTTAGACTACTTCAATTTGACTTCCTTTGACCATAATGAATTATTTCCTCAAAATAATTCCGGTATAGGTCGACGTCCCTTAAGTAATTCTTTAGGGATGCAAATATTTTTACTAGTTCCTCCACTCAACTTGAAGTCATACTATTTCTATCAGTCAGAGTCAGGTTTGATCAAATCCATAACTTTATGGAAAGGTCAAAGAACAGATACTTACGTCACTTTCTATCATGATTAGGACTTTTAGAACTCCTTTGAATTTTTATAAACTCCTTTGAACTTTCTAGGAATAAAGTTGAGAAAATAGTTATAATGTCTGTGGTTCGTATTGCGTATCTTGGTATACGTATACGTAATTTGACTCGTTTTGCATGTATCCCTGCTTGATTTATTCTAGCATTTCATTGATTAGTTTATTCTTGGGTTGGTTCGGCTTGGCTTGGTTGCTTTGGTTCATCATAAACTAAAGGTGGACCCTCCTACCTACCACCACCCTCCTTATTTATAACTCCTTACCTTTCTCTCTCATCATTGCCTCATTCCTTCTTCATTTACTCTCCACCATCAACCAAGAGAACCCTAGCCTAGGCAAGTGCAACTTGCTTCATGAAGGAACCCACCCTTTTTATTGTTCTAAACTCTTCTATGCAATTTTCTAATCCATCTTAGTTCTTGTCATTTTACACTACCAAAATACATGTTTTTACCGACGGCCATATCCGTCGGTAGTCCGTCGCCAAAAATAAATACCGACGGATTACCGACGGATAATTTGGTAAAACAGCCGTCGGGAATAACCTCGTCGCTAAAACATATCCGTCGCTACTCCGTCGCTCAGCGACGACTTAGGGACGGAATACCGTCGGCATATTTAAATATATATAGCGACGGATTACCGACTAGCTTTCGTCGAAACATGTATCAGGATATAGGGTTAGCGACGGAAACCTCCGTCGCTAAAGAGTCGACAAAACCGTATCAGTGATTTTCTGATACGCAATATCCGTTGCTAATCCGTCATAGATTTGTCGGTAAAAGCGTATTAGCGACAAAACATCCGTCGCTAACAGCAAAATTTATGGACATCAAACAGAACTAGGTCGACGGACATTCCGTCGCTAAACCGTCGCTCAATGTAAAATCCTACAGATAGCGACGGATATTACGTCGCCAATCCGTCGCTTTATTGAAATGCACCAGGTAGCGACGGTTTTTTCCGTCGCCACTTCGTCGCTAAACTCAGTTTTTCCAGATAGCGACGGACTATCCGTCGCTCAGTAGTCGCCAGTCCGTCGCTAACTTCTAATTTTTGAAAAAAAAATACTGCAAACAGACTCTTTCCTGTTTGTACAACACATCCAACACAATATCAAACATACAAAATATCCATATACAACACCATATATCCATATCCAACACGAATATCCAACGTATCCAATATCCAACACCATATATCCATATGCAAAATATCCATATCCGACACCAATATCCAACGTATCCAATATCCAACAAAATATTACCAACACAATATATCCAATATCCAACATTAAATTATCCAAACATAAAAAAAATATCCGAACATACAATGTATCCAAATGTCTACAAAAATTTCGGCAGCACCTCCTTTGTATATCAGATCATCGCTTATAACCCAGCGTAGGTATATATCCAAAAATCACATAGACGAAATATGCACATACGAATTTAATGCACACCAATTATCCAAGAAAAGACATCAATTATACTGAAGAGTAACCTAATATCCGTCGTTATACTGAAAATTTATCTTCAAGTGTGAGAACGGATGGCTCAGAATACACAACCCAAAATTCATTCTAGCATACATTAGTGTGAATCATCTATGTTCTGTACATATGGTGTAGTATATGATCTTATCGTATATAGTATTTGAAGAACGTAACAGAATCAAGATGAACTCACATAATGTAATACTAAGACATCATCTACTACTATATAAGATATAGTGATAGGTTGTCGTATCATCATTGCCGAGGGATGAGGGTCGGAGGACAGTCAACTTATCTACGGCTACATAGTTTCTGCCTCGCCAGTCGAATGGCTGCAGGGACTATATATGTCCTGATCATCATGTCGTACCGTAGATTAATGCAAATGGAGCTGGAAACAAAATACAGAAACCAAAAAACAAAATACAGAATCCAATCCCTGGGTTTGCCGAAAATACAAAACACAGAATCCAATCCCTGTATTTTAAGTGTGATAACGGATGGCTCAGAAGACAACCAAACCGGGGAGGATACTCCAAGAGATACATCTGAGTAGGACGTATACTCTGAGAGATCACCCTTACAAAAATGATATCAGTAGTGGTATCGAATGTTGGAGAAGATATTATCACAGTATACGTCCTCTCCTCCACGATGGCTCTAGACCCATCTGCTCGTCCCTGCTTCCATTCTTCTTGTTTGACTCTCTCAGCCACACATGATATCCAGCTCAAGTGTAGAGTAGGCGGAAAAGAAGGGGACAGAAATAGGAGGGGGAAGCAGCACACCGGCGGCATGATCCGGAGGAAGTACAGAGGTTTTCTTCAACATACATAGGAGAACTATAAGGATATATGTAAACACAACATATCACCTTGTCAAAGACCCTAAATGTGACAACCATGTTACCGCGGTGTCGGAAGACTAACATGTCATAATTTTATAAGCCGTGTGTTTTGACATAATCCTCCCAACCGGATTTCAGTTCTATGTAATAATGCGAGATTACGACACAGGAGGAAAGAGTTGGGATGATTATGTCAAAACACACGGCTTAGAAAATTATGACATGTTAGTCTTCCGACACCGCGGTAACATAGTTGTCACATTAAGGGTCTTTGACAAGATGACATATTGTGAAAAGATATATCCTTATAGTTCTCCTACGTATGTTGAAGAAAACCTCTGTACTTCCTCCGAGTTATGCCGCCGGTGTGCTGCTTCCCCCTCCTATTCCTGTCCCCTTCTTTTTCGCCTACTCTACACTTGAGCTGGATATCATGTGTGGCTGAGAGAGTCAAATAAGAAGAATGGAAGCAGGGACGAGCAGATGGGTCTAGAGCCATCGTGGAGGAGAGGACGTATACTGTGATAATATCTTCTCCAACATTCGATACCACTACTGATATCATTTCTGTAAGGATGATCTCTCAGAGTATACGTCCTACCCAGATGGATCTCTCGGTGTATCCTCTCCGGTTGGTTGTCGTATCATCATTGCCGAGGGATGAGGGTCGAAGGACAGTCAACTTATCTACGGCTACATAGTTTCTACCTCGCCAGTCGAATGGCTGCAGGGACTATATATGTCCTGATCACCATGTCGTACCGTAGATTAATGCAAATGGAGCTGGAAACAAAATACAGAAACCAAAAAACAAAATACATGTCCTGATCACCATGTCGGGGACGGCTGCAACGAGGGCGCCATGGAACCTAAGCTGTAGACGCGCCCTTTCCTAACGCCGCCGACGGATTCTACGAACACGTCGTCGTAGCGAGCGGCCATAGAAGAGTGCGTCTGGGTGGGCGTCGTTTCGCCGACATTCTCGGAAGGGGGCTCGATCTCAAGCCGACTAAGTGCCTCACGATACGCAGCCTATCCAATGAATGTGTTTGTACTATAAGTTTTCCTAAGTTATAATATAAATCCTATGTTTCCCTAAGTTATAATCTGAATCCTAAGTTTATCTAATTAACTTAATAATAATTATATTTCTAACATAAATCTCATAAATGTAAGTACTTACATCAGTCTCCTCGGCCCTCGCGTCGACGAAGTTCCCGTCCTTCCGCCTCTTGTGCGTATGCACGAATACATCGTGAGCAGTGACCGTCTCCGCCTCTTTCCCCTGCTTCACCGCCTGTCGGACCTGCATACGTAGAATTTAATTAACTTCGTATATTAACAGTACGAAATTAAATAATAGAATGAATTTGAATTTGTGCTATCTCACCAAATCTGCACGCGTCGATGCGTGGGGCCTTGATCCCCCCGTATGCAGACCCGCGCCCTGTCGATTAGCCTTAGCTTTCTCCGATTTTAGCTTGAACTGCGGAGTATCCATCTTCTCCAACATCTGCTCATAGTACTCCGCCCGGATCCAGTCCTTTCTCGTATGCGCCGTACGAAGGTCGTACACCGCATCCCGTATCTTCTTCCCGGCGGCGGCTTTGTAGGTCCTGCGGATCGCCTCCTCACGATAGGGGGGCCACCAGAACGTCCTCTGACATACAAATTCAAATATCACGTAATAAAAAATTTAATGATTTAAAGAATAATTAATAATTCATCGACGGATTTATACCCTCATCTCGTCGAGCCAGACGTACTTCATGTCCTGAGGCACCTCAGAAAAATTGATGTAGGGGCCATGGTAGTTATCCCGGATAATGCGCCCTAGAATCCGGGCAGCATCCCACGGGAAAAACCTATAAAGAAGCAACGACTAGATTATTAACTTGAATAAATGAAACAAATTTAATAAATTAACTTAAATTTACTTACGATTCACCAGCGGGCCATAGCTCTCGTCGAAACTCACCCACCAGCCTCTCTGGTGGCGTCGGGGGATCCGCGGGTCCGCGAATGTACTCCCCGGTATCAGGATGAAACTGAATCCCGGGGTACTCCGAGGCCCACCCTGCAGTAACTGCTGGGCCCCCTGCTGCATCTGCTGCTGCATCTGCTGGTACATCCGGTGGCAGAACGGATCCGCTAGCGAATGGAGTCACAGGCCTCGACGACGATGTCGGTGGCACCGAGGACGAATGACGGCGGGAAGAGCCTGTGATCGGGCTCTCCAAGTCGGGCTCGGAGGTCACATCCGAGGAATACGGCTGGCGACCACGACCGCTACCACCACGCCCACGCCCATGACCACCACCACCACCGCCGCCGCCGCCACCGTCACGACCACGGCCAGCACCACCAGTACGGGTGCTCGCAACCTTGCCCTGTAAATAGAACACATAAACAAAATACCGACAACATAGATTTATAAATGAATATAAACCTAAACATATCCATACCAGCAGCAGGGCGATGAGTGCCGCCCAGACGAGTAGGCCTAGGAGTGCCATCTGCAAAAAGAAACTCATATAATAATACGCAAATATCCCAAACTGAAATAAATATTACAATCAGAAGTGAAGTACGAATAAAAGCTAGATACACAAAATCTGATAAAATCATGCACCAATACAACAAAGTACAATTCTTGTAACTTTTGATGAAAGGGCATCTTGTGTTCCACTAGATATCGTCCATGTACTGAGTTTTGCTCATGGCATACTTAAGAAATACTTCCACACCTGCCTGAAAATCGTCACTCACACCAATTCTGCTCTCGTGTTGCCGTTTGTACATCCATGTACGATCAACAAAGTAACGATTCATGCTCGATTTGATGTGAATATCTGTATCGTAAGACAAACTAAACATAAGAATTAATAGCCCGATACCGATACTCATATCGTAAGAAAAACTAAACTTGTGGATAACATGCTAGGCCTACGACGAGGCTACTTAGTATCACAATCTAACATAATTAGTATATAATCATGTAACTGGTGGATCCGCTAGCTAGTAAGCCGGATGCACTTAATATCAGAGAGTATCAGATTAGTATCAGTATATAGGATCGTCCTTTGTAGCATCTGGACTTCAGTTGCCAGCAGAGCCAGGAGATGTTACGGCAGAAACTGCTCTCATGTTACTTCTCCTCCTCCACCATGGCTCTGAACCCATCTGCTCCTCCCTTCTTCCCTTCTTCACATTCGACTATCTCGGCCTCCTATTCGGCCTACTATTCTGATACCGATACTTTGAACCTTGATCTTAACCCAAACCTATATACTGATCGATACTAATCCGCTACGCCCGATACTAAGTATATACGGTCGATACTGATAGCGATAGTCCGATACCGATAGCGATAGTTCGATACCGATAGCGATAGTCCGATACAGATACACATGGACCTACATATCTATATATCACTAGTAGCCATACTCCTCTACATACTACTCTACACTAGGATCTAGTAACCATATACTACTCTACACACTAGCTATGTAGTCATACTCTAAAATAAGGTAAACTAATTATGCCTATATATAGATATATATATAGGCATAATTAGTTTACCATAATTAGTTTACCTTATATATATAAGGTAAACCAATTAAGCATCTTAAAATTATGCATATATATATATATATATATATATATATATATATATATATATATATATATATATATATATATATATATATATATATATATATATATATATATATATATATATGTCTGTGTGTGTGTGTATCCGTGTGTCTGTGTCCGTGTGTGTCCGTGTGTGTGTGTGTGTCTGTGTGTGTGTGTGTCTGTGTGTCCGTGTGTCCGTGTGTGTGTGTCCGTGTGTGTGTGTGTCCGGCCAGCCCCCCTCCACACATACCCCCCCCCCGCACCCCGCGGCCAGCCCCCGCCCCCATCGTACCCCCCCAACGCTGCCCGCCCCCTCGATCCCACCGCCCCCTCCACACCCCCCGCCCCCCGCGCACGGCCAGCCCCCCTCCGCAACCCCCCGCACCCCGCGGCCAGCCCCCGCGCGCCCCCATCCCTCCAACGCTTCCCGCCCCTCCCACCGCCCCCTCCACACCTTCCGCCACCGCCGCCACCACCGCCCCCCGCAGTCGACGCCGCCCCCGCAGCCCCCGACGCCCCCGGCCCGCTGCACCCACGACCACCGCGCGCGCGCGAGAGAGAGAGAGCGAGAAAGAGAGAGAGAGAGAGAGGGAGGGAGAGGGAGAGGGGATTACCTTTGGGAGAGAGAGAGGAGAGGGGGTCGTCGATCACCGCCGCGGGAGAGAGAGGAGAGGGGGTCATCGATCGATCACCGCGGGAGAGAGAGAGAGAGAGAGAGGAGAGAGAGTGAAATTTGGGGGGAATGAAAAAGTTTCCCCCGTCGTTTCAATTTAAGTCTGGAACGTAAATTTAGCGACGGAGTAGCGACGGATTATTCCGTCGCTAATGCGTCAGTAAATCTCGCACGAGTAGCGACGGATTATTCCGTCGCTAAGTCGTCAGTAAATCTCGCGCCAATATTTTAGGCTTTTGCCGCCAAAATATGCGACGTTCTAGCGACGGATATAAAACCGTCGCTACATGGCCGACTACCTATCGACGGCATAGCGACGGATATGGACATAAAAAAATAAAAAAATTGTCCACTGCTTTCCATCGGTATTCCGTCACAAATCCGTCGGGGATCCGACGGTGATAGCGACGGAAAATTTCCGTCGCTAAATGGCCGTCGCTAAAGTACTATAATTTGGTAGTGTTACATTTTCTTGTATATTTTCTTGTAGATCTAGGTTTTAGCCATTTTTGGATTTTTATAGTTTTGATCTATCAAACCTTCTTGTTTTCAAGTTTTGATGGTTCCATGTTGTAGAAAATTTGATTCTACCCAATTTATACCATTGGAAGTCCTGATTTTGACTTATTTTGAGTAATTTATGGTTTTTTGGTTCATGGGTTTTTTGGCCATTGGAGGCTGATTGGGGAATATGAGCAACGCATGCTATTTGCTGGCAAAAAGCTGTTGCCTGCTGTTTGCTGGCATATGCTATTTGCTGGCGTATGCTGTTGCTGGCTGTTTGCTGGCGCATGCTGTCCTGGCGCATGTTGTTTGTTGGCGCATGCTGTTGCCTGCTGTTTGCTGGTGTATGCTGTTTGCTAGCGTATGCTATCTTGGCGTATACTGTCCTAGCGCATGCTATTTGCTGGCGCATGCTGTTGCCTGCTGTTTGCTGGCGCATCCTGTTTGCTGGCACATGTTGTCCTGGCGTATGCTGTCCTGGCGTATGCTGTTTGCTGGCGCATGTTGTTACTGGCTGTTTGCTGGCGCATGCTGTTTGCTGACACATGCTGTCCTGGCACATGTTATTTTCTGGTGCATGTTGTATGCTGGCGCATGCTGTCCTGGCGTATGCTGTTTGCTGGCGCATATTGTTGCTGGTTGTTTGCTGGCATATGCTATTTGTTGGCACATGCTGTTTGCTGGTACATACTGTCCCTGGCACCCCTTTTGATCTCTTGTACCATTTATTTTGCCATAAAAAATCTTGTTACCTTATCCGTGTTGTTTCTCTTGATCCTTAGTGTAATGTGGGATAATTGTGGCATGAACACGACATGATACATGAACCTGACACGATACATGGGTACTACATGTTAATGTATGATAGTGGCCCATCGTGGCACACTCCTGACAAGTAAACCTGGCATAATATGCCTCGAATTGCTGTTACGACAGCTAATTTGACATGACATGACAAGTATGAATAACCCGAACACCGTAGGTGATTGTGCTTGTACAATGAACCAGTCTTGTCTTACGTCATGCTTAGGATAGGATCCCTGAGTACCACGGTCAGGGGTACCTACTGAAATGGACTAAGCCTAATAACTAGAATAATAGAGTAGTCATGAAGAGATTTCCCAGCTACAGGCAATCTCGTTACCTGGGCGCGCTTGGGATCTGTAGTCTGTCGTCGAGTATGACATATTTCCAGTACACTGTCATGTGTTGCACCCTCTAAGCCACTTAAGGGTACATGTGTTTCCTGGACGATGTACCCACTTGAATTCAACCCCTAATATTCGACCTGGGTAACCTGGATAGTCTGCAGGGCTTGTTTTTATGGAATAATTTTACTGCATCTTGTTAGTAACTAGGTCTGTGATAACCCTAGTTAGTTAAAGTATCAAACCGTACTTATTGCTTGGCCGTGATTGTTGAATGGGGAATGATCAGTCTAAGTCTTGTCTTGATCCTGTACCAAATTGTTACATGACCTAATTTTCTTATATTATCTTGCCGATAAATGGTGGAAAACCAAGTTCCATTCAGATGAAGGGTTACAATTTCGGTCCTTGTTTGGTTTACGGATTGTAACCTGGTTATCTGAATAGTTCCATGGTTATCTCGTCGTATGTCATCCTGATATTTTTATAATTCCAGTTCTTACTTATTTATACCCTTGTGCTGGTTTAGTTCCTAAGTGAAGCTTCCTTTGTGGCACTTGCTCTTTCTGGGATCTGACCCAGCTAGTTTTGTATGGCCAGATTTTAGAGCAGCTCCAGAGGATCTACCGACCTTCCAGTCCGATGGTGACCACCAGGCGTAACCAGGGCAACGAGTGGGTTATTTTTGGCTCTCCCACTTTATTGTAAAAATATTCTTTTGAGGCGTTTAGCCGACGAGTACCTATTTAGCTCGATTGTACCTTTACTTACTGTCTGTCTACGGGCTGTAACATGATTGACAGATCCTAGGGTTGATCATGTATGACTAAATACTTGCTGGTTTTCACATTTTGTAATGACTAGCTTCATGATCAGCTGAATATGTAATATTTGGGACGCCTTACTATTGTATATTTGGTAATCTTACATCTTGTGACATTTGTTTACTTGCTTGTGATTGAGACACTAGGCTTATTCATGACCATAAGAGACTGTTGACTTGTAGTTAAACCCTCATGTATCTAGACAGCCATGACCGTATAGCGAGGTGGGTTGCACTTCAATATACGTAGCTGGCTATGTCCGCCCCCGCTCTCCAGTATTCTGGCTCTGGGGCATGATATGGTTTAAATGGTGGCCCATGCAGGTCTTGTAAATCAAGATATATGAGGGTTTACCGAATAGATGTCTCAATTAGTACTCGCCTTTGATCTCTGTTCGTATCCTCTGAATCCCTGGATTCTTGACCTGTTCAAATGCTTGTATCGTTGATTTGTTTTGGTCCTTCCTTATTGTTTCCTATTTCGTCTTCTTCAGCAGCATTGTACCTGGCCCTGCCGATCAGCAAAACGGAGCACCTCCCGTGGACCAGCAGTAACCTGGAGATCAAGTCCATCATTCGGGAGTAGCCTCCAGAGTCGTGCCTATTAGAAGAGAACCACCGGTCCAGCCAGTTCAGCCTTCAGAGCCTGATGATGGCACACTGGTGGATCTCATCAGGTCATTGATAGCTTCCCAAGATGGTCGAGGAGATGCCTTGCACCAGGCAGTGACGGATGCTCTGACCAGAGGAGGTCATCAGGGTAGCAGCGCGGCCAACAGTTTCAAGTGCTTGAACCCTCCCTTCTTTGAAGGTAGCAAAGATGCTATCGCCGCAGATGCTTGGCTTCAGGACACAGAGGTGATTCTAGAAGCAGCCAGGACCCTAGAGAACGAAATGGTGGCCGTAGTGCGCCTGCAGTTGTTAGATCTTGCCCGCAGCTGGTGGGCGGCGCAGGCCGTGGGATTAGTAGCACCTATTGCTTGGACAATATTCAGAGAGAAATTCCAGACCAAGTATTTTGATGATGTAGCTCGGTATGACCTACAAACGAGGTTCACCAATCTGAAGCAGATGGGTAGGACGGTCGACGGATATGCGATCGAGTTTTCAGACTCAGTCGGTTTGCTCCCACCTTGGTGGCAACCGAGTATGATAGAGCCCAGCGATTCCAGCAGGGGCTCCATCTCGAGATCTTATTGGCAGTGGAGCAGTTTGAGCATCAGACCTTCGATGCAGTATGGAGAGCAGCTAGGAGGCATGAGTATACCTCCCAGCGGATTGTGGATAGAACCGGAGGTCGGAAGCGATCTCACGGCCAGATGAACCAATCTTCAGCACCAGTCCCGGCAGCCAGGACTTTGACCATTGGAACTCCGAGGTGAGCAGCTTCAGTTACGTCGATTCAGCATTCAACCCCGGCGTATCCTAGCAGCAGCAGAGGCAGAAGCAGGCTTTCGCAGTGGGTTGCACTCATTGTGGGAAGCCAGGGCATATAGTGGCAGAGTGTCGCAGGGCACAGAGATTGTGCCTGGCTTGTGGAGCACCGGACCACAGGGTTGGGGACTGTCCGAATAGGGGGAGTTACTCTTCATCAACCTTTTCTAGTCCTTCGGTTATGGGACCAGCCCCAGTACCAGTCCAGCTGCAGCAGCAGTACCCGTTGCCGAGGCCCTTACCGCCTCAGACCTAAGTATTTCAGGAGCAAAAACCCCAGCAGTATGCGCAAGGCCAAGCCCAGATCCAGAACAGGCAGCGAGAATTTCAGCAGAGGGGACCAGCACCCCGAGGGCATGGTCAGGCTATGGTAATGACCGTAGAGGAAGTATTAGCCCCAGGAGAGGTAGTGGCAGGTACTATTCTCGTCAACTCCTTTTCCGCTTCAGCTTTATTTGATTTTGGTGCATCGCATTCATTTATGTCTGTACGATTCGCGATACGGATAGGATTGGAGCCCGAGTCATTATCAGTAAGGCACAATGTACTTACTGGTAACGGACTCGTGGGAGTAGATAGAGTATTTTTCTCGTGGTCGGATCGTAGTTAGCGGTAGAGAATTTTTTGCTAGATTGATTGAGTTTCCGATGGCCGATTATGATATGATCTTAGGGATGGATTCGTTGAGGAACCAGTATACTAGAATAGACTGCCACATTGGCAGGGTTGTTTTTAGCATTCCAGGCGAGCCAGAGTTTTTTTTTTCCCGAGGCGAAGTTGAACCTTCTCCTCCGGTATTGCGGATGGCCGTGGCAGCAGTACAGTTCCCCCGGATAGTTGAGGAGTTTCCAGATGTTTTTCCAGAAGAGCTTCCAGGGATGCCGCCAGAGCGGAAGATCGAGTTCACCATAGACTTGATTCCCGAGATAGCCCCAGTGTCGGAGAGAGTCTACAGAATGGCGCCGTCAGAGTTGGAGATATTGTACAAGATGATTGAAGAACTTAGGACCAAGGGATTCATTCGTGCAAGTGGATCGCCTTGGGGAGCCCCGATGCTTCTTGTAAAAAAGAAGGATGGTACGTCCAGGTTATGTGTTAATTATCGTACCTTGAACTCAGTGACAATCAAGAACAGATACCCTCTCCCGAGGATAGATGACTTGTTTGATCAACTCAAGGGGGCAGCAGTATTTTTGAAGAACGACTTGCGCTCAGGATATCATTAGATCAGAGTCAGAGAGCAGGACATTCCGAAGACAGCTTTCAGATCCAGATATGGGCATTGTGAGTTCCTTGTTATGCCATTTGAAGCGACCAATACGTCGGCTGTATTTATGGACCTCATGAATCGTATCTTTATGCCTTATTTAGATCAGTTCATGATAGTATTCCTAGATGACATCCTGGTCTACAGCAAGAGTGAAGCAGAGCATGAGCAGCATCTCAGAGTTGTCCTCCAGATTCTTCGTGAACACCAATTGTATGCCAAGTTCAGTAAATACGAGTTCTGGCTCGATCGTATTTCATACTTGGGTCATATCATCACCAAAAGAGGAGTAGAAGTGGATCTCCAGAAGATCGTGGCCATTGAGATATGGCCAGTGCCCAGCACAATTGCAGAAGTTCGTAGTTTTCTTGGCTTGGCCGGCTACTACCGACGATTTGTTTCGGACTTTGCTCGAATTTTAGCGCCCTTGACCCAGTTGACCCGCAAGGATGTGCAGTTCGCTTGGACCACAGAATGTCAGAGTTCGTTTGAGAAGTTGAAGCGAGGCTTGATAACGGCTTCCATTCTCACGTTTCCAGATGGGACCGAGGGATTCTCAGTATATTGTGATGCTTCAGGCAGAGGTTTAGGATATGTTTTGATGCAGCATGGGAAGGTAATAGCTTATGCGTCACGTCAACTTCGTGAACATGAGAGGAATTATCCAACCCACGACTTAGAGTTGGCGGCAGTAGTGTTTGCACTAAAGCTTTAGAGACATTACTTGTATGGAGATAGGGTGGAGATTTTTACCGACCACAAGAGCCTGAAGTATGTATTTACCCAGAAGGATCTCAACATGCGTCAGAGGAGATGGCTAGAGCTACTTGTGGATTATGATGTCAACCTGCAGCATCACTCGGGAAAGGCCAACGTTATTGCAGATGCATTGAGCAGGAGAGCCGGAGTTTATTTTCTAACAGCTCAACCAGAATTATTAGAAGATCTTTAGAAGATGGATATAGAAGTTGTCCTTCCAACCAATGTGGCATTGATGGCCAGTATGCAAGTTTGGTCCAGCATAGTTGAGAGGATCAAGATGGCTCAGTCAGCAGATTCTAAGCTTCAGCGACTCAGGGCAGAGTGTGAGGTGGGACAAAGACCGAGCTATACATTTATAAAGATGGTACACATCAACATGGTAAACGTCTTTGTGTACCCAGTAGAGATATCAGACATGAGATCATGGCAGAAGCTCACAGTTCTCAGTATTCCATTCATCCGGGCGGTACGAAGATGTACCGTAATATCCGACAGCACTTTTGGTAGAATGGCATGAAGAAGGAGATAGCTCGGTTTGTCTCTCGGTGTTTGGTTTGCCAACAGGTTAAGGCTGAACATCAGAGGCCAGCTGGACTTCTTCAGCCCTTGCCGATTCCAGAATGGAAGTGGGAGCATGTAACCATGGATTTCGTAACTGGATTACCTAGGTCCCCAGCTGGTAGAGATGCTATATGGGTTATAGTTGATAGGATCACGAAGGTGGCTCACTTTCTTCCATTCAGAATTGGTCAGTCGGCAGCTCAGTTGGCAGAGATGTACCTTAGACAGATAGTCAGGATGCATGGAGTACCAGTCAGTATCATCTCGGACCGAAATTCAAGATTCACATCGCACTTTTGGTAGAGTCTCCAGAAGAGTTTGGAGACTCATCTCCAGTTCAGCTCAGCTTATCATCCACAGACAGATGGTCAGTCAGAACGCATGATCCAGACTCTTGAAGATATGTTGCGGTCATGTACATTCGACTTCGGTGGTTCGTGGGAAGATCACCTGTACCTGGTGGAGTTCTCGTACAACAACAGTTTCTAAGCTAGTATCCAGATGGCACCGTTTGAGGTACTGTACGGTAGGAAGTACAGATCTCCGTTAGCATGGGATGATTTTGGAGAGAGGCAGATGCTCGGTCCGGAAATGATTACTCGGACTATCGAGGTGGTCAGAAGGGTCAAGGATCGTCTTCGCGTGGCACAAGATCGCCAGCGCCATTGGGCCGATTCTTATCGGCGTCCCCTCGAATTCTCTGTCGACGACCATGTATTCCTTAGGATCTCACCTACTCGTGGCGTCATTCGTTTCGGCGTACGGGAAAAGCTTGGTCCTAGGTATATAAGACCGTTCGATATTCTGGAGCGAGTAGGAGATGTGTCCTATCGTCTCGCTCTTCCGCCGTCGCTAAACGAGGTGCATGGCATGTTCCATGTATCCCAACTATGACGGTATATCCCGGACCCGAGCCACATTCTGGATTATTTGGAATTGGTTGTTGGTACCAACCTTTCATATGAGGAGAGGCCCGTGTCTATATTGGACCGAAGAGAGAAGACACTCAAGAACAAGACTATCAAGTTAGTCCGTGTTGCTTGGGGTCATCACTCTTTGGAAGAGTCAACATGGGAGCGTGAGGATGAGATCCGATCGCGATTTTCCGACCTATTTGACTCCGGAGGTATAATGTCTTTCTTATGCCTCGTGGTTTTGATTCCTTGCTTGCATGATTGATTGCTTGATGGATTGTCTAGTATAACTTGCATGTGATTAATATAGCTTGTCCATGTCTCTCTAGCCACTTAATTAAATTTTGATGACGGAATTCTTTTAAGGTGTGTAGAGTTGTAATGCTTGTGGTTCGTATTGCATATCTTGGTATACGTATACGTAATTTGACCCGTATTGCATGTCTTTCTGCTTGATTTATTCTAGCATTTCATTGATTGATTTATTTTTGGGTTGGTTCGGCTTGGCTTGGTTGCTTTGGTTCATCATGAACCAAAGGTGGACCCTCCTACTTACCACCACCCTCCTTATTTATAACCACTTCCCTTTCTCTCTCATCATTACCTCCTTCCTTCTTCATTTACTCTCCACCACCAACCAAGAGAACCCTAGCCTAGGCAAGTGCAACTTGCTTCATGAAGGAACCTACCCTTTTTATTGTTCTAAACTCTTCAATGCAACTTTCTAATCCACCTTAGTTCTTGTCATTTTATATTTTCTTGTATATTTTCTTGTAGATCTAGGTTTAGCCATTTTTGAATTTTTATGGTTTTGATCTATCAAACCTTTTTGTTTTCAAGTTTTGATGGTTCCATATTTTAGAAAATTTGATTCAACCCAATTTAGACCATTGGAAGTCCTGATTTCGACTTATTTTGAGTGATTTATGGTCTTTTGGTTCATGGGTTTTCATGGCCATTGGAGGCTGGTTGGGGAAGATGAGTAACGCATGCTGTTTACTGGCAAAAAGCTGTTGCCTGCTGTTTGCTGGCACATGCTGTTTGCTAGCGCATGCTGTTGCTGGCTGTTTGCTGGCACATGTTCTTTGCTGGCACATGTTGTCCTGGCGCATGCTGTCCTGGCGTATGTTGTCCTGGCGTATGCTATTTGCTGGCTTATGCTGTTGCCTACTGTTTGCTGGCGCATGCTGTTTGCTAGCACATGCTGTCCTGGTACATGTTGTCCTAGCGCATGCTGTTTGCTGGCACATGTTATTGCCTGCTGTTTGCTGGCGCATGCTATTTGCTGGCGCATTCTGTTGTTGGCTATTTGCTGGCACATGTTGTTTGCTGGCGCATGCTGTCCTGGCGCATGCTATTTGCTGGTACATGCTGTTGCTGGCTGTTTGCTGGCGCATGCTGTCCTGGCGCATGCTGTTTGCTGGTGCATGCTGTTGTTGGCTGTTTGTTGGCGTATGTTGTTTGTTGGCGCATGCTGTTTACTGGTACATACTGTTCCTGGCACCCCTTTTGATCTCTTGTACCATTTGTTTTGCCATGACAAATCTTGTTACCTTATCCGTGTTGTTTCTCTTGATCCTTAGTGTAATATGGGATAATTGTGGCATAAATACGACATGACACATGAACCTGACACGATACATGGACACTACATGATAATGCATGATAGTGGCCCATCATGGCGTACTCCTGACCAGTAAACATGGCATAATATGCCTCGAATTACTGTTGCGACAGCTAACGTGACATGACATGACAAGTATGAATAACCCGGACACTGTGGGTGATTGTGCTTATACAATGAACCAGTCTTGTCTTGCGTCATGCTTAGGATAAGACCCCTGAGTACCACAGTCATGGGTACCTACTAAAATGGACTAAGGCTAATAACTAGAATAATACAGTAGTCATGAAAAGATTTCCCAACTACAGGCAATTCCGTTACTTGGGCGCGCTTGGGATCTGTAGCCTGCCGTCGAGTAGGACACATTTCCAGCACACTGTCATGTGTTGCACCCTCTAAGCAACTTAAGGGTACATGCATTTCTTGGACGATGTACCCACTTGAATTCAACCCCTAATATTCGACCTGGGTAACCTGGATGGTCTGCAGGGCTTGTGGTTGTGGAATAATCTCACTGCATCTTGTTAGTAACTAGGCCTGTGATAACCCTAGTTAGTTAAAGTATCAAGCTGTACTTATTGCTTGGCCGTGATTGTTGAATGGGGAATGATCAATCTATGTCTTGTCTTGATCTTGTACCAGATTGTTACATGACCTGATTTTCTTATATTATCTTGTCGATAAATGGTAGGAAACCAAGTTTCATTCAGATGAAGGGTTACAACCCAGGTCCTTGTTTGGTTTACGGGTTGTAACCTGGTTATCTGAATAGTTCCATGGTTATCTCGTCGTATGTCATCCTGATATTTTCATAATTCTAGTTCTTACTTATTTATACTCTTGTGCTAATTGCTGGTTTAGTTCCTAAGTGAAGCTTCCTTTGTGGCACTTGCTCTTTCTGGGATCTGACCCAGCTGGTTTTGTATGGCCAGATTTTGGAGCAGCTCCAGAGGATCTACCGACCTTCCAGTCCGATGGTGACCACCAGGCGTAACCAGGGCAACGAGTGGATTATTTTTGGCTCTCCCACTTTATTATAAAAATATTCTTTTGAGGCGTTTAGCCGACGAGCACCTGTTTAGCTCGATTGCACCTTTACTTACTGTCTGCCTACGGGCTGTAACATGATTGACAGATCCTAGGGTTGATCATTTATGACTAAACTCTTACTAGTCTTCATATTTTGTAACGACTAGCTTCATGATCAGCTGAATATGTAATGTTTGGAATGCCTTACTATTGTATATTTGGTGATCTTACATCTTGTGACATTTGCTTACTTGCTTGTGATTGAGACACTAGGCTTATTCATGACCATAAGAGACTGTTGGCTTGTAGTTAAACCCTCATATATCTAGACAGCCGAGATCGTATAGCGAGGTGGGTTGCAATTCAATATACATAGCTGGCTATGTCCGCCCCCGCTCTCCAGTATTCTGGCTCTGGGGCGTGACAATATTCGACGACCTACTATGACATGGCAGATACGTACTGCAATCATTTATCTGGATTATGGAGACCATGAGTTCACTGCAGCCACCTGCATACTGGCGAGGCATGAGCTCTAAGTCGAAGTAATTTCAGGTATTCGTAGGTTATCGGATATTATTGAGACTATGTCCTAAATTCATAAAAAAATTCTTCCTTGAGTTGTTTTGATAATCCTGGATAGAGTTGATAGAATATTCGGTAATCTATCATTATTTGAGTCATGGATACCAAAGGTTCACTGAAGCCAGATATATACTGGCGGGGCATGAACTCTAGGGAAAGTGACTTCAGTTATGTATGGTTTTCGAATACTTTTGAGACTGTATCCATGTTATATATCATGTTTGGACTCTTATCGCCATTGACAACTTTAGTGAAAAATTATCTTGATTTCTTAAACTTTGGCCTTATTTGAAATCTTAGTAGTTGGTTCCATTTTCTGAAATCATTTCTATCACCATATGTCTCCTATAAAAAAATTTCTTGATTTTTTCTTAGAAATTAATTATGACTACTTTCAACGCCTACTGGTCCAATTTCTTTTGACTCTAGTGTATTGTATGTATTTTGTTAATAGTTCCATGTTTTGATAACTATGTATATATTATAGATAGTTATATTATATAGCCGATATACAGTTATGGATATATATGTGTGTATATATATGATTGATAGTAATATGTATATGGTTGATAGCTATATAGATATACTGGAGAAAACATAGATAGCTCATCTAACTCATTTTAGGTACACTTGGGAATAGGCATTTTGATGAGATTAGTTAAGGGTAGAAAAGGTACTGGAGGAAAAACTTGGGTAGGTGAGATTGTAATAAGTCTTGAAGGAGTTATAAATTATGGAGCTTGTGAATTATTCGATATGAAGAGAATATAACCATAGGTGGTGCTTGTTAGTGCCTAGACACCGAATTTTCACAAATGAAGGAATCTAGCAATCCCATAGGATGACCAATTTATGAGGCATGCATTATGGGGGGAGAGAAAAGGCCATAAGTAGGGTTGGTGAGGAATGGAGACAAGAGCATGGTTAGATAACTCTGGGATACTAAAAAGGTTGGCTGGGGAATATTTAAGGTAAACGAGTAGTTGAGTTTTGGAAGATTAACAAACATTAAGGATTTAAATTTGATTAGTTGGTTTCGGATTTGAAACTTTCAAAATCATAAAATGATTCAACGGGAATTTTAAGAGTTTGCAGTTAGATTTTAGTCAATTTAAATAGACATTTTAGTTCAGGATATCATTAGTCATAGTGCTTGAGATAGTTGTCTTAGTTCTATGTGGGTTTCCTTAGTGCTGTGAGTTTAGCAAGTCTAGAAGAGTGATACCGCATGAGGTATGAATGAGATGACTATTTGTAAGATTATTTCCTTCATGCATATCCTAGCTTGTAACTGTCATTTGATTTTCTTAAGTCTATTATTTGATTTTTCCTAAATAGTAACTTGATTTTGCTTCTATCCTTATAATTACTATCCAGTTTTTAATAAAATCATATATTAGATTTTATTTATGATTATATCACTTTCACTACAGTTATTACCATATCTAGACGATCCTTAAATCGTATTATACGATTTTTGATGATAACTAGATTTTATTTCTAATATTGATTGTGCCTTGATAATTTTGATATTGGCTTAATCATATCATGACGATTCTTGATTTCTTTTGGTTATGATTAGATCTTGAGTATACTTAAGTAATTTTTGATCATATTATGACCATAATGATTATACTTATATGATTGGTCTTTATCCCTAAATGATTTTGATCTTAATCACGATCGTGCCTAAACGACTTATTATCTTTTGATCATGCTTCAAAGCGATTCTAGAATTTGATTTGTTCAAATTTATTTTTATTTTTTTGATTTCTAGTCAAGTGCAAAATTTTAAAACTTTTTGTTTCGATTATCTTTAGTCGTTCATTTCTATGTCTATAGTAGCGACTATATCATTTTGACCATATTTTGATTAATTGTATTTTGAAAAAAAAATTCTAGTCGTGCTAATAAAGTCTAAATGATTTTAGTTTTTAATTTATTTTGATTCTTTTGGTCATAACTAGACCTTTGGTTATACCTAAATAATTTTGATTATGTTCATGACTAAATTTTGATATTTGATCATGCATATGACTTTAATGTTACTCTTGAAATATTTTGATCAAACCGTGCCTAAAACAATTTAATCATGCTTCGAATCAATCCTAGAACTTGATTTTCGCTCATGTTTAAATTTGATTTCGGATAAAGCTAAAATTTTAAAATTCTTTGTTTTATTCTTAATCGTATCATGTCTATATTGATCGTATTTTAGCACTTATGACCCTATTAGTTGTGAGTCTAAATAATTTTGACCATATTTTTTTACTAATCGTGTTTAAATGATTTGAAATTTTAGTCATAGCCGTGCTACTTATGCCTAAATGATTTCTTATTGGATTTAGGTCATAATTTTATTCTTGATCATATTTAGGATTTAAAGTATGAGTATATCATTTTGGTACTATTTTACTATACCTAAATTTTGATTTATCTTATCATGTTTAGGATTTATTATGCCTAGATTCTATCTTATCATGTTTAGGATTTACCATTAGAAAATTGTGATTCTACTAGTTGTACTTAAATTCGGATTCAATGTTTAACTAATTTTAATCAATTTTCAAGTTTTCATATTTGGTTAATCTTAATAGTATTTATCGTGCTATTTGAAATTTCGAGGACAAAATTTTTGTAAGGGGGTAGATTTGTAACTACCTTGTCACGTCCTAGAACCAAAATACTGGAGAGCGGGGGACAGACACAGCCAGCTACGTACATTGAAGTGAAACCTACCTTGTAATACGGTCACGGCTGTCCAGATGCATGCGGGTTTATCTACAAGCCATCAGTCTCTTATGGTCAAGAACAAACCTAGTGTCTCGATCTCAAGCAAGCAAGTAAATGTTACAAGATGTTAGATCATCAGACATACAACGTAAGACGTTTCAAACATTATGTATTCAGATGATCATGACACTAGTCATACAAAATACAAAGACTAGTAAGAGTTAAGTCATACATGATCAACCCTAGGATTTGTCAATCATGTTATAGCCCTTAGGCAAACAGAAATTAAGTTTCAACACGAGCTAACACTTGTTCGGTGGCTAAACGCCTCAAAAGAATACTTTACAATAGAGTGGGAGACCAAAATAAGAAATCCACTCATTGCCAGGATTACGTCTGGTGTTTACCATCTGGCCAGAAAGCAGGTAGATCCTCAGGTGCTTCTCCGAAATCTGGCCATGCAAAACCAGCTGGGTCAGACCCCAGAAAGAGCAAGTGCCACAAGGAAGGCTCCACTTCGGAACTAAAACCAGCATATAATAACCAGAAGAAATGGTAAATGAACATAATTAAATAACATGAAAGACGAGTTAAAGGGGCATGGTAGCTTGCATTAGAGAAACAAGAGGTGGAATATAATTCCCATGTTAATCATGAGACAATCAATCAAGCACGGCCAATCAAGTCCTATGGCTTGCTAGCATTAGCTAACTAGGGTTATCACAGGCCTATTTACTAACAAGATGCAGTTGAGATATTTCCGCAGTCACAAGCCCTGCAGACTATCCAGGTTATCCAGACGAGGGTTACAAGAGTTATCAAGATTACTGGTGTACTTTAGTGCTTATAATTCAAGAAGTACAACACATAATAGTGTGCTGAAAATGTGTCCTACTCGTCGGTAGGCTACAAGTCCACAGGTGTGGCCATGATAACGGGATCGCCTGTAACTGGAAAATCTCTCTATATGAACTACTTGATCATCTAGTTATTAACCTAGTCAGATTCATTATGAATCCCTGACCGTGGTAACCAGGAATCCATGTCCTAGACATGATACAAGATGGGACATATAGCTTGTACAAGCACAATCAACCACGGGATCAAGGCAAGAGTTACACTAGCAAGACATGAATAGCCGTCGCAACAACAATCAAGATTATACATGTAATGTCAGGTGTACTTATCATGTCGAGAGTACTTGTCAAGAGTGTGCCTCGACGGGCCACTATCTTGTTTATACATGTCATATCAAGTTTACTTGTTACTTTTCAAGAGTGCGCCTCGACGGGCTACTATCATGTCATGTCGAGATGGGGTCTTGTTATCATGTTCAAGTCAAGATCAATACTAGCAAGTCACACTCATGCTCAACAAGTTATCAAGTCGGGTCGTCGTAAGTTAGTCCAAGTACAAGACACATGCAAGATTACAAGCATTTACAATAAGAACTAGGAGAACATGCATGGGGGTAAGGGCAAGGGGGTATCAAGGCAACTAAGTGGCGCTGGTTAGGTGGCGCCAGGAAGTTGACAAGTGGTGCCTAGTCAAATGGCGCCAGGGAGGTGACAGGTGGCACCTAGCAAGTGAGAGTAACAGGTGGCACGGGGCGCCAAGTAGGGCTGGGTAGCACCAGGCCAAGTGGCACTGGGCCAGGGGTGGTGTGGCACCAAGTGGCGCGCACTAAGAGATGTCACAGCACCAAGTGGCACGCACTGATAGGCACGACACCAAGTGGCGCGCACTGATAGGTGCGGCACCAAGTGGCACGCACGAATGAGTGCAGCACCAAGTGGCGAGCACGGATAGGTGCGGCACCAAGTGGCGCATACTGATAGACGAGACGCTAAAGATCGCACACGCGATTGAGATGGAACGGTGCCCATTAGCACGCGCGCGACTGTTCATCTTCTCTAACAGACCGAGAGTTGCTTAAGGAACCCATGGCTTCAAAATGCCATAACTTTCTCAAAATAAATCAAAATCGGGACTGCCAAGGGTATAAACTGGGTAGAACGAGATTTACTACAACATGAGGCAACTAGTTTTCAAAAATACCAAGTTTTAGTAGATCAAAACCATGAAAGACAAGAAAAGATCAAAACTTAGATCTACAAAAATGTATCCAACAAAATAAAAAATGCCAAGTTCTAAAGAGGCTTAAAATCAAGTAAAGAAGAGAATGGAACAAAGAGACTTGAGAACCATCATGAAGCAAGTTGCACTTTTCTAGAGCTTGGTTGGTGGGAGGAGTAATGGAGAACACTACAAAAATAAGTCATATTAGCGACGAATTTAGCGACGTTTAATTAAAACGTCGCTAATTTTTTTGAATTTAGCGACATATAAATTTGATGTCGCTGTTCGTCACTATGCCCGACGTTCAGCGACGTATTGCGACTTATTTTTTGTAACAAAATGTTACGTTGCATAATAGTCGGAAAACGTCGCTAATTTCTTAGAATATAGCGACGTTTAACGACGTTTTGCGACTAACATTTTAATAACAAAATTTTACGTTGCGTAATAGTCGATAAACGTCGCTATATTCTAAGAAATTAGCGACGTTCAGCGACGTCTTACAATGACGTCGCTAATGTATTTCTAATATACAGATCGGGTTTTCCTTTCCCCCCAATCTCACTCGAAAATTTTCTAAAACTTTCCTTCCCCCCCACCGACCCACCGACGACCGAGCTCCTCCTTCCCGGCGACCCCCTCTCCCCTAGCGACCCCTCTCTCCCCGAGCTCCTCCTCCTCCTCCACCGACGACCAAGCTCCTCCTCCTCCTCCACCGACCCCCACTTCCCGGCGACCCCCTCTCCCCCGGCGACCCCTTTCTCCCCGGCGACGCCCCTCCTCCTCCTCCTCCACCGCGAGGTCCTCCTCCTCCACCACCGAACTCCTCCTCCTCCTCCTCCTCCTCCACCACCACGAGCTCCTCTAAAGGTAAACCCTAACCCTAATTAAGGTGTTTTTCGTGTCCAAAATAGACATGGGGACACAGCACGACCCCGTATTTACTGATACACTGTCTTCGTGTGGTTTTGGAAACTTTATGTCCATTTGGATCAAAAAAATACATATTTTAGATAATGATTTGAAAGTGATGAGTCTCTATGCACAGATCCAACTAATAACGAATTATTGTATTGGTTAAACAGAAGTGACGAGTCTCTTTGAGCTCGATCAAATGTGCCTTATGTTAGGTCTCTGTCTGTACAGTATGTGGATGTGTCAAATGTGCCTTATGTCCTTAATAATTGATAATACGTAACTTTTTAAATCAAAATTTATAAATAAATTGTTAATTCAAACCTAACTAAATTGAAATCGAGCTCGTTGAGCTTGAAATCAAGCTTAATCAGCTTGAAATAAAGTTGAGCGAGCTTGACGAGCTTGAAATCAAGCTTAACGAGCTTGTTTATCAAGCTTGAATCAAGATTGCTTATCAAGCCAAGCTCAAGCTCAAATCAAGCCAAGCTCAAGCTTAATATAAACAAGCTCGAGCCAAGCTCAAGCTCTAAAATAAAAAAATTATCAAGCTCGAGCTCGAGCTTGAGGTCGATTAATTCTAGTCAAGCCAAGCTCAAGCTCACAAAAGCTTGGCTCGTTTGCAGCCCTAGTAATTATTCAGTCCCTTAAATAGCAGCCATCACGTGTTCATTACTACTGTGCAGTCCACTCCTATGGTTGTAACAATTTCCATTGATGTTAGTATCAGTCGAAGGAAGAGGAATGGCTCAGGTTAGAAGTGGGTATTGGTTTAGCCCGGGTCCTGTACTGCCTATGAGGACAGTCCCTGTCACAATTGGGTATCAATCCACTTACATGAATCTGTCCTGCATACTATAGCGTAGTCCCTCCTTCACCAGGCTTGTCTTGTCCTTGTGTGTAAGTTAGATGTCCTGTTCATCCCTCTTGAAGGTACTGCATGTCCTTAGTTCAATCACACCCTCAAATATTCACATCAGATGTGTGTTGAATATCCTGCATTTTGCCTTCACTGCATACATGTGCCTATTGCATTACCTGTCCATCTTGTTGTATAACACATTGCATATCATGTTTCAGCCCACCCTAGGTATGTGTTCAGCCCACATAACCATGTTGCAGTCCATCTCATTAGAGTTCAGTCCATCGGTACATATGAACAGGTAGGTGGAATACAGAACATGTACATTTATGTATAACATTTAACATTATCAGTTGTAATTAGGAACAATTTGCACATTAAGAAGTTTTTTCTTCTACAAACTACCCAGTTGACAAGGTGGTAACCCTGCCAATTTTCCCTCCAATTTGCACATTATCACTTATGTCAAGCTCGATGATTAGCTCTGATATTCGAGTCATGAGTGGAACCATATTCCCTCCAATTTTACCTATGAGTATAGGTAATGGCTTTACCTAGAGTGACTAGGTAATATATAGGTTTAGGAAGCCTATAGGTTTAGGTAATGGGTTGACACATGGGTATGGGAGATACCTATGTTGTAGTGTATGGGGTATTGAGTTTGGGTATTGGTTTTTACTATAGTTAAGGATAGGCTAATGTATAGGTAATTAGGTAAATAGGCCATAGTAATGGTTTTACCTATGTGAATAGGATATTGGTAGGGCAAATACATAGGGTATTAGCCTAGTATAGACTAGAATACCTTGGTAAGGCAACGTATGGCCCTAAAAACCTAGGTGTGACCTAGTTTGACCAAGTTTGGCAAGGAATTGAACCAGTTGTCCTAGTGTGACCTAGAAATGACTTGGAGACCTAGAATTGACCTAGTATATCATGTTTATGATTCCAAAACACCAATTGACATTAATATTTTATATTTAGGTCTTCGAGGTATCGTATCGGATATTGTTGACATTTCACACTACCAAAATAAGTATTGTTGACATTTCACACTACCAAAATAAGTCAAATCAACGACGAAATAAGTCAATCCTAGAGTGTATAGAGTGAGCCTCCCTACTTCCTTCCTTCTCATTTGGGTCATTCAGTCGACTATTCCGCATCATAGGATATCTACCTCAACTTTACCCTAGAGAAGTGTGGAAATATTAATGTTAACCAAGGTTCACAGTAAAGAGAGGGAAAGAAACTACATAAGATACATCATATCTATTACCACTAGTTGTATCATGATTACTTTTATAAGTGTTTAAACGATATGCATGTATCTATCTTACAGAATTATCCTCAAATAGATATGGAGCTGAATTACTATCTACGGAATCGTTCGTGGATGTACAACCGTCATCCTGATGACATATGCGGTGTGTGGGATAAATTCATAGAGGGTGTACACCAGTTCTTGCAGTTTGTCAAGGCGCTCCCTCAGTACATGGACGGTACCAAAATTAAGTGTTCGTGTGTGAGATGTCGCAACTTAAAATATCATCCAGAAGTGGATGTCACGTATCATTTATACTCGAAGGGTTTTACGCCGAATTACTATCAGTGGAGCGAGCGCGGAGAACTTGTGTCTTTAGCATCGGAGTATGAGCCTTATGTGGATGTCCACAACAATGCTCCTTACGACGATGGGTTGGTGAACATGGTTTTTGACGCGGCCGGGCCTAGTTTCGATCCGAATGATCATGATGCACCTGAGGAGGCACCGAACCCCGATGCTGTACAGTTCATGGAGTTGCTGGAGAATGCAAGGACTCCATTATATCCTGGTTGTGAGGATCATTCACCGTTAGAGGTGGTTACAAGATTGTTGAGCATCAAGTCCGATTTTAACATGTCGCTAGATTGTTACAACCGTATTATGGAGTTGCTTATAGAAATATTGCCTGAGGGTGCGAAGTTGCGTAAAGACTTCTACCGGTCTAAGAGGATGGTTAGATCGCCAAGGTGGCCCGGATACACGATATGGGAAGAGGTAAAAGATTTACCAAGAGCTATTGAGCAGCCTGCTATGGGCTACAAGTGTGACGGATTTGGTCACACTTATAACTGGACGAAGAGGAGTATATTCTGGGATCTTCCATATTAGAGCACCAATCTGATTAGACATAACCTTGATGTCATGCATATCGAGAAGAATGTGTTTGACAACATAATTAATACTGTAATGGACGTAAAGGGGAAGACAAAAGATAATCCAAAGGCTAGATTGGACTTGGAAGAAATATGTAGACGTCCTGCATTGCATTTGATAGAGGACGGGAATGGAAAGTTGAAGCATCCTAAGGCAATTTTCTCACTGGAGAAGGAGGATAAAGTGAGGCTTTGTAGGTGGATTCAAGGTCTGAAATTTCCAGATGGGTATGTTTCGAACTTGAGAAGATGCGTCGATCTCAAGGAGAACAAACTGACAGGTATGAAGAGCCATGATTGTAACGTATTCATGGAGTGGTTAATTCCGATTGTATTTCGAGAATTCTTACCGCAGGCAGTTTGGGATCCATTAACGGAGCTTAGCATATTCTTCAGGGACCTTTGTTCTAAGAAATTGCTCGTTGATCGTCTAGAAAAGCAAGAGAAGGACATTGCGGTAAAATTATGCAAGTCTTCGAACTACAAAGACGTCGATCCAGGAAATGATTTCTTTGGCATCTTGCGAGAGATTGTGGAGTTGTCATATAATAATGGCAGAGAACCTGCAAAGATCGTGTTGTTCAAGTGTGAATGGTTCGATCCGATTGAAAATCAAGGTTGAAAAATTGACAAGCATGGTCTTGTGGATATAAACTACAAGCGCAGATATCAAGACTACGAACCGTTTGTCCTAGCAACTCAGGCTCAGCTCGTGTACTTCACAGCTTATCCGAGAAGGGGAGCAACAAAGTCTGACTGGTGCGCAGTATGCAAGACTAAAGCTAGAGATACTTTTGATATTGACGAAAAAGCTTACCAGGAGGACGAGCTACCTCTTGTAACCAATATTGTCGATGTGGACTCCACGGAAGTTACGTATTACACGACACATAATATAGAAGTTGTAGAATTATCCGAAGAGGAAGACGAAGCCGACGAAGGCGAAGATGAAAGTGAAGATGAGGAGGAAGAGGAAGATGAGGTCGAGGAAGACGAACAAGATGATTATTCTGAAGATAATTGAGAGAGATATACTTATCTGAACTTAGATGTTTCTTCTAGAATATATTATCTGGACTTAGATGTTTATTGTAGAATGTATCATCATAAGTTGTCTTGGTTATTATCTTGTCTTTGTTGTACTTTCATATTTTTAGTCTCTATTATTTGTTGTACTTACATATTTCTAGTCTCTATTATTTGTTGTATTATCATATGCTGTTATCAGGTATGGCAGGTCGTCGCGGAATATTCCGAGGGGGACAACGAGGTCATGATCCTCCGGTACTTCCTACAGGTACTGCTAGAGGACGGAGTTTTCCTTCGGTACCTCCTACTGGTACCGGCTCTGGATCCTCGTCGCCGATTACTCCTCCATATCGAACAGTAGCTGGGCCTGATGGGACGACGTCACGTGGCATATCTCCTGGGACAGGTAGTTCCAGGCCTGTTGAGAGTGCTCACCCGTCTAGCGTTCCTGCTGCTGATACGACGATGGAGACGGATGAGCAGATGGCGGAGGCTGCGCCGACGGTCGACCAGCATCATACAGATGATGCGTGTGCACCTCCGGAGGAGAGGAGGACGGAGATCTGGGCCGACGGTACAAAGTAGGTGTTTTGGTTTATAATTTTTTTCCTGTTTTTATCATAAATTAACTTTTTTCATGAATATAATATGTCTGTATAGATATCGTCCCCTAGAGGTACAAAGACGTCTAGGCCACATGCTGAGGCATAATTATGGTGGTGCTTGGATTAACTACTCTGATGCTCCGGACGAGAGGAAGGTCTACTAGTTTGCGCGCTTCAAGGTTAAAACATGTTTGTCGTTTTAACATGAATCATATAATTTTTGCATATTATATATAAATGATAAATATTTGGTTTGCGCTCTTTTAGGATATATTTTTCTATCCACTGCACCGGGCCGAGCTTATGGAGAGGATGTTTCCTGTCGTCGCTGTCAAGCTGATCCGCGGCGCTATTAATGATCAGAAGGATCGTAATCGTGCCGGAAAGCCGATCCAAGGTTGGATCACCCCTGATCAGTGGAATGCGATGAAGGCTCGATTCAACGAGCCAAGGTACAAGGAGAAGTCGGAGAAGGCCAAGGCGGCCAGGCAACATGCCTCGAAGTGGTGCGGTGGGTCGATTCCGATGACGGAACATTTTCGTCGTCTGGTATGTCTTTCTCTTTTAGAAATATTATTTTATTGAAAAATCGATAAATTATTACTAAGATAATATATTTAATTACAGGCAAGGAAGGTCGGTAACGCCGACATGGTGACCGTCTTCCTGGCCACCCATCGTCGCGGTGGTGACCTTATTGACGAAAGGGCCGAGCAGACCTATGTAAGTATTACAATACGTTGTCTTAATTTAATACTTCGTGTCAATTTTAATATAACTTAGTAAATATGATGCAAATAAATATTCATGTAGTTAGTAATAATAAGTACATTAATTAGAAATTAGAAATTATAGAGTACTATCCATACTTTTTAGGCCGAGTATCAGAGGCTGCGGGAACGGGCGGCTACTAGTGCACCTGATACAGGAGAGGCCGGTACTTCCTCGTAGCCTACTCAAGCTCCGTCGGCAGACGATCTGTGGATGACCGCCGCTGGTGGACTCCGTAGGGGTACGTACTACGGTACGGGATCCTATGGCGCCCTAGTTGCGACCCAGTCCTCTAGGGCATCTCCTGCTAGTGTGCAGGGTCCACAGCTGTCCCAGGAGTCTGCCCGAGTCCACCAGATGATGGATTCTCTCCGTGACGACCTGCTACGACGGATCGAGGAGCAGTCTCAGCACCCTACGGACGATCCTGCGCTGCTAGCACGATTGGATGTGCTCGACCGCGGCGTTATGGAGCTCATGGAGACGACTGAGAGGACAGAGCGCACCGTTGGAGGGTTAGAGCGCACGGTGACGGAGCTGCAGACAGGACATGTGACCATGGCCGAGAGGCTGAGATTGGTGCAGGATTCGATGGTCCAGAGCAGTTATAGAATGTTATCTATCATGGATTCATACCACCAGCGACTTACAGCGTTGGAGCGTACTGGTCCTCCGGGTGCGCCTTCATCATCGTCGACTTTGCCGCCTCCACCGCCTTCTTCTTCGACCCTGACTCCACCGACGTTACTGCCTGCTCCATCGGTATCGATTTCACTTGAGGAGTATGAGTTGTTCTTATCCCTTCGTCGCGGCGGTGCCCCTCCTGCACCAGATCCCTAGTAGTCCTAGTTAGGACTGTTTGTTTGTGTTTGATCCTTTGTTTGTGACTTGGATCTCTATTATTTGTGTAGACTTGGATGTTTGGATCCTATTCTATTTGTTGGTTGTGTGTAGACTTGGATCTCTATTATTTGTTTGTTGGTTTGTTTGGATCCTATTATTTGTGTAGACTTGGATGTTTGGATCCTATTCTATTATTTGTTAGATGTTTGGATCTCTATTATTTATGTAGACTTGGATGTTTGGATCCTGTTTGGATCCTATTCTACAGTGAGGGAAAACAGTGTGTGTGTGATTGTGTGTCATTCACATGGGTGTGTGTGTATATGGCCTGTGTTCAGCAAAACAGGGAACCAAATCTCAGGTTTACATATTCCAGATTTTGAAAAACAGTCCTATATTGGTTATGGTTATCTTTTTAAACTGCAGGAAGAAAAGGACATTCTGTATTTTATTTTATTTTATTTTTTTGCAGATTTAGCGACGTTTACCGACGTCCACCGACGTACGTTTGCGTCGGTAAAACTGTCAAATTTTCCAGGGTACCGACGTTTACCGACGTCCTTACGTCGGAGAACGTCGGTAAACGTCGGTGCACGTCGGTAATAATTCCAGGAATTACCGACATTTATTGACATTTTAAACGACGGTCAACGTCGATAAATCCCCAGGATTTTACCGACGCGTAGCGATGTTAAACACGTCGCTAAGCCACCGACGACACGATGGTAGACGTCGGTAATATACCGACGTATATATACGTCGGTACACGTCGCTAAGCCACCGACGACACGATGGTAGACATCGGTAATATACCGACGTATATATACGTCGGTACACGTCGGTACTTACGACGTTTGGCGACGTTTTGAAGATCAGCGACTTACGTTTCCGCGACAAGCCCAAAACGTCGGTAATTACGTCGGTAAATATATTTAGCGACGAAATTTGTCGTTTTAGCGACGTCTTTAGGCGTCGCTAAAACGACTTATTCTGGTAGTGGAAGAAGAAGAGTTAATGAGAAATAATGGAGGAGAGAGAAGAAGTTGGTTTATATACCAACCTATCATCTCAACCCAAACCAAAATAAACCAAGCCAAGCCAAGTTAACATGCCAGGATGAACCAAGGTGAACCAAACCAAATCAAGACTAGACCAAGACTAGGCTAAACAAGACAAGTCAAAACACAGCCTACAGGACAAATATCAGAAATCTGTACACATATACTGAAAATATGTATAACGGGAAACGAGAGTGACAACTCTACCCACCTTAAAAGAATTTTGTCCTCAAAATTTAATCAAGGATTAGAGGTATCGGCAAGCTATACTAACACTGACGATCTATGACTAGCAGTCAATCAAGAAATCATTCATGTAAGCAAGGAAGTAAAAGCATAAGGCATAAGGAAGACATTATACCTTATGAGTCAAACAGCTGTGGATATCGCAATCGGATATCATTCTCATGTTTTCAAGTTGACTCACCCAAAGAGTGATGACCTCAAGCAACACGGACTAAACTAATGGTCTTGTTCTTGAGTACCTTCTCCCTTCGGTCCAATATGGATACAGGCCTTTCCTCATATGAAAGGTTGGTACCAACAACCAATTCCGAATAATCAAGGATATAGCTCGAATCTGGGATATGCCGTCGCAATTGGGATACTAATTATGCTTAGCTCTACTTTGGATCCTAGAGATAACTTTAAAGCTTTCAACCATGATCGTATTCTTTTACTTACCGAGAAATTTTATCCAGGTGATTTTAGCAGGCAAGACATGCATCATTTGAAGTATCAGTTAGATCATTATCGACTTGATGTGGTTCACCACGAGAACTTTCAGAATATGTCAACAATTTCAGAATTGTGTCGTAGGTTAATTGAAACAAATAAGGCGACAACTTATAATTTGATCGATAGGTTGATTCGTCTTGTTTTGACTCTTCCTGTTTCTACGGCAACTACAGAACGTGCTTTTTCAGCTATGAAACACATCAAAAGTACTCTTCGTAACAAGATGGAAGATGAGTACTTGAGCGTTTCAATGGTTATCTACATCGAAAGAGAAATAACAGAAATTATCGATACAGATTCGATAATAGATGCTTTTGCTTCTTGGAAGGATCGACGAGTCCAATTTCGCTAGTAAGTGTTTTATTTATTATTATATTGCTCTCTTTCATTCTCTTTATTTGTTTGTGATTGAAATTTATCTTGTGATAGATTTTCTTTCCTGGATATATGAAGATGGAGGAGAGTTTTGAAAGGCAACATGTTCACTTATGAAATTCAGACATTTGGATTATGATGGCATTATAATAAATATTTTATGTGTAATTTTTTTAGTGTATTTTAACATCAGCCCGGGGTAAACTTAAATCCTGGCTCCACCCTTGTATGCTTGTTAATTCATTAATGAGCGCTTCTAAATTTTTCTTTTACCTATATATTCATATATAAACAAAAGCTCGGCTTAGATTTACAACCATTCCTCTCGACATCGTCGTGATTGTCGACGGAGGAGGGTTTGCTGGCTCGTTGGAGACGGAGTGCCTCCTCTTCGCGCCCCCACCTACTTGTGCTTTCGAAGACGACCGGTCGGGCAACTAGCAGCATGAGGGTGTTGGCTTGCTCTACTTCGTCCTCCGAGAAGCTGGAGATTGTGGTGTAGTTAGGGTTATGGTTTTTGAAAGTCTGGACAGGACAGTAGAAACATAACGGAAATGGCTTCAATTGGAAGTCCACTTCCATCTATGGACAACTAGCTTGCTTTCTCTCTCTATAATCTTTGAAATATCAAGAATATAATATTTGACCAGCAATTGACCCTTGAAAAGAAAAGAGAAGAAGAAAAAAGTTTCAACCCCATATAAATTCTTGCAAAACTCTCTCTCAGTTCTTGCAACAAAACGGGACCAAGAAGACAATTCCAATAATTTAAAAGAAAATATGTAGAAAAGATACACTCCATGCAAAGTCTACTGCTTCCTCCTCCAATTAAGAACCTTAATATGGAAATCAAGTTACAATTAGGACTAGTCAAAGATTCTCATGATATATGCATATTGATGACGGAAATGCTAAGGGGTGGGACAACTATTATCTTTCTTTCTTTATTTTTGGAAATATTATTGTTTAATATTATTTAGAATAGAAACTATATAAGGTGTATATAAGGATTATTTACATCATTGATCATCATGTTTATGTCAATATTTCTAAATTTTATTATCAAATTTCTTAACTCAAGGACTAGCTATTTGCTGTTTCCAATAGGAGAACCTCCTTGTTGCCAACATTTGCTGAGAATCACAAATATGAGGCAGGCGTTTGTTGTTTGAAATGGATATTAGACCGCTTATTTTGAACCATTTTTAAACTCTTTATAATAATAAATATTATTTAACTTATATTAGGTAACTTGTTCACCATTTTATACTTATTAATAAATAAGAAACAATCTAAAAGTTGACAATTTAGGACGGGGGTTTCACAACTTACAAATTTGCTTAAAAAATATTCTATAATATCATATTGTAAAAACTAAAAATTCCACATTTGGGTTTTTGAAGCATACGCTTCACCACAGAATCATTGAACTAAATTCAAGAATTCCGAACTACACTCCAGTTAACGAAATCATTTTCCCTCTCTCAATTCATTCTTCCCACAAAACAGAACCAAAATCCACAGAATTTAAGAAAACCTAGTTAATTAATACACCAAGAAGATCCACATAATTCAAGAAAAACCCTAATTAATTAATACACAAGAAGATCCACAGAATTTATAAGAAAATACTTATTAATTCATACACAAGAACAAGAAGAGAAGTTGGACAAGCACCCAAACCCTTGGGAGAAAAAATGGTGACGAACTAAACTAATTACTACAAAAGTTTAACAGCAAGATTTCTTACACCAAAACTGAAAATAATTAAAAGTTCACATGAAAAGTATCATATCAAGATTCAAGTGTCTGTCTGTCTCTCTCTCTCTCTCTCTCTCTCTCTCTCTCTCTCTCTCTCTCTCTATCTTCATCTCAAAAACATGTTAGTGCCGAGGCACAATGTTCGATGAAAAATTTTGAAACTGAAACAATTGTACACACAACGTTTCAAATGCAGCACCTTAAAGAAGATGTGCAACAGAGATCCTGGAGGATTCTGAATTACGAGGACCTAAAGAGATTCTACGTAATACACAAAAAATCTAAAGAGACTTTGTGCAAGCAACTATCGGCAGTAGAACTTCTAAAAAGAAGTTACTGTAAAAGGCAACAGCAGCGATGACAGGCGAGAATGAGATGCTGGGGTGAATGAACCACCGTTGCTCAAAGCTTTATTCGTCCCACACGAGCACGAACAACTTCCAGGAACCAGCAAGTTCACGAAGAACTTCTGGAACGCTCGTAAGTCAATATTTGAGACTTAAACGGGCTTCCTGGACTTAACAGACTCCCTCAACTCTCTTCTTGGTGCCTCTTTCACAGGAGGTCAAGGGGCTCTATTTATAGAGTGGAGTTGAGACTTCACCTCTTCTCTTATCCGATGTGGGACTAAAATACCAATACTCAAAAATAGAGTTTAATATTTTAGATTATCCCACAATCAGCATAGAAGTGTGCCAGTCCACGCCTACCCCCCGAACACTCCCGTGCATGCACGAGACATCCTGGAGTCCGTGTCCGAGTCCGAGTCCGCACAACAAAAATTAACTTGCATCCATGTTGGATTTAATCCTTTTTTCTTCTAGGAAAATACTTCCACATAGCACAAACTTGTGCCCCACTACACCTCATGTGCACACCTCAACACAAGCAATGCAATATATTGAGATACTCACCATTTGGTGTAGCCGATGTGGGACTATCTTTTCTAGTCCAAAGGCAAAAACACCAACAATCTCCCACATATCTCAATATATGGGTTGAGCGTTCCCCACAGTTACTGCCCATCATGCATTAGGAGAGATGTCGCTACGACTTGAATCTTCCCGCATAGGTTAAATAACAGCATGATACAAGAATGGACTAAGCCTTGAATTCTGCAACATAACTGCAATTCTTCCTACTCACATAATGACATCAACTGTGCTTCTGGCTGCACATTGAAGGCCTTGTGCCAGCCTGGTTTCAGTGTATAATTTTTTGGGCGTCTACAAGTTTACCCTCAAGAGACGGCCTGATATCTCTGTCCATACACTATAGGTGAGTTCTTTATAAAGCGTCATGGCATGAAGCATTGTGCTTCTTTGCGGTACTACGTCGCTATGACATGGCTTAAAGCCGAGGCTTTACCCCACCTGGGTACCTCATCGTAGTGTCATACTACTGTAGCATGAGGTCACATGCCTCTTTGTAGTGCCAAACTATCCAGCATGAAGCCTTGCGCTTCTGTGCGGTGTTACGCCGCTATGACATGGCTCACAAAGCCGAGGCTTTACCCTACCTGGTACCTCTTCGTGGTGTCATACCACTGTAACATGAGAACATCGTCCTCTTTGTAGTGTTGTCTATCTCTCTTTATTATGATTATCATACAGCATTAGGCTACCTGCCTATTTGTGGTACTACTCCGCTGTGACTTGGCTTGCAAAGCCGAGGCATTACCCCTACCTGGGAACCTCATGGTGGAGTCACCCCACTGTAGCATAGAGTTACACTCCTTGTAGTGCTGCGCTACCGTGCTTCCTGTAAAGCACTCCAGGCATTCACTCTGCCTGAGAACTCATTAAGGCATTTAAGCCAACCTTCCCACAGGATCCGTTTTCCGCAGAAAACAACAGTAGACAACAGTGGTTGTAGGTCCGTAACCTCTCCATGTCATATAGGACAAGTACCCACCGTTTCTGATATTCTTCTGGTTAATAGTCCTCCCTTGAACCAAAAGCTAGATGCCTAGTAGATTTCTCTTTGAACTAATAGCATAAAACTTTATGGTAGGAATGTAATAACACAATATCAGAATGCCTTCAAGCCCATTTTATAAGCTGTGTCATCGACCAGCTGGCGCTTGAGGCCCTTGGTGAACGGATCCACCAGGTTCTCCTGACTCCGAACAACAATCACTGCAATAACACCTCTCTTGATAAGATCGTATACTGCTCTGTGCTTCAACCGTACCGTTCTCTTCTTCCCGTTGAAGAGTTCATTTGATGCCACTGCTGCTGCCACCTGGTTGTCACAGTATATCGATATTGTCGGTATCTGAGCCCCAACCACCGGAAGATCATACATGAGCTCCCGAAGCCACTCTGCTTTATCTGCAGCAGCATCTAATGCAAAGAATTCAGATTCCATGGAGGAGCGAGATAACATAGTCTGCTTCTTCGACTTCCAAGATATAGCAGCTCCGCCCATAGCGAATACGAATCTACCTGTGGAATACTCGCTCTCCGTATCTGAACACCAGCTAGCATCACTGAAGCCTTCCACTACTGACTGATCTCCGCTGTAGAAAAGTGCATATGTCTGAGTTTTCTTGAGATATCTCATAACATGCTTCACAGCTTTTCAGTGCTCAACGCCTCGATTGCTTGTGAACCGACTCAGCATTCCCACTGCAAAAGCTATGTCAGGCCTTGTGACAGTAGTAGCGTACATCAAGCTTCCGATGATGCTAGCGTACTCCAACTGCCTGACACTTTTCCTCGAATTTGGCTCCAGCTTCTGATCACTCCGGTACGGTGTATCAATAAAAGGAAGATCTTGATACCCGTAGCGAGTGAGCATCTTCTCAATATAATGAGATTGTGACAGCGCTATTCTAGTTCCTGTCCGGATGATCTTGAGCCCCAAGATTACGTCGGCATCCCCCAAGTCCTTCATACTGAACTTGGTCGAGAGGAATTTCTTTGTCTCTGTGATGCAGCTTAAATCCGTACCTAGGATTAGCATATCATCCACGTAAAGACATACGATTACTCCTCTTCCGTCAGCAAACTTCGTATAGACACACTTGTCTGTTTTACTGACCCTGTAGCTATTTGACCTTATCACCTTGTCAAACTTCTCATGCCACATTTTGGGAGCTTGTTTCAAACCATAAAGAGACTTCATCAACTTGCAGACTTTGTCTTCCAGACCTCTGACGATAAAACCTTCTGGTTGTTGTATATAGATCTCTTTGGTCAGCTCGCCAATAAGGAATGCCATTTTCACATCCATCTGATGTATCACCAGCTTGTGTATTGCTGCTAGAGCAATTAACAATCTGATGGTTGTCATCCGAGCTACTGGAGCATAAGTGTCAAAGTAGTCGATCCCCTGCTTCTGAGCAAACCCCTTGGCCACTAGCCTGGCCTTGAACTTGTCAATGGTTCCATCTGCTTTTATCTTCTTCTTGAAGATCCATTTGCATCCGATGGGTCTTGCTCCTTCTGGCAGGTCAACCAATACCCATGTGTTGTTGGAGGTGATTGAGTCAATCTCATTGTCTATCGCCTCCTTCCAGAATACAGCATCTCTGGTCTTCATCGCCTCATCATAGGTAAGCGGATCTGCTTCCACATGATAGGTGACGAAGTCATCTCCGAAGTCTTTCGGCCTCCTCGTTCGCTTAGTTGACGGCTCAGCGAGTTCTGGTTTAGCTGGTGTCTCCTTGACGATAGCTTCATCTTGGACTACTGGTTCATTAAAGACTTCTGTCTGCTTTGTACCCTCATTATTCTCCGGAAGATCCGCGAGAACAATATTCTTGCATTTTGCAAACTTGTCTTCAAAGTATTCAGCATCGCGAGATTCGATGATATGATTTGACTCGATATCAAGGAATCTCCGAGCATCACTCTTCTCGGCATACCCCAAGAAGATCGCCTTCGTAGTCCTTGTCTCCAGCTTCTGAATCTTCAGATCCGGGAGCTTCACATAAGCCAGACACCCCCACACTCGAATGACATTCAAGTTAGGTCTGACTTTGAACCAGAGTTCATGAGGAGTTATATTGGAAGTTGCATATGGCACTCTGTTCAGAATGAACGTTGTCGTTAGTGCAGCTTCTTCCCAGTAACACTTTGGAAGACCCGCAGTCAACAGCATGGAGTTCATCATCTCTGTCAACGTTCTGTTCTTCCTTTCTGCAACTCCGTTGGATTGAGAAAAGTACGGAGCCGTTGTCTCATTGATAATTCCATGTTCTTTACAGAATGATAAGAATTCATGAGACCGATACTCCCCGCCTCGATCACTCCTTAACCTCTTGAGTTATTGTCCAGTTTGCCGCTCAGCCTCGGCCCTGAACTCCTTGAACTTCTCGAATGCTTCGTCCTTAGACTTGAGCAAGTAGACGAAAGCATACTTTGAGAAGTCATCGATGAAAGTAATGAAATACTTCATCCCGGCCTTTGTAGAGAATTGTTTGAAGTCATAGATATCTGAGTGAACCAACTCCAAAAGATCTGTGCTTCGATGGTCCCTGTGAAAGGGTTTCCTTGTGATCTTCGTCTGAGCACATACTTCGCATTTCTCTACCTTACCCCCACACTTGGAGATAAGTCCTAGACTAGACATTCTGTTAATCCTTTTACAATGAACATGTCCTAGCCTATTATGCCACAACTCAAGAGAATAATCAGAAAAGGTGATTGCATTTATATTATCATGCTGGGTTACAACAAGCTGAATCTTGTACATTCCTTCAGTTTGGAAAGCTTTTCCGAAGAATGTACCCTTCTTGGACATCACCAACTGGCCAGCATTGATGTCCATCCTCAAGCCTGCATTGCAGAGCAGACTTCCAGACATCAGGTTCTTAGTAATTACTGGAACATGCTTCACACCTTGAAGCGTCAGAGTGTTCCCCGATGTGAGTTTCAGCTCCACCGTCCCGATCCCCAGTACTTCAGCTTGTGCCTGATTTGCCATTATGACCTTCTCTGAAGTTGGCTCATAAGAGACGAACCAGTCTTTATCTGAACAGACATAGCAGGTCGCACCAGTGTCTATCCACCAGTCCAAGTCAGCCCCCACAGTTGCAACCTGTGCTATCATGGCAACTAGATTAGTAATCATAGAAACCTTACTAGGCTCACCTTGTTCTTTGGGCTTGGACTTGCATTCGGATTTGTAGTGGCCCTTCTTGCCACAATTGAAGCAAGTCACATGGGACTTGGACTTCTGCTGCTTGAAAGCAGGACCCTTCACTTTCAGATTCGTGAAATCCTTCTTTTTGCGATGAGAAGCAGCCTGCTTCCCCTGGTACTCTCTGGTTTGGACCAGATTTGCCTTCGCCAGTTGTTTGGACAGAGTATCCATCTTCTGTTGAGAGCGCATCTCGTCCTCAACATGGATCTCTTGCAAGAAATCTTCCAAGCTAATTTCCATCTTCTTTCGATGCATCCTTGCATAGAAGTTGCTCCATTCTGTAGGAAGTTTCGCGACGATCCCTCCAACAACAAATTTGTCGACGAGGGGCATGTTCTCGTCTTCTAGTTTCTGACGCAACTTCAGAAACTCCTTCACTTGGGGCAGCAACGCCTTCTCGTCTTCGAAGGTCCACTTGTGGTATTTTTTTACTATGAAGATCTTGGACCGGTTCTCGTCATCTTCATAGAGCTTTCCCAAGGAGTCCCATATCTCTTTGGCAGATGTCTTCTTGGATTAGGACTCTGCCAGAGAGTCTTCCATGGAATTGAGTATCAGTAGTTTGCATATACTGTTTTCTCTCTTCAACTTCGCTTGCTTGGTCGTAGCAGCGGCCACAGCCGCAGCAGATCCAGTGGTTGGAACGATCGGTTCTTCTTCTGACAGCACGTGATCAACATTTACGAGTTAAAGATTTAAAATGACATTTCGTCTCCATATCTGGAAGTGTTCGCCATCGAATTTCTCCAACTTGTTAAATCCAGTATCGATGAGCGAAGCACGAGAATTATCCATCTTCTCAATAAAGCTTTGAGATTGTTAGTGCCGAGGCACAATTTTTGATGAAAAATTCTGAAACTGAAACAATTGTACACACAACGTTTCAAATGCAGCACCTTAAAGAAGATGTGCAACAGAGATCCTGGAGGATTCTGAATTACGAGGACCTAAAAAGATTCTACGTAATATACAAAAAATCTAAAGAGACTTTGTGCAAGCAACTATCGGCAGTAGAGCTTCTAAAAAGAAGTTACTGTAAAAGGCAACAGGAGCGATGACAGGCGAGAATGAGATGCTGGGGTGAATGAACCACCGTTGCTCAAAGCTTTATTCGCCCCACACGAGCACGAACAACTTCCAGGAACCAGCAAGTTCACGAAGAACTTCTGGAACGCTCGTAAGTCAATATTTGAGACTTGAACTGGCTTCCTGGACTTAACAGACTCCCTCAACTCTCTTCTTGGTGCCTCTTTCACAGGAGGTCAAGGGGCTCTATTTATAGAATGGAGTTGAGACTTCACCTCTTCTCCTATCGGATGTGGGACTAAAATACCAATACTCAAAAATAGAGTTTGATATTTTAGATTATCCCACAATCAGCATAGAAGTGTGCCAGTCCACGCCTACCCCCCGAACACTCCCGTGCATGCACGAGACATCCTGGAGTCCGTGTCCGAGTCCGAGTCCGCACAACAAAAATTAACTTGCATCCTTGTTGGATTTAATCATTTTTTCTTCTAGGAAAATACTTCCACATGGCACAAACTTGTGCCCCATTACACCTCATGTGCACACCTCAACACAAGCAATGCAATATATTGAGATACTCACCATTTGGTGTAGCCGATGTGGGACTATCTTTTCTAGTCCAAAGGCAAAAACACCAACACAACATCCTCAGCCTTATTCTTCCATCTCCTCCGGCAGCATGTTCAGATCGAACGGCAACGTCGGCCATGGAGCGCGCAGGGGCGACCGCGGTGGCGGGGACGGACCGGAGCCGACGGGCAGCTCGGCCACCGGCGGCGCCAGGCGGAGCACGCTACGGAGGTTCGGCTTCTTGGAGATGCGAACGCCTCTCCTCCTCCTCCACGTCCGCGCGGGCTTCCACAACTTGGTCGGGGGCAAGAGCTGGAGGAGAGCGCTACCGGAGCTCGGTTTAGAAGACATACGGATCACATTGCTCCTCGGCGACGACGGAGGAGGAGGGTTCGCTGGCTCGTCGGGGGCGGAGCGCCTCCTCTTCGCGCCCCACCTTCTGGCGCTTCCGAAGATGACCGGCCCGGCAGCTAGCAGCAGGAGGGTGCTGGCGTGCTCTACTTCCTCCTTGGAGAAGGTCGACATTGTTGGTTGGTGTAGTTAGGGTTAGGGTTTCAGAAAGTGGAGATGTGTAGAAACACTAAGTAGATGGGAAGGAGCTCATTGTGAGCGTTATATATAGTATTGGAATTAATAATGTACATTCGGATCCTGAGCAGAGTAGGAAATATAGCTAGGACTAGTAAGTCTTAATTTGGAAGTTAGGACTTGTTCACAACCAGCTTCCTTTCTCTCTCTATAATCCATGCCGATATACGCATGCAATAATGAATAATGATGATGGAAATTAGGGGTGAGCATTATTCGGTTTTGGACCGAAAACCGAACCGAACCGAACCGAATAAGAGGTTCGGTTCGGTTTTAAAAAAATTCGGTTCGGTTTCGGTTTTGAAAATACTAAATTTTCTTATTCGGTTTCGGTTTCGGTTTTGGATTTCGGTTTCGGTCCAAAACCGAAAACCGAATAAGAAAATTTAATATATATATATATATATATATATATATATATATATATATATATATATATATATATGTGTGTGTGTGTGTGTGTGTGTACTATATATATAAGTATTAATATATATAGGTACATACTAAATATATATAGATATATACTAAATATGTCTATGTATATTTAGTTACTATATATATTAACAAAAAAAGTTCAAAAAAATCAAAAAATATGAATAAACCGAATAAACCGAAAACCGAACCGATTTAATTCGGTTCGGTTTGATTCGGTTTTGGGCCAATTCGGTTCGGTTTCGGTTTTGCTTATTCGGTTTCGGTCCAATTCGGTTTTGGGTTATTCGGTTCGGTTTAAACCGAATAAACCGAATGCTCACCCCTTTCCATATCAAGAATAGGACTCCTCCAGAATATTTCGAATAATTATCATGTCCATATGTTATGGAAGCTGCTATGTTGTCAGGGATTTGTGACCGCAGACATGACCGTCGGCCGACGTGACGGTCAACCATTGACCCCTGGTACGGGTGGAGGCCCGAGATAGCATGTGGGTCAATGTGTGGTCGTCACGTCGGCGGACGGTCACACCCACGATTACAAACCGCGAGCAAAATATTATTTCTTTCTAAATTCTATTATCATCAAGCTTAGGATTTTTTTCTAAATTTTTATAAAACATCTCTCAATTCTTGCAACAAAACGGACCAGGAAGACAATTCAAATTATTTAAAGAAATTTTAATTAATTAATTAATTAGTACACAAGAAAAAAAATGGAAATCCAAACTCTACTTCCTTCATCGGAGAAGAATCTTGGCTCAGTATGGAAATCCACTTACACTTAGGACTAGTCAAAGATTCTCATGTGATATGTGCATTAATTGATGATGAAAATAGGAGGTGTGGGACAACTATATATTATATATATTTTTATTTTAATGTTATCTATATTATAAACAATATTTTGTATATGTAAAGATTATTTTTGATGGGAGAACATCATGTATATTCTCCATATATCTAACAATAAAAATTTTAGTTTTATTTTTCAAGTTTATATATAATATACTTAAGTGGGTAATTTTTTTTTTTCTTTTTTTTTAAAACAACAGACAAAATATATAAATCAAAAGGAGCCGAAGCTCAAGGAAAATTGGCTCTGGGAGATTGTCCAAGGAGCCTACAAAAGTATGGGAGGAAAGGACCTCAAATCAAAAACCAAAATATCCCTAAAGACAAAACCGTAACCACTAGGTAACTATAAATCCATAGCTAGAGCATAACTAATCGCCGTGGGGAGATCCGTAGAGTGGGAAAAGATCTGAGCTATCTTTGGATGCCAAGGCCCCCGACGCAAGAGCTTTTGCCACGCTATTCTGGTCTTTCGCACACAGCACAAAACCTGTATTGGTTGGGATAAGCTGTTTGAGTTTTCTATAACAATATTCTGCCTTCCACGAAATATCTTGTTTACCACTCAGAATTCTAAACATGAGCATGGATGAAGTTTCAATGTTAGTAATGTTAATATTCTTATCCTTGCAGATTTGAAGGCCGTGAGCCAGTGCGTCGAGATCCGGCAATATAGTGGTGCCATGCTGAAAATACTGCCGCATATGTTGAGTTTGAAGCCCACAATAGGAGGCCGCCAATCTCTCGACCTGCCGTTACCAGAATTGGTTTGGTTGTCCTGCTCCCCTAGGTCTCTCCCATTCTTCACATTGTACAAATTTTGAGCTCTGATGGTATCCTGTAATGCATAGGATACTCTACAAATAATCTCCTGAGTATTGATCCTGTTAATAATTAGTTGTCAATTAGTTGTCATTTTCCTTTCTTAGTTTTTGGTAAGTCATTAAAGTCCTTAATGATCTTTCCTTTCTTTAGAATTTTTGTATCTGGTCTTTATTCTAGCACTTTGTATTCCTATTAATATGGGATCTCTGCTTTGAGAAAAAATGAATAAGAAATTAGAGTCTTCTTCCAATATACACTTGTGCGGTGTCTTTAGAGAGTTCTAACATTTGGTATCAGAGCCAAAATTTGTTGGTTCTTCTTCATGTCGACGTCTTCAAGCGTGAACGACTCAGCAGAGTCACCTTCGAAATCCGGTGGCCACAACCATGGGAGTTTCAAATACCCAGTGCTTGCGAGAAGTAACTACGGTATTTGGGCCATCAGAATGGAGGGTATCCTCGATGTCCTAGATGCATTGGAGGCTGTAGAACCACGCGATCCGACAACGACTATTGATGAGAAGAAGAACAAAGCGGCCTACTTGGCCATCCAACAAGCACTTCCTGATGACGCACTCCAGATGGTTGCGGAGAAGAAAACCGCAAAGGAGATGTGGGACATGCTTAAGACCATGTACCAAGGCTCGGACCGAGTCAAGGATGCAAAGATCCAAACTCTGCAGTCAGAGTTTGATACGCTTCGCATGAAGGAGACGGATTCAATAGACGATTTCTTCATGCGGCTCACCACAAACGTCAATACACAAAGGACGTTGGGAGGAACGGTAGCGGAGGCTACTGTTGTGAAGAAGTTTTTGAGATCCGTTCCCTCGAAGTTCGTCCAAATTGCTTCGACGATAGAGCAATTTGGAGACTTCACGACGATGACCGTGGAGGAGGTCGTCGGTCGACTAAAGACCTACGAAGAGCGCGTTGGTGGGACTGCTAACAAAGAAGAGGATAGACTCCTCTTGATGATGAAGGAGTTGATGGCTCGTGATAAGAAGCTCTCGTATGGTGGAGGACGCCAAACCGGCGGCCGAAGAGGCCGTGGTCGCGGACGAGGGCGTGGCGAACAACAACGCAACAACGACCGTCGAGAAGGTCAAGATCGTGACGAAGGTGGTAAATATAAAACACAAGTCGAGTGTTTTTATTGCCACAAAATGGGCCATTATGCTGCGAAATGTCGTTTGAAGAAGAAAAACGAAGAAAGAGCGCACATGGCCGAGGCATTTGAAGACAATGAGCCGGCTCTTCTAATGGCGAAAAGCGAAGAAGTACAATCATCTCTGGTATGCTCGAACCTTCTTTTAAATGAATAAAATGTACAACCAAGAATTTTTTCCAGTGACTTGAAGAAATCATGTTGGTACCTTGATACGGGAGCTAGCAACCACATGACGGGGTGCAAAGATTTTTTCTCCGATCTAGACGAAACAGTAAAAGGGAAGGTGAAGTTCGGCGATGGCTCTTCAGTGGAGATGTGTGGTCGGGGTGCAGTCTTCTTCAAAGACCAAAAATAGAAGCACAAAGTCTTCACCAACATCTACTATATCCCGAAACTCCGCACCAATATTGCGAGTTTGGGACAGTTGGAGGAGAACGGATGCAAGATCGTCATGGAGGACGGATTCTTGTGTTTGTTCGATCGAGAGAGGCGACTCTTGACGAAGGTGGAGAGGTCCAAGAATCGACTTTATATTCTCAACATGAAGACGGACGCTCCGGTGGCTCTGCTAGCAGAAAAGTACAAAGGCGGGGCGTGGCTGTGGCACGCTAGATGGGGACATCTCAACTTTCGAGCACTTCATGATATAGGGCGAATCAAGATGGTGGAGGGGATGCCCTCTATTGAGCACTCACAAGAGCTTTGTGATGGGTGCTTGGTGGCAAAGCAAAGACGATTATCATTTCCGAAGGCTGCAACTGGCCGTGCATCGACCTCTCTTCAATTGGTGCATGGGGATCTTTATGGACCCATCAATCCTGCCACCCTGGGAGGTAAACAATATTTCTTCTTGCTAGTAGACGATTACAACAGGTTTATGTGGGTGGAGTTATTAAAGTCCAAGGACGAGGCCTTGGATGCTTTCAAAAGACTAAAAGCAAAAGCGGAGATGGAGACGGAACTCAAGGTGAAGGGATTCCGTAGTGATCGAGGTGGGGAGTTCACATCCAAGGCATTCAACGCCTACTGTGAGGAAGTCGGAATCAAACGATTCCTCACAGCCCCTTATTTTCCACAGCAGAACGGCGTGGTGGCACGGCGCAATCAAACTGTCATGGGGACTGTTCGGAGCCTTCTAAAATGCAAGAGCATGCCCGCACGTTTTTGGGGAGAAGCAGTGGCAACCGCAGTGCATCTTCTCAACCGGGCGACTACTCAATGTGTGGTGGGAAAGAAGCCTTACGAGGCGATTTACGGAAGGAAACCGAAAGTACACCATTTTCGTACTTTCGGTTGCCTTGCGTATGCAAAAACAACGAAGCCAAATCTCGCAAAGCTGGCGGATAGAAGCACGCGGATGGTGTTTATCGGCTATGAGACGGGCTCTAAATCCTATCGATTGTTCAATCTATCAACCGGGAAGCTAGTAATCAGCCGGGACGTTGTCTTTCACGAAGAAGCGAAGTGGGATTGGGAAGAAAAAATTGGAGATGAGCTCTCTGTCTCAAATCAAATTCTGCCAACGGCAGAAGGAGCAGCAACTCCTCCTGCTACGGACGCACCCCCCGCCCTCCCTCCTGGCGACGGGTTGGCCACCCCCACCACGGCCCAGCAAACCCTCACCGCGGCCGCAGCTCCCTCCTCTGTAGACGTGGCTCCCGAGGCGAGTTCGAAGTCCAGTTTTAAAGAATCTCCTCCAGTGCACGACAACTCCCCAACTACACCACTGACTTCCTCTATGGGCTCTTTGTCTTCATCAAAGAGCGGGTCCTCTTCAACTGTGAGCAGACCAATTCGTTTTCGGTCACTTGAGGAGGTCTACGGCGAGACCGAAGAAATGGACTTGCAGCAGGAAGAGGCTGGGCTTTGCCTCTTTGCAGCAGGGGAGCCAGCAACGTTCGAGGAGGCCAAAGACGATCCAAGTTGGAGAAGAGCTATGGAGGAGGAGTTAGCCTCGATCCGAGATAATGATACTTGGGAAATCACCAATCTCCCAAGTGGTGAAAAATCCATCGGATTAAAGTGGGTATTCAAGACGAAGCAAGATCCGGATGGCAATATTTTGAAGCATAAAGCTTGGCTCGTGGCGAAGGGCTATGTGCAGAGACAAGGGGTTGACTTCAACGAGGTGTTTGCACCGGTGGCGAGATTAGAAACCGTCCGACTACTCATTGCTTTAGCAGCAGAGGAGGGATGGGACATCCATCACATGGATGTCAAATCGGCGTTCTTGAATGGCGATATGGAAGAGGAGGTATATGTCTCTTAACCCCCAGGTTTTGGCATTACTGGACAAGAGCACAAGGTGTTGAAGCTCAAGAAGGCATTGTATGATCTTCGACAAGCCCCGCGGGCTTGGAATTTCAAGCTCGATCAGAGCCTATCCTCATTAGGCTTTGAAAGAAGTCCGACTGAACACACCGTCTACAAGAAAGTTGTGGGGAACTCCAACCTGCTGGTTGGAGTCTATGTTGATGTTCTCATTATCACCGGGTCAAGCAGTGTGGAAGTTGAAAAGTTCGAAACTCAGATGAAGGAGCTCTTCAGCATTAGCGATCTTGGATTGCTCACCTACTACTTGGGGATAGAGGTATCCCAAACACCTCAGGTAATTACCCTTTGTCAATCTTCGTATACATTAAAAATTCTTCAGAAGTATGGGATGGAAGACTGCAATCCTAGTCAAGTTCTGATGGAACCAAGGCTCAAGTTGAGCAAGACGGACGATTATCCTTTGGTGGACCCTACGGAGTATAGGAGCATATTAGGATGCTTGAGATACTTGGTGAATACGCGTCCGGATATTACATATGCCGTAGGGATAGCAAGCAGGTTCATGGAGAAGCCCAACACCCAGCATCTTGCGGTGGTAAAGCATATCTTGCGGTATTTAAAGGGCACAAGCCGGTTTGGACTTTGCTATGAGAGGAATGCTCGTGGAGGACAAAAGCTAATTGGCTACTGCGACAGTGATCATGGAGGGAGTGTTGATGACAGGAAGAGTACTAGGGAGTTGCGTACTTCCTAGGTCGGAACATCATCACTTGGATGTCGCAGAAGCAAAGGGTTGTAGCCTTATCTTCTTGCGAGGCCGAATACATATCAGCTTCGATTGCGGCACAGCAAGGAGTATGGTTACTCAACCTACTTGATGATATTCGGAAGCGGGTTAGGTGCAAGGCAACTCTTATGATTGACAACAAGTCAGCCATTGCACTAACAAAGAACCCCGTGTATCATGATCGTTCAAAGCATATTGATACTCGCTACCATTACATTAGGGACTGCGTAGAGCGTGGGATGATCGAGGTCGAATATGTACACACTAACGACCAACTTGCTGACATACTCACCAAAGCACTTGCAAGGAACAAGTTCGTTAAAATACGGGAGCGACTTCGAGTGCGGGATGTGAAAGACAAACTAATTAGGGGTTGATTGTTAATAATTAGTTGTCAATTAGTTGTCATTTTCCTTTCTTAGTTTTTGGTAAGTCATTAAAGTCCTTAATGATCTTTCCTTTCTTTAGAATTTTTGTATCTGGTCTTTATTCTAGCACTTTGTATTCCTATTAATATGGGATCTCTGCTTTGAGAAAAAATGAATAAGAAATTAGAATCTTCTTCCAATATACACTTGTGCGGTGTCTTTAGAGAGTTCTAACAGATCCGCCCTTTGTTGAAGAATGTCTCATTTCTTTGTTTCCAGATCTACCATAAGCTATGACCGAAAATAATGTTCCTGCTAACATCAACAGGATTATTAAGAGAATTATCGTTAAGCCAAACCTTGGCGAGTTGATCGATGTTGACCGGCGATGATGTCAGGTGAAAAATATTTGTGAAATGACGCCAAACTTCCACAGCCGTCTCATTAGTGATAAATAGGTGTTCAATATTTTCTTCAGTCGGAATTGAATAACAGACACACTTGGAGGCGAACTGAAAGCCCATAGAGCGAAGCCTGGCCTCCACTGCGATGGCATTCTTGCTAAGACGCCAAAGAAAAACCCCTATATGGGGCTGAATGAATCTGTTCCAGCAAGCCGCCGCCCATTTGAAAGATTGGTGTCGGGTCCTGCACTGCTCCCAAAAAGTTTTGGTTGTGAACTCGCCATTTGGAGAAAGAGTCCAGACCAAACGATCGGGTACGTCGATCAATACCAGATCATCGAGCATAACATTGGCCTAGTGAGGGAGTAACCTACGGGCGTTGATAGAGTATCCTGTCCTGGAACGGATGTACGGATGATTGAAAATTTGACACATCTTCGAAATGTACCTAACAGAAGGTGGCTTGGGAAGAGAGCGCCCGCTCCTGTTGGTTCCCCAAAGCGGAACCGTGCCCCTACCAATAATCCATTGTGAGTGACATTGGACTTTGTTGAGGAGAGAGAACATAGATCGCCAAAGAGAAGATGGAGAATGCGGCATACTGTAGTTTTGGCTAGTAGGGTCCCCATATTTCCTACACATATAATTAGCCCAGAAAGTTTCCCCTTTAATCAGGACCCAACATATCTTCGCATGAAAAGATTGCATAACCTGGTTTAAGGATCGAATACCTAGGCTCCCCTCGTTCATAGGCCTGCAAACACGTTCCCAAGATACCTATCTTTTGCAGATACGCTCTTGCGAGCAGTGGCGTAGCCAGGATTTAGGTACAGCGGGGTCAAAATCGAATAGTAAATTTTCAATCCAAAAATATATATATATAAATGCAAAGAAAACTAATAGCAGAAATTAGTTGCAAAATATTTCGATCACAAAGACACATTAAAATAGTTGCATTCCATCATAAGTCATAACCGACAATAATTGTTTACAATAATCCCCTACGAGGCTTCATATTTTAAAAATGTTGCAAGATGTCCTCCGTTTCAACTTTTACGAAAATATCTTGCTCAATGTATGTCACCAAACAATCATTCATAAATTCATCTCCCATTCGGTTACGAAGTGTACTCTTGATAACCTTCATCGCCGAAAATGCTCTTTCAACAGTTGCCGTTGCAACGGGCAAGACTAGAGCCAACTTTAAAAGCAAGTACACCAATGGATATAATTCATTCTTCCTTCGGTCAACTAATTTTTTAGCAAGCTCACCAATTCCCTTCAAACCGAAGAAGACTTCATCATAATGAACATCCTCTATAAAATTTTCAAGTTGATCACCAAGTGCCCTAAACTCCATTGGTGAAAAATCAGACGGATAGAACTTAGCAAATTGAAGCAACTTTTCCTTATCAAAAGCCCTAAATGAATCATATGGATCAAGACATGCCATACACAAAAGCAACTCTGTACTCACCTCAGAAAAGCGATTATTCAACTCTTGAAGTTGTAAATCTATCACCGTATAGAACAACTCAACACGGTAGAAATGGAGGTTTGTCATCTCTTCAATATTGCGACGTGATCTTCCTCGAAGTACAAACAAGCCTTCCATATTTGGAATTTCAATCTCATGCTTATTACAAAAAGAAGACACAACCCTCAACAATTGATCCCATCCGTCATCTCTCATCCTTTGTAGTCGTCGCTTGGCCGCTTTAACTTGTGACATGGCATTGATAATATTTTGATCTTTTTTCTGTAACGCTTGGGACAAGTCATTTGTAATTCCCAAAATTTTTTTCATTAAAAGTAATTTGAAGGCAAACTCAAAACATTGCATAACATCCAACAAATCAGTTGCTTCACCTCTATGGTTATCATCTGAACCATCTTCTTCAATAACCTCAAGCACGTCTATAACCGAGAAAAACAAGTCAAATAAACTCAAAAGTGTACCATAGTGTGAACCCCAACGTGTGTCACCGGCCCATTTTAATGTTGATTCTTGATTCAAACCTCTCCCCGTCTCTCTTTCACCACTATAAATTTCTTCAATAATATTTTCAAACTGTTTCTCCCGAAGAATATCTCGACGTTTGTACGAGGCTCCAACAATATTTGACAAAATTGCAACTTGATTAAAGAATGAGGCGATTCTCTTATATATTTTTTGAAACGGCTACAAGTGTCAATTGCAGTTGATGAGCAAAGCAATGGATATAGAAAGCAAAATTGTTCTCCTTCAAAATCAAGCTTTTGAGACCATTGAACTCGCCACGCATATTGCTAGCACCATCATAGCCTTGTCCTCGTAGACTTGCTATACTCAAGCCATGCTTGGAAAAAAAAGGAATCAATGGCTGTCTTTAGTGTCAATACTGAAGTCTCCCTAACATGTACAATGCCAATAAAGCGTTCAACCACACAAGCATGTCTGTCTACATAACGTAAAGCCACCACCATTTGTTCTTTGACTGAGATATCCCGTGATTCATCAACTAAAATTGAGAAGAAAAAAAATCATGTCCAATCTCTTGGAAAATAGCCTTCGTGGTCATAAATGAAGCCGCATTGATAATTTCTTTTTGAATTTCAGGAGAACTCATTCTATGGTTGCCGGGAGCATTTTCAAAGACAACTTGGTCGACATTGTCATTGTGTTCTGCAAGAAAGTGAAAAAGTTCAAGAAAGTTGCCCCGATTTGAAGATCTTTCAATTTCATCATGTCCACGGAAAGCCAATCCTTGGCGTAAAAGATATTTAAGGCAATCAAAAGTTGCAGTCAAACGAGTACGATAATCTATTTTAGTTTGATCTGATTGATTGGACAAACACACTTCTATGTGCTGCTTTTGGTTCATTAAATCATCACAAGCTTTCACACATTTGTTGTGAGTACTCAAATGACCTCCAACATGCCCCTTCAACCTTTTTTTTTCCAATTTGTAAACCCCTCGCCAACAAACGAATCACCACCTGCCTGGGCTCCTTACATCGGTTTAAACAAATAACAACATAAACAAAATGCATCATCCTTTTCTATACTGTACTCCAACCATCTCTTAAATTCAGTAAACCATAGAGGATTGAATCTCCTTTTAGTACCAGAAAATGTTCTATGAGGAAATTTGTGATTTTTAGGTTGACATGGTCCCTTCTGAAGGTATGCTCGGCGAACAATCTCTATCACTTTAGGATCACGATACTCATAAATATTTTTTCTAAATGCAGGATCCGATGGAAGCTCATCTAAATTAACTGTGTGGCCTTGTGTTTGAACTTGTTGTACTTGAGGTTGCACATCATTAGACCTTGAATTCTTAATATATTGAACATTGGGATCAGAAGAAGAACCTTCTTGAGCTCTCGATCTTTTTAAAAGATACTTTTCCATTATGTTTAAATATAGTAAAATAGACTCAATAAATTTAAACAAATAGAACAAAATCAATGAGGCATGAATAATGAATCAATTTTATTCCATGTAAAAGAAAATGAAATTTTGGGCAAAATCAGTTAGGGCATGAATCAGTTGAGCCATCTAATTTAGGACATGAATGAATTAGGAACCATATAATTTATGACATGAATCAAATAAGAAACATCTAATTTAGGATCTAAATCAATTAAAAAATATTTAAAAAAATTAGGGCATAAACTAATTAAATATATTACCTGAAACTAAGAGGAAGGGAACCACCGATAGAGCTGGAAGAGCCACCACGAAAGAGAGAGGAGAAGGGAGAAAGAAGCTTCGGGAGACTGGTTGTTCAATTATTATTTTTTTGAACAGTGCCGCTAAAACCTAAGAGAATGGAGAGGGACAAAGAAGGCGAAGCTGTTGTGGTTTGCTTGCTTTCTTTTTGGCTCACATGAAGCACCCATGGCCCATAACACAAATGAAGCACCCGCTGGCCGCTGATGCTTCTTCTTTCTTTTTTGGCTCAAATGCTGGCACACACCCTTCAACTGTGCTGTGCATGTGCTAACATAAAAAAATCCTTAATTTTTTTTTCAGCGGGGTCACATGACCCCGCTGGCCCCCTTCTCCCTCCGCCAATGCTTGCGTGTTCCATAAGAAATCTGCCATTAACTTTTTCAACATTTTGAATAGTTTGACCGGAGCTTTTATCACTGGCAATGCATGCACCGGTAAGGCGTTAAGAACACTCTTTATCAGATTAATTTTACCACCGAAAGACAGCAGCCTCCCTTTCCAACCCGAGATCTTTCTCTTGATTCTTTCCTCCAGATCACTAAAGTACTCTAGTTTGGCCCTTCCTTTGAAAAGCAGTACTCCCAGGTATTGGATGGGAAGATGAGTGATATTGAGCCCCGTAGTAGAAGCAATACTATCCGCCTGAACAAGCATGTGCTGCTTATTGGAAACAATGAGAGAAGACTTGGATAGATTAATCACTTGACCGGATATATTGGCGTAATCCTTGAGAGTGGCCATCAGACAATCAACACTTTGCTGCCTGCCATTCATGAAGATCAAGCTGTCATCCGCATAGAAAAGATGACATATATGAATATAGTCCTTTGTAGGAAATAATAATGCCTTGTTCTCATTGCTAGGATTTGTTACAATATATATAGTGTCTACATGTGGGCTTATGGGTATGGGCCATATTTATATTACAAATATAATCTAACACCCCCCTCAAGTTGGAGCATGCAAGTCACAAATGCCCAACTTGGAAAGGAAAGAATCAAACACTTGCTTTCCAAGGGGCTTGGTGAAGATGTCAGCCAGTTGAGAAGAAGTAGGAATATACGAGGCAATTATGGTGCCATCTCTAATAGCATCGCGAACAAAATGCAAATCCACCTTAATATGATTACTGCGCTCATGAAATACCGGGTTCTGAGCCAGGTGCCTGTCACAATACACCGACATAGCAGACTCCTGGCGAACGCCCAAACACACCAATAACTCTTTCAACCATTTCAACTCACAAACAAGCGCAGCAAGAGATCGGTATTCAGCTTCAGCGGAAGATCGAGAAACAGTTGATTGCTTCTTGGTCTTCCAAGAAATAGGAGACCCCTCCAGAAACACCAACCAGCCTGTAACAGAGCGGCGAGTCAAGGGACAACTGGCCCAGTCGGAATTACACCAACCAGAAAGATGAAGATCACAATCAGCTTTCAAAAGAATACCCTGTCCCGGTGCATGTTTGAGATATCTGACCACTCGCAAAGCAGCATGCCAATGATCTTGTCGAGGCTCCTGTAAGAATTGAGATAAGATATGCACAGCATAGGCTAAGTCAGGGCGAGTAAACGATAGATAAATCAACCTCCCAACCAGCCTCCGATAAGTCTCTGCATCCGCCAGCTTTGGACTAGTCGATTCTGCCAGCTTGTGATTGGGCTCCATGGGAAAGCCAGCAGGTCGAGAACCTATCAAGCCGCATTCTGAAATGATGTCCAAAGTATACTTCCTTTGACACAAGGAAATTCCTTCTGTACTCCGAGCCACCTCTATGCCAAGAAAGTACTTCAACACACCAAGGTCCTTCATATGAAAACAAGAACTAAGGTACTTTTTAAAAGCATCTAAAGCACCTGTGTCATTACCAAACACAATCATGTCGTCCACATAGATCAAAACATGTAACTCTACCTTCCCTTTAAAAAAAGAAAAAAGGAAATAATCGGAATAAGATTGAATAAATCCATAGGATATCAGAGAAGCAGCAAGCTTAGCAAATCAACAACATGGTGCCTGTTTCAATCCATATAGTGACTTACGCAGGCGACACACTTTGTTGGGTTCACTATGCGAAAAATCTGGCGGCAACTTCATATACACTTCTTCTGTCAGATCTCCATGAAGAAAAGCATTGTGCACATCCATCTGGTGCAAAGTCCAGCCTCTCACAGCTGCAACAGCCAAGAACGTTCGAACTGTAGGCATCTTAGCTACCGGGGCAAATGTCTCTGAATAATCGATTCCCTCAACCTGATGATTATCGAACACAACCAGCCGTGCCTTTAAGCGCTCAACACTTCCGTCAGATTTGTACTTTATTTTGTACACCCATCTACTTCCCAATGCTTTCTTCCCAAGAGGCAAATCGACAAGACTCCATGTCCCATTATCTTCCAGAGCCTGTATTTCAGTTTGTATAGTCGCGCGCCAGCCCGAATCTCGCGAGGCCTGGCGATATGAAGTAGGCTCAACACCTGCAGTGATAGCTGCAAGAAAATCTCTGTGTCTAGCAGTAAATATGTCACAACTTAAAAATTATGTTAGAGGATACGAAGTACCTGAGGAAGTGACGGGAACAGATGAACTGTGATGAAGGGGGAGACTTTTACTTCGAACAGCAATTGTCACAAAATCCTGTAATCGTACTGGCTGTAATTTCTTTCGCATTCCTCTTCCCAATACTACCTCATCGGGCACCTCTGGCAATACTGTATCCCATGTATCATTAGTAGTATCCGTATCACCCCTAGAGGACTCTCCTGTCAAAACTTCTACATCTACCTGTGTATCCTGGCCACTCGGTGCCGTGCCACCAGCAACCACTCCGACCTCAGCAACCGTAGCCGGTACCATCCCAAAAGCTTCTATATCGTCTTCTGGCACCTCAACAGATGTATGGCGTGTCGCAGAAGACATCTCGCTAGCAGAGTCACACCCAGAAAATTCTTTTTCATAAAAAGTAACATCACGGGACACAAAAAATTCACCAGTCTCCAAATTATACAGTTTCAATCCCTTTTTATTAAGTGGATACCCAACAAAGATTCATTTTTTGCTCCTGCTAGCAAATTTATCATATCGAGATTTCAAATCATACGCATAGCACAGACAACCAAAAATACATAGATGATCATACGAAGGAGCTGAGCCATATAAAACTTCATAAGGAGACTTAAAATGCAAGATACTAGAAGGGGTTCTATTTATCAAATAACATGCACCCAGGACACATTCTTCCCAAAAATCCACGGAAAGAGAACCTTGAAATCGCAATGCCCTGGCGACATTTAAAATATGTCGATGTTTTCTTTCCACCCTTCCATTCTGTTGAGGTGTTCCAACAAAGGATGTTTGGAACAATATACCTTGAGATGAAAAATAATCTCGTAAACAATTAAATTCAGTTCCATTGTCACTCCGCACCCGACGTATATCATTTCCAAACAGACGCTTCACCATAGCAATGAATTTAAGAAACGCAGAATAAACAGCACACTTATCCGTCAATAAAATAACCCAAACAGTTCTAGAAAAATCATCCACCAAAGTCAAAAAATATCGTGCCCCATTAGATGACGGAACACGATATGGTCCCCACAGATCACAGTGTATAAATTTAAAGCATCTCAAAACACGACTACTACTATCAGGAAAGGCATCACGAGTCTGTTTAGCTTGATGACAAATATCACAAGCCTTATGAGAAAATACACTACTACCAGAGAGAAAAGGTAAAGTCTGTATTACTTTATCTGAAGGATGCCCCAGTCTACTATGCCAAACCTCGGAATCACTCTCTTTGCATGCCAGGATTACCAAAGCCAAAGAAGCTGGAACCTCTCCCAAGAAGTAAAGTCCACCCCTTTGTTCACCTGCTCCAATCACTGTTTGCAAAAACAAAAGTATGAACTTTATTTCAACAAACATTGTAAAGAGATTACAAGAATTCTGGGAAAGTACAACTGTAGGAATCCAATCTAGATGACGATTGCTTTATCCCTTGGACAATGTGAACTTTGAAGACGATAGCCTCTGAAGTTGAAGGCGGAAGCCTCGGAAGAATGCAGCAGCACTTGGGCAAGAACTCTTGAACTCTCTGGTATTTCTGAACTTTATGTCTGATCCCCTGGAATGAAGACTTGAAACTCTATTTATAGAGTTGTGGAAATAACTAACTTTTAGTTATTCTGAATGGCTCAAGCTGGATTACGCATGAACTGGATTGCGCAGCATCAGACTGCGCTGGCAGTTGTTTGATCGTGTGCCAACTGTCTTGGACACATGGCATCATTTGATTGAATTGTGCATGATCGTGTATAGACGGTTGCCACGTAATGAGCAATTGATGGCATGAATGCCACGTGTACATTTGTCACTTGTCCTTATGAAGTGCGCCACTTGAATTGTGCTGACTTCAGCTTGCGCTGGAATGGATTACGCAACAGAGAGCCTGGCCGATTGTACTGCAAGTACAGCTGTCCTCGAGCGCCGTGCTGCACGATAAACGAACAGTTTCCTCGTTCTTCGTGCTGTCAGCTGTCAAAAGATCTGATTCTGTCTGTCAGATAATGATGACGTTGCCACGTCAGCTTGTGCACTTGAGAGTGTGCGCAGTCCAGTCTGCACAATCGAGATGATGCGCAATCTGACTTCTGTACAGTTCATTTGAAAGATGCATTTCTTGATTTTCATGACTTTGTTGATGGGTACAACTTAATTTTTAGGACCTACAAGACCCCCTTCAAAGTTTTTGAAAGTTGAATTTATTCAAAGCTTCGAAATACTTTGAATTTTAAATTTTCAATCAAGTTGCGCATGTGATGATGTTGTCTGCGCAATCGGAGGGATTAATCCTATTTATTCGACGCAATCTGAGGCGGCCGTTGCTCTCGAAAAACTATAAATGGTTCCCTTCGTTCTTCATGTTATTCTTTACTTGTTTTTATTGTGCTTGAGAGAGAGAAATCCCCGAGCCTACTCTAACTTTCTTCTTTCTTCCCCGTCGACTTCAGATGGCACCAAAGCGCTCCGCCGCCGACAAGGGCAAGGCCCCCGCCTAGTCTTCGGCTCGGGTTGCGCCGCGTCCTTCCCGTCATGAAGCTGCGCACCCCGCACTTCAAGGTAGACAAACGATCGAAAATCCTTTTTAGGGTTTTTTGACATTACTGAACCTTGAACCCAATCTCTTTTTAGAGATTCGGTCATACTGCGCCACCCCTTTTTAGGGTTTAGGTTGCACGAACCCAATATTCTTTATTTTTATGAAGAGTATCTTCTCGTGCAATCGGTTAAATTACGCTGGCAAAAGTCAGCGCAATCGGCTGATGTGCGCAAGATTGTCAGCGCAAACTGTTGTTTTGCGCAAGTTATTCAGCACAATCTGATGGTTTGCGCAAGTAGATGAGTTGGTGCATTTAGACAGTTTGCACATAGAAGCTATTGTTGTGCAATCTGATGTTTGCGCAATCTGATAACAGAATTTTTGATTTTACTTATACTGAATTCTGTTTTTGATGCAGTTGATACCAGAGAGGACCCAGAATATGAGATATTCACAGGGTCCCTTGCTGAACCTGAATTCAAAGAAGATTTGTCGTATGTGCTTTTTCCCCACTATGCTCTGCCATCCTCCCGCCAAACTATTTTGATAACTCAGGACAATGAGACTTTGTTAAGTCTGATAAATAGACAACCCCTGCAGTCTGCTGATGCCATAACCCATAAGAAACCCATGTTTCTATTTGGCGACGCCATTAACAAGAGTTCTCAGCCAAGACCCCGTGTTGAGCAGAGACTCTTCCAAAGAAAGGAGAAACTAGTCCTATTACCGGACATTGCTAGATGCCTTCCTCTGGCCCGCTATGCCCATACAAGCCATCCCAGGAGAATGGACTGGGACATTACTCCCCTCCAACATGCAAGGACTGGAAAGGTTTGTGTCAAGAAAGGACCAAACAACAGAGATATGTTTTATAGCTCTTCTGAACGTCATGGTACTTTGCTCAGAGGGTTGAAGCCAGGGTGCATCCCTCCAGAGAATTCTTCTTTGCTATTGTCGGTAAGAACACCAATCTTTGCTAATGAATATGCAAAGGCCGAGGGCAGATACCCGGATCAAGACATCCGGCTGACAGGTCTGGTGAACCCAGACATCAAAAGATGGAGCTGTATAGCTAACTGGATATTGGTCCAGTTTGAAGACAAACTTAAAGAGATCGAGCTATATAATGTGGTACACGCTACCGTGTATGGATTCCTCCCAAACCCTCATCTGTTTCTGGCTCTGGCAGAGAGGTATAACTATAGGACAGGGACATTTATGACACCATACGGGGAGATGGGATTAGCCCTCCATGAGATGAATTATATTTCGTGCTTACCAATGGCAGACTTCCCTTATGAGGAGTATGTTCCAACAAACGACGAGTTAGATAGACTACGTCGAGAAAATTCAAAGATGGTGGCAGTCTTCGACGAACTATTGTGCCATTACAACATATGCTCCCTATACTACAAAAGCGGATCTTCCGGCACATGCTATTCATCAAAGTGGTTGACTTATCTTTTTCTTAACCATATCATTGAGAAAAAGACTAAAGATCATGACTCATGCAACCCGGCTTTCTTCCAACCCCTCAGTAACAGCAAAGTGATCAGTTTGATGGAAGAAAAATAAGAAAATGGATATCAAAGTTGATGATGAACACCAATACCCTCCACTCAAAGCTGGAGATTTTGTTGAAAACTTTATAAGAATGCATGGGCTACAGATCCATGTCTAGAGAAGCCCAGCTGGCAGGATGTTTGACATACTGGCTCCGTCGATTCGTCGTGCCCGGAGCAAGCGCCGTGGACCGCTTCCACCGCGGTGTTCTTTTTGTTGCCGTCCGGTTAGTCTTCGGTTACTGGATGGACTTGTAGAATAAATGCAGGTCTTCGTCTGTATGTTGACTCCATGCTCAAATGTAAGGGTGATAAGGGAAACTTTCCTAGACTGGAGTTGTCTTACACCTATTTATTCGGATAGTTTCTCTTACACCATCCGTCATTGATGAATCCCGCCATGGGAGCAGTTGGTGGCAGTTTTCTACGCAGATTCTCCCAGAGCAAGTGGACATACACTAGTTTGAGGGACTGCAGACGTACCCTGAACCTTGACAAAGGATGAAATTTTTATTGCTTTGCCCCTCCAACTGGTTATGAGTTTGTGGCAACAAATATGGTTGACCTTGGGAGGCAACCATTAGGTCGAGCAGCTTTTGACTGGCTGAAGACGATCAGACCATCGCATTTGGTGTACAGATTTGAAGAAGAGTGTTATCTTGAACCATATTTGCCAAGTCGCTTCGCTCGTCAATTTGGTTACGACCAGTTCCATGTAGGCAACGGTATAACTTGCCTACAAGGAAAGGGATACCTGATTGATGGTGCCAGAGCATGGGCTTACTACAACGCTCGAGACACAAGGACAGTGTTCTCGATGCCAAAGAAGAATGATAATGGCCCTAGAATGTTATATACATATTCATTGTTTTACACAGCTGCAAATACTTTTGCTGAGAACTTTAATCTCATTGATAGTTTTGCAACAGCAACACGTCTGAAGAAAGGAGCGACTGATATACTAGCTCCAAATAACAACGAGGAACATGAACCAGTGGATGATCCATTGGAAGCCTCCAGGGAAGCAAACTTCCCTGAGGAAGTCAACCAACTATTAAGGATTTCTTTGAAAGTTGTTAAATCTCCGGTCAGGGAGAAGAAGAGAAGGAGAGAAGAACCTTCTTCTCTAGTTGCGAAGAAGAAGTTGATCTTGGAACCGTCATCAGAGAAGGTCACCACCAGATCAAAATCCCGACAATTGGCTGAATCAACCCGAGAAGAAGCAGCTACGCCGACCTATATTCAGAAACAGGTCGAGGTAGTAAATGTAGAGAGTCCTGAGAGGCCTCTGCACAGAAAGAAGCCGGCCCACAGAAGAAGAAAGAGAACAGTTTCTCCTCCAAGGAAAATCTTGTCTTCAGTAGTGGTGAATGCTGCAGCAGGAATTACTATGTCATCTCCTACTCCCGCCTCTGAGTCTAGTCCAGAGCAGAAAGAGAAGACTGAGCAGAGAGAGGAGGCTACAGAGCCCAGAGAAGAAATTGAGCAGAGAGAAGAGGCTGCAGAGCCCAGAGAAGAGGAAGCTTTACGATCTCCTTCACCAGCGGCAGTGGAGACTACTCATCTTCTTATTACACCGAGAATAACCCGCGAGGAGGAAGATCGTCAAATGATTGACACATTAAATGATTGCGACTTCAGTCTGCAAGATTATGTTGATCAGACCGCTACAACTGCCAGCGGGGAGGTACCTGAAGAACATGAAAGCGAGGAGAGTACATCATCAGATGATATTGATGATACACAGAATCCTGAAGGGGATGATGAAGTGCATGTATCTCCAGAAGCTGCTGATGACACCTTGGATCCTGAAAAGGATGTTGAGGTGCAGGTATCTCCAGAAAAGATAGCAGATGAAGAAATGGACCTGGAGGAAACTCCTGCTGTTGATCCAAAAGGTATAGAACGAAATTAGCAATCTTCTTTTAATAGATTGATAACTGACATCTTTATTCTTATCCATACAGAACTCGGATCTTCTCCAGCTCCTCCAGTATGCATGGATATAGTGCTTGCAACGACGATAGCTAGCAGCAGTCGTCATTTATCATGTGGCTCCGAGGCAGGCAGTAGCCAGGCAGTAATGTCTGAGGCTACTTCTGTTAGGCTGGAATCTGCTCCAACAGATGACAGGCCTGTTGCCGGATCAAGCCATGGTAAGACTGTTTTTACTTTTGGTCTTCTTTGATAGCAAATGATAAGCAAAATAACAATATTTAATTTTGCAGAGGAACAACCGGGAGGAGCAACCAGCTCTACTCTAGTTCCCTTATTCAAAGAGCCTTCCATCCAAGTACAAGAGACTGAACGTCCTGCCGCTTCAACATCAACAGGAGTAGCTGCTACTCCTGGTGCTCTGGCTACCAATCAATTCGTCATCAACTCATTCACCAAGTTCTTCTTTGATTCATTGGGGCCTTTAATAAATAGGGTGATGGAGAAGGAAAAAGCTGATTTTATTACCGTTAGAGGTCCAACCTCTTTCTTAGTTAATGCCATCCGCGATCAAGGTGACGAGGCTCAGGCTACCTTTCTTGATCACATATTAAATGAGCTGGAGGCCTCAGTAAAGAGCTAAATAAAGGAGAGGTAGAACCTCTGGTACAAGCCGAATTTGAACGGATGTCTCAAGAGGCCGCAGTTAAGAGAGTCAATTTCCAAATTCTCTTGGATGCTTTTACTGCCAAGTCTGCTGAGTACAATTCCAAAGTGGAAACGGTGACATCTGTTGCTGAAAGAAAAGAAAAGAGAATTGCTGAATTGAAAGCGGAGATTGCCTGTCTTCAGGAAAAACTGGAAGATGAGGTCATCCAACATCAAACTGCAATTCAACAACTTAATGTTCTAACCCAAGAAAGAGATGAGTATGCTGTCGCTCATCAAGCTGAAGTCACTCGCAGAATGGTAACTCTGCCAACCTTCAATGAAAAATCTGGGATGGAAGAAGCCAGGAAGAGAGTGATAGAATCTCGTAAAGAACGTCTGCAAATTTTGAAGCAACAGATTGCCAATTTGATGACACCTCCGGCTCAGTAGAAATATTCCTTGTATCTTCTTATTTTTTATGATATGTAACGTCTTTCATCTTTGATCAATAAAAGACATTTTTTGTGGTTCTATTATTTATTGCATATCTTATTCAGATATAAATAATAGCGATAGAAAATATATTCAGAGGTACAGGACATGATATATTTCTTGATATTGAAAAATAATCATATTCAATTATATCTGCTCAGAGGTAATGTGGACGTGGTAGAATATAATTTATTGAATATCATTATTTCAATAGACAACTTAATCAAAGATGACAAGTTGCTGATATGAACGAAAATAAATGAACGAAATGAATCGTCAGGATGAATGGGTGGACCATCAAATGAGTGATTTATAATGAACGGGTGAACCATCGGATGATGAACGGGTAAACCGTCGGATAATGTGGAATGAATGGGTAAACCGTCGGATAATGAACGGACGAACCGTCGGATGATGATGAACGTGATAAACGGGTGAACCGTCAGATGATGTAATGTGATGAACGGGTGAACCGTCGGATGAATGTAATGAACGAGCGAATGAACGAGTGAACCGTCGGATAATGAACGGATGAACCATCGGATGATGATGAACGGGTGAACCGTCAGATGAATGTGTCGCTTCGTTGTTTTGAGAATCTCCGCCTATAAATAGAACAGAAATCTGGAAGGAATGATCATTTCCACTTTTCAGCACAAAGATGTCGTCTGGAGATACATCCAAGAAGGCTAATGCCGCCCCAAAGATTGAAGAACTCCTAGAAGAACGTCCAACCAATCCCGACCAGCCAAAGCAAACAGAAGCGGGCGAAGGTTCGTCTGCACCCAAGCCACCGAAGGATATATTGGACTTCCTTCTTGAACCAGGGAAGACTGAAGAAGAAGAGGTCATGAGGATGGCTGCTTGCAAGTTCTTGGTGGGTTCCAGCAAGAATGTTCTTGATTCTTTTGCTGATCATGTCTCTGATAAGGACGGCAGTGGTCCGCATCCCAATATTGAGAAGGATGATAATGACATTCTTTGATATTATGTAATATCGTTTTATGATAAAAATAAAATCAAACTTTATTTATGAACTGTCTGATCATATTTACATAAAATTTCTGTTATAATTATACATAGTATTTCTTGAGGAATTTGTTATTGATAGGCATCATTGCAACTCGACCGTCTAACTCTGAAAGTTGATTGGCTCCATTTGAAAAGACTTTGCTGACAATGTAAGGCCCTTCCCATTTTGTGTCAAACTTGCCTTTGCTCAAGTGAGTCATAGTCATAGGACGTCTGACTGTTAGAACGAGCTCTCCATGCTGAAAGGCTCTGACTTTAACTTTGCGGTTGAAAGTCTTTAAAATGCGGGCTTGGTATAACTCAATATGCTGTTGAGCCATTAACCACTTCTCGTCGAGCGCTTCTAATTCTTGGAGCCGAAGAAGATCATTGTTCTCTGTCGTGAGTTCGTTGGCGATGGCAATCCTCAAAGATAGAATTTGGAGTTCTAGAGGTAGAACCGCTTCACAACCATACACTAAAGAGAAGGGTGTACAACCTGTGGGGTTGCGGACTGTAGTACGATAGGCCCAAAGACATTCCCTAAGTTTTTCGCTCCAGTTACGTTTGTTAGTAGATACAAACTTCTTGAGGAGATTGATAATAGTTTTGTTAAAGGCTTCAGCTAATCCATTAGCAGCGGGGTTGTAGGCTGTAGAAGCAACATTGTCAATCCGATGATCATCACAGAATCTTGTGAACTTTTGACTGATGAATTGTGGTCAATTATCATGGAAGATCCTTCGAGGTACACCAAATCGATAGATGACATAATGTTTGACAAAGTTGATGACACTGCTGGTCTTGACTTCAGCCAAAGGTATAGCTTCAGCCTACTTGGAGAAGTAGTCGGTTATTGCCAGTATGAACCGATATCCCCTAGAACAAGAAAGATTGATGGGACCGATGATGTCCATGCCCCAAGCTTCAAAAGGCCAAGAAGCAGCGGTTGGATACAGGAATTCTGATGGTTGATGAATAAAATCTACATGAATTTGACAAGCACGACATTTTCTTGTATATTCGATGGCATCTGATACCATAGAGGGCCAGTAGTAACCCATTCGTCGAATACGATCCTGTAGCTTAGGACCAGGTTGATGTGCTCCGCAAACACCGTCGTGAGCTTCACGCAATACTTGCTTCGCTTCATCACCAGCAAGACAGCGCAAGAGAAGACCGTCATAAGTCCGCCGATAGAGAGTCTTAGTGATTTGATTGTAGTAGAACCGCAGAGACCGTCGACGAATACTCGTAGCTTCCTTGGGATCTTCAGGGAGTATGTCATGGACCACGAAGTCGATGAAAAGAGCTCTCCAATCTTCACTGATAACATTGACTTCAGTAAGATTACTGAACTCAATATTACGATTGTTTTCGACACAAAACAATTCCTGATTAGAGATGACCACCACCTGTTGTCTCTTGATAGGGATGGCTAAGACAGCTGCAAGATTAGCCAAAGCGTCTGCCTCAGTATTGCAAGCTTGACGTACATATTAGATGAAGAAGGCTTTGAATGATGTAGCCATGTTGATTGTCGCTTCAAAATAGGGCACTAGATCTTGATGGCAAACTTCATAAGTTCCTCTAACCTGATTAACAACCAACTTAGAGTCGCCATAGACTTCAAGATACTTGACGTCAAGTTGTTTAGCTAATCGAAGGCCGATGAGTAGGGCATTGTATTCTGCCACGTTATTAGAGCAAGGCTCATCTAAGGAATAAGCTCTTTGAATAGTTGACCCTTCTGGAGAAACGAAAACAACTCCAACTCCTGCGACAATGGCACCATTGGGTCTAATTCTGGATGCACCATCAAAGAATAGACGCCAAGTAGGAAATTCTTCGAAGATTGTATTTGATTCTAAAGTCTCGTCTGGAATTTCATCATAGAGTTTAGATGTCTCTGGAATAGGATGCGCTGCTAAGAAATCCGCCAGTGCTTGACCTTTGACAAATTTTTGTGGAACATATACCATGTCATATTGAGCTAGCAAAATGGCCCATGTAGTCAGCCGAGAATTGAGTGTGCTAGGCTTCTTCATCAATACCCAAAGAGGATTAACTCGGGATATGACATGAATAGTTTAGCCAATGATATAATGCCGAGTCTTTTGAACAGCAAACATAAGAGCTAAGCATTCCTCTTCGACCAGACTATAACGGTGTTCAGCACCAATCATAGTACGACTGAGGTAGTAGATGGCTTATTCATAGCTTTCTTTGTTCTTTTGGGCCAGTAAAGCACCCAATGAATGATCCGTAGCACGGACATATATTAAGAATGGTATGCCTGATATTGGTGGTACCAAGACTGATGGGTTCATGAGATATCGCTTTATGTCATCGAATGCTCGTTGACATTCTTCAGTCCAAATGAAAGATACACCCTTCTTCATTAGTTGAGTGAATGGTCTGCAGCGTCCAGACAGATTCGAAATAAATCTCCTGATATACACAAGTCGACCTTGGAATCCTCGTAGCTCTTTTCAGTTGTGTGGATGACGCATCTCTTGAATGGCTTTGATCTTCTCGGGATCCACGTGTATACCTTTAGAGGTAATGACGAAGTCGAGAAATTTGCCACTAGAGACACCCAAGAATGACTTGGTGGAATTCATTTTGAGTTGATGTTGGCGCATGAGGTTGAAGATAGTTCTCAAGTCTTGGATATGATCTTCCTTTAGACGACTTTTGACAGCGATATCGTCGACGTAGCATTCGACAGTCTTGCGAAGATGATCTCGAAAGATGGTACTCATGGCTCGTTGGTATGTTGCACCAGCGTTCTTGAGACCAAATGGCATCACTGTATAGCAGTAGACTCCGCGAGGAGTGCAGAAAGAAGTATGTTTTTCATCTTCAGGATTCATCCGAATCTGATTGTATCCGGAGAATCCATCCATGAAAGATATTCGCTCGAACCCACAGGTGTTGTCAATCATGACGTCCGTAATAGGAAGAGGAAATTCATCTTTTGGACATGCTTCATTAAGATCCCGAAAGTCGATACAGACTCGAACTTTTCTGATTTTCTTCAGAACTGGGACGACATTGGCTACCCAATCTGGATGTTATTCTTCTCGGATAAAGCCACAAGCGATGAGCTTTTTGACTTCATCGTCAATTGCGTCCATCATTTCTGGCTTGAAGCACCGTTGTTCCTGTTTGACCGGTTTTGCATTAGGCAGGATGTTCAATTTGTGAGTAGCAACTTTGGGATCTAGACCTGGCGTGTCTTCATAGCTCCAGACAAAAACATCAATATATTCTTTAATAAGAAGAACTAATTCTTGTTTATCTGCTTCTGGGAGATTCTTGCTGATGAATATTGGACGAGGCGACCCGCTTTCCCCTACATCAATTTGCACCAATTGATCTTCAGTAGGAGGTTCTCTTTGTTCGAATCGGAGTTCCCATTGGGTATCCATTCGTTGAGCCCAAGGATCTGTTTCAGTACTTTCTTCAACATCCTCGTCATATCCTTCTGGAAGTTCGACGGAGACCATGTTAGATGATACGATCAACCGATGGACTTGACCAACACTGGTATCAGAATCCCATGATCTGGAATCAGAAGAGTTAGAGCGCTCTTCACTATCAGATTCGAAAACTGCTGGGGATAACACTGGAGGAGAAGCATATCCGAGACCTCTCTTGGTCCTGCTGTAGTACATCTCTGACTTTCCTTCTGGAACAGTCGTACGGATAGGAGTTAGTCTACCCTTGCCATAGTTGAGGCCACTCTTGAAGTCATAACCCATTTTTTGGATGATGTTTTTTGATTGCTGACTATAACGATAGAGTTGAATATGCCCTATGTCATTACTTTTGCTATTATCTATATAGCTGAATTGTTGTTCTGGTCCTTTACTAAAAAGTATTGGACTCTCGCCTTTCTTTCGAGCGAAAACAATACGATATGAATTTTTTAGATGTTCGAGTGTAACTTCTGTTTGAAGAGACTGTACAACTCCCATTGTAAATGACTGATAGCTATCTAATATATCCAAATAGCGCTTAGCATGATAAATGACATCAGTATACTGGAAAGTAGATACTTTTTTATTAATTTATATATCTGTATTTACAGCAGGACCTTTAGCCTTTGCAGGCTTGGTCAGATTGATTACAAGAGGGGGAGAAGAAGAACGTGAAGGAGGCTTATTACGACGAAGGTCAATAACAAGTGGCTCAGAGGAGGTGAGCTCCCTTTTATCCTTGTTATGAGTTAAATCGATAATAAGTGGCTCAGAAAAGGTGAGCTGCCTTTTTTTCTTGTTATGAGTTAAATCGATAATAAGTGGCTCAGAAGAGGTGAGCTGCCTTTTTTTCTTGTTACGACGAAGGTCGATAACAAGTGGCTCAGAAGAGGTGAGCTCCCTTTGATCATCATCAGTCGGTTGCTTCTGGACTGGCTAGTGAATAGCCAGTAGCTTAGAGGATTGAGGATGAGAGACACGCACTTTAACAGGAATGATGAGAGTGTCATTAGGCACTGCTTCTTGCTCTTCTTCAGTGTCCAGAGACAGGACAACCTTCATGAATTCATCCTTATACATACGAGCATTGTTGCAATATGCTTCGATGCCTTTGAAGGGATAAAGATAAGCAACCTCCTTTTGAACCTCTCCGTTATCATCGACATATTTGAAACATTGATGGAGAGTCGAAGGAACAATGTTATGCTCATACAGAAATGGTCTTCCCAACAAAGCATTATAAGAACAACCATGATTGTCAATGATGTAGAAGGTCACCTTTGTGCGAAGATTACCTATTTGGAGTTTTAGACGAATCTTGCCCAGAGGTTCACTTCTTCCTTGGTTGAACCCGAAAATGGTGGTGATTGTACTGGAAAGACTATGCACTCGAATCTTCAACGCATCCAACATTGTCTTCGGCATGATGCTGAGAGCAGACCCTGGATCTATCAGAATACGATCGACTTTCATCGAATCGACATATCCTGTATAGTAAAGAGGACGGTCGTGCCTGTTATTTTCCATCAACATGTCATCTTGTGTAAAAGTTATGTTTGGAATTAACTCCAACACACTATGACAATGAAGGCAAGAGACTGGCTCTGCTTTCGGCTTCTTCAGAAGGGCTAGACAAGTTTCAGCTTGCATGAGAGCCTCACTCAGAGTTTTCCGAGTCTCTTTAGAGAGGCGCAAGAGTTCAAAGATGGATAGCCGGGCCGGTATATTGGCTAACTGAGCCAAGATATCAAAGTTGTAAGGCTTCTCAAGTCCGGAAGGAGATGACTTCTTCAAAGGTTTGTCGAAACGGACTTGTTGTTTGCCTTTGTCAGCTATCGCCGGCTTGGGGGGAATGGGTACTACTACCGGTGAAGATGTAAAAGGGATGTCTTCAGTGGAAGCAGGTTGTACTGGAGTAGGCTCAGAAGAAGAAGAAGCAGGATTCTTCTGAGCTTCGGGATAATCCTTTAGATAGGCTTTTCCTGATCTGGTGCCTAGCAGAATTTCCTCGTCAACTATAGGGTCAAAAGACACCATATTGCAAGTCTTTGTCTTGACCTTAGAACGATCTTTCTTCTTGGAGGAAGAAGGAACTTCGAACTCTGAAGCAAGATCAGGATGAATCCACATAATCTCACCATTGTCAAGAGATAAGGGGACGAGACCTTCATTTCATGGAGAAGGAAGATTCTCGATCTCAAGAGTAGTTTTGGGGATAAGGATGACACCATGCTGTACCATCTGCGTCGAAAAGTCATCGAATTGAACTGAGACCATGTTCGCTGTAACCGTCTTCTCGTCTTATTGCAGAGTGACGACACCAGCGTTGACCAGCTCCTGAATTTTGCCTTTGAGCACATAACATGCTCGAGTGGGATGCCCAATGAACCTGTAATAAACACAGTACTTAGGATGATCAGTCTTGCCGACTTCATCAGGCTTCTTTGGGTCTGGGAGTTGGATCTTATTGCTTTTGATTAAGCAATTGAAGATACTCGCGATGTCATTCTTGTCAAAGGAATACTTTACTTTCGGACGAGGTTCCCTTGGTGGAGGTGCTGAAGGAGTAGAAGTGGACGTAGGGGGAGCTACGTTGACCGCCAGAGATTCTTTGTTCTTCAGATTAATGTTCAGAGTCTCTTTTCCCTTGCGGTTGTTCTGGCAATTGCCTCCACCCGATGTCTGGTGCTCATCACGGTCGGGGTTAGACATTTCTACCCCCAGCTGCTTGAACTTGTCGGCGCTAACTTCAGCTGCTTTAGCGTTGACAATGAAGGATGGCCAGTCTTGAAACTGAGTTGATCCCGTCCACATGCTGATAATAGCCAAGAGATTTGCCTTACAGGTGTCTATGGTGACAGCGGTCGGAGTCCCTGGAGGCATCTTCAAAGCTTTCCGGTGGAACCTTTCAATGAAACTCTCAGCAGTTTCATTATGTCTTTGTTTGATTTTATTGAGGGCTGACATGGTCATGTCGTTGATCCCCTCATAGAATCGTTCCAAAAAGATTTATTTTAAGCCAGAGAAGGAGGTGATACAACCATCGGGCAAACTTCTGTACCAATCGTATGCTACGTCGACTAAACAGCCAACGAATACTCTGGTAAGAAGAGCATCATTTGGTTGAAGTTGGACAGTCATAACCTCAAAATGGTTAATGAACTGACTGGGAGAAGTACTGCCATCAAACAGCGAGATTGTTGGAATTTTGTACTTTGGAGGAAATGGGACTTCCTTCCATTCAACTGGGTAGGGTTGCTTAATCCCCAACCTCTGCAAGTTGTCCTTCTCTTTGAAGGCTTCGAACTGAGTGCACAAGAGCTTGACAGCTTCATTGGCATCTTCCACTGATGTAGAAGGAGCAGGCTGAGTCATAGTGTTAGGGGGAGGAACTGCGTGGTAAGCACAACCCCCAGCACCTGACTGACTGGGTGTAGGTTGAACTTGTACAGGAAGTACTTGAGGAGCTGCTACCCCCAACCCTGTACTAACATGCACCGATGATGCTATAATCTCAGGACTTGCAGCAGGTACGGTCGGTGGTACTGTATGTTGTGCCATAATGATAGAATGCATACTGGCGACCATTTCAGCCAAGGTCTTCAGCTTATCTTCTAATGCAGCTATTCTCTGTTCTTGACTAGCTGAATCGGAAGAATCAGGATCTTCAGTGACAACATAAGCTATCACTTCTCTGGGTATAGTGGAGGACACTGTCTGTTCTGAGCTTTCGCTGTATGCATCGTAGTCGGAGAAAGAATCATCTCCTGAGTGAGAAATAGGAAGATGACCGGAGGGATCTTGAAGATTCCTTTGACCGATTGTATCTCGGCTTCGGGATCGAGTATGTTGGAATACTCCTTCAGAGGATTCTTGGTGTAGATCCAAATACCGCTGGCTGGGCCGGCGAGACTTGCCGTGCTTAGAACACTTCCTACCCCCCAGTATCTCTGGAAGTCATGTTGACAGAAGCGTACAACACTTCGTCTTCGTCTTCGGACATAGGTTCAGAATTTGAAAAGTTCAGAAGATCGAAGACAGATCATCTTGTTGTTTGACAACAACACTTGATGATAACTTTGTGATTACAATGATGATCACTTGGTTGAACTGGAAGTATTGAGGTGTTGTCCTGCTTTTGCCTGAGGTGCTCTCGGAGATCCGGAACAACGACAGGACGAGAAGAAGTCTGTGGGATATGTTCTTTAATAACATTCGGAACATGGTTCTGGTTCTTCAGATGTTTTGTCCCTTGAGTGTACAGGGAAGTGCTCACTTCATTCGCATAAGTGTCAGGATTTTTGACCCTGGAAGTTTGCCTTTGATGTTGATTGGTCTTCGGCATTGGATGTTTGCGTTTTACCGAAGTTGGCCGATTGAAATAGGTTCTTAAATCAGCAAATTCACCCCCAGGGGTTTCTGTCTGAGACACGAGCAGTTTTCCCTATTTTGAGCGGGATATCTTGAGAGTTGGGAGATCTTGGAATTCTGCTACCGGAGTAGGCAGAATACCTCTTTGATCAGTATAAGTTCTTTTAACATGGAGAGAAGAATCCTTATGAGAGAGAGTTCTTGTACTGACTGGTGCCGAGGCACGTTCAGATTGATCTTCTACGGTAAAAACCGAAGAAGACTGAGAAAAGACCAAAGGGCCTTTTTCTTTGTTTTGGAAAGAAGGGTTAGCTAAAGAGCGTTTTCCTCTGTTGTCTTCCAAGTTGTGGGACGAGAAAGTTTGAGAAAAGACTAACGGGCCTTTTTCTTTGTTCTAAGGAGGAGGAGGAATAGCCAAAAGACTACCCCCAGTGGATTGCGCAGGAGCAACAGGGTGTTTGGAAAGAGGAGTAGAGCCTTTCTCCTTGCTGTGAGAGGAAGAGAGATTAGCCAAAGGGCTGTCTCTCTTGGATTGCACAGGCATAGTTTGCGCATGGGGAGATTGCGCATTAGGAGTTCTGACAGATGGCTTTTTGGTTCTGGCCACAGACACTGTGGTTTGCGTATCAGGAGTTCTGGCCACAGAGTATTTGGGATACACACTGGTTGCTGGAGTGGTGGACTGCGCAGGCAAAGTTGCAGCCAACTGCGCCAGAGGCAAAGGAGTCTTGCACTTTGACAGGGCAGCATAAGAAGTAGTTTGTGCACTGACAACAGCAGACTGCACACAAACAGTTGAGGCAGATTGTGCAACAGCAGATTGTGCAACAGTCTTGGCAGTAGACTGCGCAGCAGTCTTGGTAGCAGAACCAACAGATTGTACAGTAGTCTTGGAAGCAGACTGTGCAACAGCAGAAACATCAGACTGTACAGCAGTCTTGGGGACCCACACTGGGCGCACTTTGCTTATGGCAGAAGTGGTTACAGTGCGAGGGGTGATCCTGGAGTTGATCATAGCTTCGTAGGTCGTCTAGTTGACTTTCACAACCAGCGTCTTCTGCGTCTTTCCGATAGACGCAACATCACATTGAGTTGTCACTTCCTCATCGGAGGAGAAAGTCGTCCCCAGCAGAGTCGCCATTTTGTTTGCAAAAACAAAAGTATAAACTTTATTTCAACAAACTTTGTAAAAAGATTACAAGAATTCTGGGAAAGTACAACTGTAGGAATCCAATCTAGATGACGATTGCTTTATCCCTTGGACGATGTGAACTTTGAAGACGATAGCCTCTGAAGTTGAAGGCGGAAGCCTCGGAAGAATGCAGCAGCACTTGGACAAGAACTCCTGAACTCTCTGGTATTTCTGAACTTTATGTCTGATCCCCTGGAATGAAGACTTGAAACTCTATTTATAGAGTTCTGGAAATAACTAACTTTTAGTTATTCTGAATGGCACAAGCTGGATTGCGCATGAACTGGATTGCGCAGCATCAGACTGCGCTGGCAGTTGTTTGATCGTGGACCAACTGTCTTGGACACATGGCATCATTTGATTAAATTGTGCATGATCGTGTATAGACGGTTGCCACGTAATGAGCAATTGATGGCATGAATACCACGTGTACATTTGTCACTTGTCCTGATGAAGTGTGCCACTTGAATTGCGCTGACTTCAGATTGTACTGGAATAGATTGTGCAACAGAGAGCCTGGCCAATTGCGCTGCATGTACAGCTATCCTCGAGCGCCGTACTACACGATAAACGAACAGTTTCCTCGTTCTTCGTGCTGTCAGCTGTCAGAAGATCTGATTCTGTCTGTCAGATAATGATGACGTTGCCACGTCAGCTTGCGCACTTGAGAGTGTGTGCAGTCCGGTCTGCGCAATCGAGAAGATGCGCAATCTGACTTCTGCGCAGTTCATTTGAAAGATGTATTTCTTGATTTTCATGACTTTGTTGATGGGTACAACTTGATTTTTAGGACCTACAATCACCATCCTCGTACTTCGATCCTGAACAAAACACAAATCAGGAGTAAATAACATATCACAATTTCTGGCACCAATTAATTGTGAGACATAGATCAAATTGCAAGTCAATATCGGAACATAAAGAACATCGGTCAACACCAATGAAGCAGTCAAAAATACTTTGCCTCTCAGAACAGCCTCAATAGTGCTTCCATCAGGCAAAATCACAGGACAGACAGGGCCCTCAAAGCAATCAACTAAACAGTCACGAGAACCTGTCGCATGAAGAGTAATCCCAGTATCGAATATCCAAGGGACATAAGAATTCTTACCCATCAGACGATCAGAGTTTGAAGAACCAGGGTTGGAAGGATTATCGTTACCCAGCAAGCTCATCAGTTTTTGCCATTGTTCACCTAAGAGTGGTGAAGGATACCCTCCATGAATCATGTCTGCCGAACTTCCAGCAAGACGAGCAGGAACACCATGACCAGCAACGGCTACATGATGAACAATCCCTGCACCACCAGTACCGCATCTTCCATCACATCTCAGCTGTGGTGCCGGGCCTCTGCCACCGCCAGCACCACGTCCGCCCTCACACCGAGGACGAGTCTCCCACCACTCTGGATAGCCAATCTTGGCAAAGCAAGTTGCAATATTATGACCTATTTTCTTGCAATGAGTACAGATCATACCTGATTTATCCTTGTAATATGAGGTTCTACTATTAGAAGTAGTAGAAAGACGAGGTGAAGTCTTGATAGTCAGCGCCAACACCTCCTCAGCAGCGGATTGGACCTGAGATTTTTGCATATCCTCCTCCTCACGAACTGCCTGGTATGCCCGATCTAAACTTGGCTGAGGATCCTGAGCCAGAAGATTAGATCGGGTATGACCATACAACTCAGCATTCAACCCATACATAAAGTTCTGAAAGTGGTCTTCATCCCTCATAGCCTGTAGCTTTACAGCAAGTTCACCACAGGTACAAGAAGGCAACGGAAAGTAAGCAGCTTGTTCATCCCACAAAGACTGCAAATTTTCAAAGTAGGTTTTCACAGACATCGAAGCCGTTTGTTTACACTCAGCCAAAGCCACCTTAATTTGTTGCTTCCGAGTGCCATTGTTAACAACAAATCTTTTCTCCAACAGGTTCCACAATGGATAAACCTCCTCAAAGTACGGCAAAAATTTCTTCAGAGACGGATCAATGGTATTAAGAACCCATTGAACCAATAGCGCTTGCACACATCTCCAATCAAGCAATTTACTAGCATCATTAACAGGTTTGATTTCAGTACCTTCCAGAAAGGTGATCTTTCGCCTAGAGATCAGGGAGAGACGTATCGACCGAGACCACTCAGCATAGTTCGGTCCACGAAAAATAATAAGAGTAATGATATTTTCCGGTTGATCAGCAGAACTCAAAAAATATGGATCCTTCGGATTAGGATAATTTGGGTTGTGTGCACCACCACCGCCAGTCGCAACGGAGTAGCTGGACGCATCATTATCTGCCATCGCGGATGTCGGGTGTACAAAAATTTTGTACAACTCCGACGAATCGGTCGCTGATGGACGGAGTCGGCGACGAATCGGCCGCGATCAGGGGCGCTGGATCTGGCGCGTAGGGGCAAGCGGATGTCGGGTGTACAAAAATTTGTATAACTTCGACGAATCTGCCGCTGATGGACGGGGTCAACATAAAACAAATCGGGTGAAGAAAAAAAATTTTGTACAACTCCGACTTATCGGCCGAACAAGCGACGATTCGGAGTCCGCTGACGGACGGGGTCGGCGGTCGGACGCTGACAGGTCGGACGCTGACGGATCGGTCGGATCTGGCGCGTAGGCCACACAGTACCGTTAGGTATGCTATTAAGAAGTTGTTGGGTCTAAGAGAGCAGAAGGCTCATCACATTTTGGAGGCAATCACCAAATAGAAAGAAATTTTGAGTAGTCAATCTGAACGCTTGTCAGAGACACTTAAAAGCTGCAGTTGGGATGTCGTTGATTGCTACGCTGGAGGCTCCATGGTTTCAAAGCCTTCTATCTTTAATGTTTTTCCAAGATAAGTGGATCTAACATACGAGAAGCTATTCGCCGGTCCACAGGTTTGTGCATTAACAGCGAACTGTGGACGGGAATACCAGACTACTACCGGTTCACCACTGCTCTCGACTCTGCTGACGTTGAACGGGCTGGCACAGACGGTTGTCGGGCGTCAGATCGGCCGCAGAGAACATGAGGAAGATGGGGAATATGGCGGCTAGGGTTTTATGGAGGCTCTGATACCATGTAGGAAATAATAATGTCTTATTCTCATTGCTTGGGTTTGTTACAATATATATAGTGTCTACATGTGGGCTTATGGGTATGGGCCATATTTACATTACAAATATAATCTAACATCCTTCATACCACTAAAGTGTTTGATGTGGCCGTGGAGACTCAACTTCGCTAATCTTTTACTCAGAGTGTCATGAGCAATGATAAAAAGAGCCGGTGAGAGAGGGTCCCCCTGTCGAAGCCCTCTAGCCGATTGAAAGTAGCCGCCCGTACGCCGATTGATAGATACCGAATACCAACAATTGGAGATAACCCGATATATGATATCGTTCCATGCCCAATTGAATCCCAGTTTGCGCAACACGTGGATAAAAAACCGCCAATGAACACGGTCGTATGCTTTAGACATATCCAGTTTAATAGCGACATTGCCCCCTATGACTTTGTAGTCGATGGTCTCATTGATCTCGTGAGCCATACTGATATTTTCATGAATACTTCTGCCTTTGACGAAACCAGATTGCTTCCTAGAGATGATATGAGGGAGCACCATCGAAAGACGTGCCGCCAGGATCTTGGAGATGATTTTATGAGAGAAATTACTCAAGCTTATCGGGTGGAAATTATTACAGCTCCTAGGTTTGAGAATCATCGGTAAGAGAATAAGATTGGCCGAAGTAATACCTTGAGGCAGCTCCATTCCCAGGAGGAAGTCGTTGATAACCGCCATAAGGTCTCTCCAAATAATACTCCAGCAATGAGCATAAAAGTAACCTGTAAAGCCATCTGGCCCGGGCAAGCTCTGCGGGTTTAATGCTTTAATAGCCCACTCGACCTCTTCCTCAGTCGGCATTGCACACAAGGCAGTATTTTGGTCTTCCGTCACCAGATTAGGCGTGCTACTGAGGAACTCCTCAAGATCCAACGCCGCGCCTCAAATTAAAAGAATGTGGAAAAGTGCTCGATCGCCCTATTCATGAACACTTGCTCGTCCACAATTTTACCATCGCAGTCGAACATTCTAGAGCTGTAGGTTCCTCTCTCTGATAGCGGCATGGTAGAAACTCGAATTTCGATCCCCATCTTTGATCCATGTGATCCGCGCCTGATCCTGAAGTAATTGCTCCTCCAAACCAAGAGTGTGTTCCAGATCCCGTTTGGTGTTCTGCGAAACCGCACAATTGGCCTCGCTCCACACATCCTGTAGAGGTGCTTCCATCGACTCGATTTGCAACATCAACTTGTTTTTTTGATGCGTAGGTCACCGAAAGTCTCCCAGTTCCAAGCCTGCAGCGCCTTGCGCAATCGCTCCAGCTTGGTGTGAAATTTCTCCAGCGGCTGACCTATGCAATCAACATTTTAGTTAGACTCAACAAGATCCATGAAGGCCGGGTGTGATGTCTACAGTCTCTAGAACCGAAACTGAGTTGGGGGAGTGTCTTTGGCGGTCGGTTGTAACAAAAGAGGAGCGTAGTCAGAATGAATGCGAGGAAGATGTATAACTGACAGTTGGGGCATGCTCAGCGCAAATCTGGTGTCATAGATGACCCTGTCCAGTCTCTCCCAGGTGCTAGGGTTGTGAATCAGATCATTACACCACGTAAACTGCGAGCCCTGGAATCCCGCATCAATAAGACCCAAATCCGCGATAAATCTGTTGAAATCGTCGACTACTCTATATAGCATATACTGTTCGGGCCCTTCTTCTCCCCCGATGAGGCCACAATGTTGAAGTCTCCGACAATAATCCAAGTTATCAGACACGATGTAGAAGTATCGGAAAGGTCCAAACAAAGCACTCTTCTATTGATCATGTTGTAACTTGCGTAAACAACCGTAAAAAGGAATTTGTTGCCCAGGATAGCGTCTTTAATAAGCAGGTGTAATGCCTGTGGTTCGTATTGCGTATCTTGGTATACGTATACGTAAATTGACCCGTATTGCAAGTCTCACTGCTTGATTTATTCTAGCATTTCATTGATTGGTTTATTCTTAGGTTGGTTCGGCTTGGCTTGGTTTGCTTTGGTTCATCATGAACCAAAGGTGAACCCTCCCACCTACCACCATCATCCTCATATATATTTCCACCTAACACTCTCTCTCTTCATTACTACTTCTCCATCATTACTTCTTCAACCACCAGGAGGGAGAGAGAGAGGGAGAGCTTAGGAAAGTGCAAACTTGCTTCATGATGGATCTCATATTTTATTGTTCCATTCTCTTCCTTACTAGATTCTAAGCCTCTTTAGAACTGAAAATTTTCAGTTTTGATGGTTATATTTTTGTAGATCTAAGTTTTAAGTTCCTTCTTGTTTAGTTTTCTTGGTTTTGATCTCTAAAAACTTGGTATTTCCAAAAACTAGTGGTTCCATGTGGTAGAGAATTCAATTTCATGCAGTTTTGGCTTTTGTTTCGCTTGATTTCGACTTCGGATGAGGAAGTTATGGCCATGGCAAGTTTTCGGAACTTTCATGGCTGAACTTGCTGTTTGGGGACGATGAACCCCATGCGCCGGGAACCTCATGCGCCCGGGAGGCCATGCGCCAGGAGGCCATGTGCCGTGAAGTCCCGGCAACGCATCCCTTAACTCCGAGCGTGTCATGCGCGTAGGTTCCCTACGCGCATGTATTGAAGACGCAACGTGAGTTTCTCATGCGTCGATTGGTGCAAGAATCCCATGCGTCGATTGGTGCAGGAATCCCATGCGCCGATTGTGCAGAAATCTCATACGCCGATTGTGCAGGAATCTCATGCATCGATTGCTGCAGGAATCCCATGTGCCGATTGTGCAGGAATCTCATGCGCCGATTGGTGCAGGAATCCCATGCGCCGATTGGTGCAGGAATCCTATGCGCCGATTGTGCAGGAATCTCATGCGCCGATTGTGCAGGAATCCTATGCGCCGATTGGTGCAGGAATTCCATACGCCGATTGCGCAGGAATCCCATGCGTCGATTGTGCAGGAATTCACTGTTTTTGCCTGTTTAAGTTGTTTTGTAGCTAGAATCTTGAAAAACTCAAAACATAAAAGTTGTAGATCTTTTCCTTGGCTTCAAGAATATGTCACAAGTTATTTTATGCAAGTTTTTCTCATTTATGATAAGGTAAGAATAGAACACGATAGTGGCCCGCTGTGGCGCACTCTTGACAAGTAAACTGACATGATATGTCTCGACATGCCGTTATGACAGCTAGCCTGACATGACAAGTATAAAGATCTGGACACCAAGGACGATTGCATTTGTACAAATAAACCAGTACTGTCTTGCATCATGTCTAGGATGGGAATCCCTGAGTACCACGGTCAGGGGTACCTACTGAAATTGACTAAGGCTAATTAACTAGAATGATTCAGTAGTCATGAAGAGATTCCCAGCTACAGGCAATTCCATTATCTGGGCGTACTAACGGACTTGTAGCCTACTGACGAGTAGGGCACATTTCCAGCACACAGTCACGTGTTGCATTCTTCATGACGGACATTCGATCCGGATAACCGGATGGTCTGCAGGACTTGTGGCTGTTGGGATAATCTCATTGCATCTTGCTAGTAACTAGGCCTGTGATAACCCTAGTTAGTTAAAAGTATCAAGCCGTACTCTTGATTGGCCGTGATTGATTGGATGGAGTTTATTCCAGCTTAGTCTTATCATGATCCTGTACAAGATTGTGACATGACATGATTATTGATGCTTGCCTTAACAATAACGATCGGGGGTCCAGTTCTGTTCAGGCGAAGGGTTACAACCCCGGTCCTTGTTTGGTTTAAGGGTTATAACCTGGCTCCCGGAGCAGTTCTGTGTCATATCTTCGTTTATTGTCTTATTGTACCCCATGCCATGCTCGTCATGTTTTACCTTACTTCAACAAGCATGACCGGCCTTAACAATAAAGATCGGGGGTCCAGTTCTGTTCAGGCGAAGGGTTACAACCTCGGTCCTTGTTTGGTTTAAAGGTTGTAACCTGGCTTCCGGAGCAGTTCTGTGTCCTCTCTTCGTTTATTGTCTTATTACCTTATCAATGATTATTTATACCGGCCTCAACAATAAAGGTCAGGGGTTCAGTTCTATTCAGGCGAAGGGTTACAACCCCGGTCCTTGTTTGGTTTAAGGATTGTAACCTGGCTCCCGGAGCAGTTCTGTGTCCTCTCTTCGTTTATTGTCTTCACTGTACCAATAGTATTTGAGACGGGTTTCTATTCAGGTGAAGGGTTACAACCCCGGTCCTTGTTTGGTTTAAGGGTTGTAACCTGGCTACTTGAATGGTTTCCTCGTACTCAGTTTACTGTTGTTATCTCTATTATTATCATTTTTTATTTATTATCTTTAACATTCTATTATGATATGCTGGTTTTAGTTCCTAAGTGAAGCCTCCTTTGTGGCACTTGCTCTTTCTGGGGTCTGACCCATCTGGTTTTGTGTGGCCAGATATCGGAGCAGCACCAGAGGATCCACCGATCTTCCAGCCAGATGGTGACCACCAGGCGTAACCCTGGCAACGAGTGGGTTTCTTTTTGTCCTCCCATTTTATTGTAAAATTATTCTTTTGAGGCGTTTAGCCGACGAGCACGTGTTAGCTCGATTGTACCTTACTTACTGTCTGCCTACGGGCTGTAACATGATTGACAGATCCTAGGGTTGATCATGTATGACTGAACTCTTGCTAGTCCTGACATTTTGTACGACTAGCTTCATGATCATCCAATATGTAATGTATGGGATGCCTTGCTATTATATATTTGGTGCTCTGACATCTTGTAACTACTATTGCTTGCTTGTGATTGAGACAATAGGTTTGTTCATGACCATAGGAGACTGTTGGCTTGTAGTTAAACCCTCATGTATCTAGACAGCCGTGACCGTATAGCGAGGTGGGTTGCACTTCAATATACGTAGCTGGCTATGTACGCCCCCGCTCTCCAGTATTCTGGTTCTGGGGCGTTACAGCAGGATATGAATTGGCTATGTACCTCCGTGACCCCAAGCTCGATGTTCTTGTTCCACAAGATCCAGATAAATAAATTGGTGTCGCCTCCATCAGTGTAAAACGGCATCTTCAGGTATCGAACAAGCTCCTGTAAATGCTCCGCTCCCATTTTGGGCTCTAGGATAGCAATCATATCCGGCTTGTATTTGTTGTTAAGATTTTTGAGGTAGGTCCTAGTAGGATTATTGCTGATACCGCAGGCGTTCCACACAATAGCTTTTACCATCACTGAAACTTGTTTGCCTACAACTTGGCTTCAGATTAACGCCTAGTTTGAACCAGTATTGGCTGATTATGTTTGTTGTTAGCTTTCTGTAGAGAATAATTGTTGTGTTTTTTATTGATTGGTTACTCCACTATTTACAGGGAGTCTAGCTCCTCTTCATACTACATTTTCCAATGTGGGACTAAAGTCCCTTATTAGTTCTCAACACTCCCCTTCAAGATGGGCGATAGATATTAATCATTCCTATCTTGTTACATAGCTTTGGCAGACTTAATGAACTAAGACCCTTAGTCAGACAGTCTGCCACTTGTTCTTCTGAGCGAACATGATCAATCTTCAGTATCCCTTGTTCCAGCTTCTCTTTGATGAAGAATCGATCGATCTCGATGTGCTTCATTCTGTCGTGCTGAACTGGATTGTTAGCAATACTTATTGCAGCTTGACTATTGCTCAGAAGACGTAACGGTGCTCCCTTGTCCAGCTTCAACTCTGTCAGCAACGCTTTCACCCACAGCAATTCCAACACTCCCAAAGCCATTGCTCTGTATTCTACTTCAGCTGTAGACCGTGCTACCACTTACTGTTTCTTGCTTCTCCATGAGACCAAGTTTCCTCCTACAAAGAAACAATATCCCGTGGTAGACCTTCTATCGTCTATACAGCTCGTCCAGTCTGCATCGCAGTATCCCTCAACTTCTATACTTCTATTCTTCTTGAACCATAGCCATTTCCCCGACATCCCTTTCAGATATCTCAAGATTTGAAACACTGCATCCATATGACCCGTTATTGGATCATGCATGTAGCGACTTACTACACTCACCGCAAATGAGATATCAGGGCGAGTGTGCCCCAGATAAATCAATCTCCCTACAAGTCGTTGATATCTTTCACGATCAACTGGCTCTCCTGCTTCTGCTCCCAACATGCACTTTTGGTCAATTGGAGTGACTGCTGCTTTGTATCCCAGCATCCCTGTCTCCTTCAGCAGATCTAGTGCATATTTTCTCTGTGAGAGAATAATTTCTTGTTCGCCTTCACACACCTCGATACCTAGAAAGTACCTCATTGCTCCTAAATCCTTCACCTCAAACTCCTTCGCGAGTTTTGACTTCAGCTTAGCGATCTCGACTTCATCATTACCTGTGATTACTATATCATCCACGTATACAGCAAGTATAGTGATGTGGCCACTTGCATACTGAAGAAAGATAGTATGATCTGCATTTGCTTGATGGTATCCCATGCCTGTAACAGCCTTTCTGAATCTGTCAAACCAGGCTTGAGGAGATTGCTTGAGTCCATATAGCGACTTCTTTAGTTTGCACACTTTTCCATACGACGTCCTTCCGTCTGATTCTGTAGTGTAGCACCCTGGCGGTAGTTCCATGTACACTTCTTCTTGTAGGTCCAAATGGAGAAAGGCATTCTTCACATCTAACTGGTATAGCTTTCACCCATAGTTTGCTGCAATAGAGACCAGAGTTCTTACGGTGCTCATTTTCGCTACTGGAGCAAACGTCTCATCATAGTCGATGCCAAATGATTGTGTGTATCCTTTTGCAAACAATCTCGCCTTGTATCGTTCCACATTTCCTTCTGACGTCTCCTTTACTGTGTACACCCATTTGCATCCCACAGTTTTCTTCCCTTTGGGTAATAGAATCAGCTCCCACGTCTTATTTTTCTCCAGTGCCCCAAGTTCTTCCATCATTGCAGCTTTCTACCTTGGATCTTTCTTTGCTTCCTGCCAACACTTGGACAACGAAGTAGAGTCTAATGATGCAATGAAGGCTCGATAATTCGAAAAAAATTTAGAATAAGACAGGTAGTTGGCAATATCATGTTCATAATCATCAAAACGACTAGGAGCCTTACCCGCATTGATGCGAGAAGATCTCCTTAAGGAGCAATAGGTGGTGGAGAGATCATACCATCAGAGTCATAGAGATCCGCATCAGAATCAGATTGATTCAGTGCGGGGGCAACATCTTCAAGAGTTTGAGCAGGAGTAGACAAGGGACTTGGTACAGTAGGCACAGGGCACGGTACAGGTATAGTACTGGACTTCTGTTGTCTCCTTCTGTAGACTTGGAGCTCCTTTTCTATTGTCTGCTGCTCCCCATATTTAACATATGTATCTTCTTCATCTTCTGTATCGGAGTCACTGCTTTCTCCCCCTTTTGTCCAGTTTTCTACGACCGGGCATGGGACCGATCCGACTACCACAGATGGGCTTAATTTCTCTCCCTCACATCTAACACCCTCTATGTTAGGTGTGTCATCAAACGCCGAACCGTCATCCGAACCATAATATGGTTCCAGTTCTCTGAATGTAACGTCCATGCTTACAAACATTTTCTGCTCAACTGGGCTCCAACATTGTTTTCCATAAATAAATTCCTTTATTTATTGTGTATCTGGGAAAATTACAACTGTAGGAATCTGATCTAGAAGACGATCACTTTATTCCTTGGACTATGCGAAGAAGAAAAGCTCTCAAAATTTTGACAGTAGATAACTATGTATCTGTCCAATGAATGAGAAAAAGAACTCTATTTATAGAGTCAAAAATAATAACTGAAAAGATAACTGTCTTCACAGCCTGTGCTTAGTTAAAAATCATGCAGGATTTAACATACGCAAGGTTGTGAGCAGTTATTGGACGTGGCCTGTAACTGTTGGACACATGGCAATCATGCATGAGTCGTGTGCAAGTTACAGGACACGCAGGCGAGAGATCAGTGGCATGGCTGCCACGTACTCCAATTTGATGAAATCCACGCAGACTTGTTGAAGACGAAATCCACGCAGACTCGGGGTAGAAAGCTTCAAAATTTACGCAAACTTGGGGCAAGAAGCTTCAGGATCCACGCAGACTTGAGGCAAAAAGCTTCAAAATCCACGCAGACTTGAAAAAGAAAACTTCAGAATCCACGCAGATTTGAGGGAAAGCTCAAAATACACGCAAACTTGAAATAGGACTGCCAGCTGTCTTGATTCAGCGTGCCTCGACTGTCACAAAATCTCTGATAGTGATTGCTTTTGTCAGTCGCATTAAATGACAAGAAGCTCTTTTGGTATGCCAACTTGACGAAGGATGAGTCTTCCTGAAGAAGATTTCGAAAATCACGCAATAGACGGCTGTGATCTCTCAAATTCTGTGCATACGTGGCATACGAAGAGATATTCATTGTGCTGTTAGTCATAATTACTCTCTGACAAATGATGAGCTGTCTCCCCAGCGTGATTTGTAAATATTGTCTGGATCAACTGAGCGTGACTTTTGACTCTGTCCTGATCAACTCAGCGTGATTGTCATTTTTAAAGGCCTACAAGACCCCCTTCAAAGTTTTCGAAAAATTGAAAAGACTTTAAATTTTTGAAATACTTTGAAAATAAGATGATAAAATGAAATCAGTCACGCTGTGATGACTTAAAAAAAAATTTTGGAAGTCGGAAAGACTTCGAAGTTCTTTGAAAATATCCAAATGAACTTATTAAATGTCATGATGACTCTTCATTTTCCGAGACTGATTGCATCCAGTTTATGGTGGAATATGAACCGCCGGCGAGCTCTGTTATATAAACAGGGAGAAGATTCATTTTTAATCTTCATCTTACGTCAACATGACACCAAAGGAGAAAGCTAAGAAAGAAGCACGCAAGTTGGGCTTTTGTTCCCATGGTGACCCCACTTTTGGGGGTGAAGAGCCAGAGCCCCTTGTCTTCGAACTCAAAGATGATCCCTTGCAACTAGCCAAGAATTTCTTGAGCTATTTTGGCTTAGATGGCTCGTTCTCTTCTGATGGACGCAGCCTCATAGAGTAGCGTGAAATATTGAAGGCTCTGTTACACCGCATGGGGGTCAAAAGCGTAGAAGAACTAGGCATTAAGCTCAGTCGCTCTGGAAAATAGAGCGTGTCTTTTGTGCTTTTGTTGCACTCTTTTTGTTTTGTCTTTTGTAAGGCCATCAGTGCCTGTCTTGAAGAATGAAGTACAACTTCTGTGTTTAATCTGCGTGCATTAATGAAGAATATTAATTAGCACCCTTTGACTATTTCCAATGTTGCTCTGTCTTCCAAAGCACACGTGACACTCATTCCACGGTTTACGAGCGCTATTTATGCGGATCTTTTCCAAGAATAGACTTGTACTTTGCCCTTTAAATAGATAGAAGAGTTTCACAGATACTCATCTCCCATTCCTCTTCTTCTACTCTGAGAATAAAATTTTTGGGAGATTTCACTCTCAAACAGGAAAGCAATGTTTTCTAATGTTCGACTTCTGCGCACTGTATCAAACATGAGTTTGCCAATCTTTAGCACCAAACTTGAAGGTAAGTCAGTATAATACGTGTACTATTTTTGCTGTTGAAGATAGGCTTTCTGTTTCTTGTTTCTGATTTGAACAATACACGCCTGTCTCTGTTTGATAAATGCACGCTGAATGATTTCTGTTGATCTAATCTTTTTCTTCTTAATACTTTCTGCAGAAACTTGGCTGAAAATTTTCTTCAGAACTGGCATTGGGGATGTGGATGCTGTGGAGAATATCCTGCTGACATCTACATCAGGGAGCTCATACGCTTTTGACGCGTAAATCAGACAACTCAGAACTCTTCGTGGGATAGAAGGGTCTTCCTCAGATAGTAGGAAGAGCCTTTATACACGAGAGTTGGATGATGGAGTCAACTCTACCCCGAGAAATCGGGTAGTAGAGTTCCTTTCACGGGAGAACTAGGAATTGTATCCCAAGGTTGGATACATTCCTGTCTCCTCTGAAAGGTCGCTCCTAATCCACCAATTGTATTGGCAGCACCACGACTTCGGGCTGCCATCCTCTGTGGTTCTCCTCTCGTCTGAGAAAGAAGACCAGAGTTTGATTCCTGCTGATCTGGTCGTGACTGGGACTCAGATAGTCAGGAACTGCAACCAACAACGAACCTGACGGAGAAGATCCGACGGAGAAGATCCAAAGAAGAAGATAGATCTCTATTAGGTCATTGTTGTGGTGTAGAATGAAAATCCAAGATTTGTAATAGATTTCCATTATGATTTGTAAGAAAGTCTAAGAAAATGTAATAGACTTTTTGTGGTGAAATGAGAATGGAAATGATAATTCTTCTATGCTCAAAGATTTGTATTTGTGGATGAATTGTGGACATGATAGATAATGAAATCTTCTTTTCTGTTTTAGAGTATATGATATTATCAGAGGTATTATGGACGTGATAATATGTAGGAACTCAAAAGAAAATAGATTGATTTCTATGCAGAGGTCAAAAATGACAAATGAGCAAGTAGATTCGGAATTGATTCAGAGGTTATGAAAACGTGATCAATAACGAATCCCCACTTAATAAATTGATAGAAGATTATGAACGGACGAATAAATGAACGGATGAACCGTCAAGTATTAATGAATGTGTGAATCGTCGGATGAACGCAATTAATGGATGGATGAACCGTCGGATGAACGTGACGTTTCATTATTTATAGAACTTCTGCCTATAAATATAGCAGAAATTTGACAAGAACGAACACTTCTTCTTTCAAACATAAAAATGTCGACTGAAGAAGCATCCAAGAAAGCTGGAATTGCCATGAAGATTCAGAAAGGCACTGGAGAATGTCCTGCTGATCCAATTCAATTGAAGAAGGCGGTAGCAGGCGAAGGTTCGTCTGTACCCACGCCACCAAGGGATATTCTAGACTTCCTGCTCGAACCAGGAAGGACTGAAGAAGAAGAATCCATGAGGATGGCTGCTTGTAAATTTCTCGTGGGTTCCAGCAAAGAGGTTCTCAGTTCTTTTGCTGATCGCGTCTTCGAGAAGGACGACAGTGGCCCACGTCCAAATGTAGAAAAGGATGATAGTGATCTTCTTTAATATCATGTATCATCATTTATGATAAAAATAAAATAAAAATTTTATTTCTAAACATGAAACTGTCTGATGATTACAAGCATTTATATTTATACATAGTACTTCTTAAGGAATTTGCCATTAATAGGCATCAAAACTTTTCGACCATCCAATTCTGAGAGTTGATAAGCTCCATTTGAGAAAACTTTGCTCACAATGTAGGGTCCTTCCCACTTTGCGTCAAATTTGCCCTTGCTCATATGAGTCATAGTCATAGGACGTCTAACTGTTAGAACAAGTTCTCCTTTTTGATACGTCCGAACTCTGACTTTCTTATTAAAAGCTCTTGAAATTCTAGCTTGATAGAATTCAATATTCTGTTGAGCAGATAATCGCTTTTCATCCAGAGCTTCTAATTCTTGAAGTCGAAGACGATCATTATTTTCTGCAGTGAGTTCATTAGCGATTGCTATCCTTAAAGAAGGAATTTGAATCTCTAATGGAAGAACAGCTTCGCAACCATACACCAGAGAGAAGGGTGTACATTTAGTAGCATTACGAACTGTAGTACGATAAGCCCACAAACATTCACCGAGCTTCTCACTCCAATTACGTTTGTTAGTAGAGACAAACTTCTTTAGGAGTTTGATGATAGTCTTGTTGAAAGCTTCTGCTAATCCATTAGCTGCCGGATTATATACGGTAGAAGCCACATTGTTGATCCGGTGATCGTCACAGAATCGAGTAAACTTCTGACTGACGAACTGTGGTCCGTTATCATGAATAATGCGTCGAGGAACACCAAATCTGTAGATAACGTGGTGCTTAATAAAGCAAATGACATTGAACGTCTTAACTTCAGACAAAGGAATGGCTTCGGCCCATTTGGAGAAGTAATCGGTTATTGCAAGAATAAACCGATGACCCTTGGATGACGGCGGATTGATCGGACCAATAATATCCATGCCCCAAGCTTCGAAGGGCCATGATGCTGCCGTCGGATGTAGAAATTCCGAAGGTTGATGAATAAAATCCGCATGGATTTGACAAGCTTTACACTTCTTTGCATATTCGATGGCGTCTGATACCATAGTAGGCCAATAATAACCCATACGTCGAATACGGTCTTGAAGTTTTGGTCCAGGCTGATGTGCTCCACAAATTCCATCATGTGCTTCACGAATAATTTGTTGAGCCTCGTCACCGGCAACATATCGAAGAAGTAAACCATCATAGGCTCGACGATATAAGGTCTTTGTTGTATGATTATAATAGAATCGGAGTGATCGTCGTCTGATAGATGCTGCCTCACTCGGATCATCCGGAAGAATATCATACAATACGAAATCTAAGAAAGGAAGTCTCCAATCCGTATCCGTATTTTGATTCTCGGCCGAATTACTGAAGATGAATTCCATGCTGGAATCAGATGAAGATGATAAAGATTTACGACTAAATCCAAATCCTCTTGTTGTGTTGACGTCATGAGATGTTGATTCTTCAATGTCAACTGGAAGTCCTAGGGTCCGGTTATTTTCAAGATAAAATAATTCTCGATTGCAAACAATAATCATTTGTTGTCGTCTAATTGGGATAGCCAATACCGCTGTAAGATTAGCTAGAGCATCAGCTTCTGTGTTACATGCTCGCCTAACATGTTCAATGAAGAATTCTTCAAACGAAGAAGCCATAATTAGAGCTGATCTATGATAAGGAACCAGATCTTGATGGCGGACTTCATAAGTACCCCTTATCTGATTGACAATGAGTTTAGAGTCTCCGTACGCCTCCAAATGTTGAATATTTAGATGTTTAGCGAGTTGAAGACCAATGAGTAATGCATTGTACTCAGCTACATTGTTTGAACACGGCTGATCGAGAGAATAAGCTTTTTGGATAGCAAGACCTTCTGGCGATACAAGAACGATTCCAACTCCAGCGACAATATCACCATTAGGACCTATCCTTGAAGCTCCATCAAAGAATAGACGCCAAGTAGGATCTTCTTCAGCAATTTGGTTTGAATCTAGGACTCCATCTGGAATTTTGTCATAGAGTTTTGAATCTTCTGGAATTGAATGAGCAGCCAGAAAATCAGCTAAAGCTTGTCCTTTGACTGACTTCTGAGGAATATAATGCATGTCATACTGAGCAAGTAGGATTCCCCAGTTAGCTAATCGAGAATTCAAAACACTGGGTTTCTTCATCATGATCCGTATAGGATTGATCCTGGAGATGACATGAATAGTCTGGCCAATGATATAATGTCGTGTCTTTTGAACAGCGAACATCAAGGCTAGACATTCTTTTTCGACCGGTGAATATCGAGGTTCAGCTCCGGTCATAGTACGACTGAGATAGTAGATGGCTTGTTCATGACCATTTTGATTCTTTTGAGCGAGTAATGTACCCAATGAATGACTCATTGCTCGAGTATATAGGAGAAATGGAATTCCTGAAACGGGAGGTACCAATACTGGAGGGCTCATCAGATATTGTTTTATATCATCGAATGCTTTCTGACATTCATCATTCCAGACAAAAGAAACACCTTTCTTCATAAGTTTGTTGAATGGTCTGCAGCGTCCTGATAAGTTAGAGATGAATCTCCTGATATAAACGATCCTTCCTTGAAATCCTCGTAGCTCTTTTAAGGTGCGTGGAGGACGCATCTCTTGGATGGCTTTGATCTTCTCGGGATCCACGTGTATACCTTTAGAGGTAATGACGAAGCCGAGAAATTTACCACTAGAGACGCCTAAGAAGGACTTAGTAGGGTTCATCTTTAATTGATGCTTACGTATTAGATCAAATATAGTCTTCAATTCTTGGATATGATCCTCCTTTTGTCGACTTTTGACTGCAATATCATCAACATAACATTCGACTGTTTTTCGCAAATGTTCACGGAATATAGTGCTTATAGTTCGTTGATAAGTTGCTCCTGCATTCTTGAGACCGAATGGCATAACTGTATAACAGTATGTACCGATCGGTGTTCTGAAAGAAGTGTGCTTCTCGTCATCTGGAAACATTTTAATCTGATTGTATCCAGAATACCCGTCCATGAATGACATCCGTTCAAATCCACAGGTATTATCAATCATGACATCAGTGATTGGTAGAGGGAATTCGTCTTTAGGACATGCCGCATTGAGATCGCGGAAGTCTATGCATACTCTGATCTTGCTAGTCTTTTTAAGGACAGGAACTATGTTAGCCACCCAATCGGGATGTTGTTCCTCTCTAATAAACCCGGAGGTTATGAGTTTATTGACTTCAGCTTCAATTGCATCCATAATGTCTGGACGAAATCGTCGCTGTTGTTGTTTGACCAGTTTAGCATTCGGCAAGATATTGAGCTTGTGAGTTGCAATTTGTGGATCAAGTCCTGGCATATCTTCATAACTCCAAGCGAAGACATCGATGTAGTCACGAATGAGTTTGATCATATCTTGCTTATCAGTTTCAGAAAGACTTTCACTGATGAATATTGGTTTGGGAGATCCCTCTTCACCAACATCTATTTGAACAAGTTTATCTTCAGTCGGAGGTTCTTTTTGCTCAAAACGGAACTCCCATTGATTATCTAATCTTTGGGCCCATTGTTCTGATTCAGGTGAGATTTCAAACTCTTCTTCGTCTTCATCTTCAGAATGGTCAATGGAAACCATGTTGGAAGACAGAAGGTTGCAGTAGAAGTCACCGATACTCGTATCGGAATCCCAAGAAGTGGTACTAGAAGAATCAGATCTCTTATCTTCGTCAGACTCGGGATCTTCATGGATAATATTGATAAAAGGAGTATGAGCTATATAGCCCAATCCGCATTTCGTCCTTCCATATTTCAGAGGAGGAATACGAACAGGCATTTTTCTTCCCTTTCCACTATTGAGGCCAGTCCTGAAGTCATAGCCCATATTTTTTATGATGTCTTTAGATTGCTGACTATAACGACGTAGTTGTAATCTTCCAGTATCATCATTTTTTCTTCATCTTCTAAATCAGAAGGACTTTGGGGCCCTTTATAGAAGAATATTGGAATGTCTCCTGGCTTTCTGCTGGGAACTAGAAAGTATGAAGATTGTACAGGTTCTAGGGATACATCTGTATGAACAGTCTGTACAACCCCTATGGTTATTGCGTTCAAGTCATCTAACAAATATAAATAACTATGAACATAATTACACACATCAGCATACTGCAAAGATGGAGACTTTTCATTAAATGTAAAAGCAGCAGTATTTACATTGGGAGAAGGCTGAGCCTTAGAGATTTTAGCCAAGTCAATGACGAAAGGGGGAGAAGAAGAACGAGAAGAAGCGTTGTTTCGATTAAGATCGATAACAAATGGCTCAGAAGAAGTTTGAAATGGAAGAATAATCCGCCCTCCAACTGGAATTAGCAGAGTATCCTGTTTCATATGTGGAGATGCAGGAATTGCAGTACGCCCACTGACAGGAATAATCATTGTGTCTTGAGCAAACGACTGAGGTAACGGAAAAATCCGTCCACTCATCGGAATGATGAAAGAACCTTCTTCAGAGAGTTTGGAAGATTTTTGCTGAGTAGTTCGACCTTTAACAGGAATTATTAAGGTCTCACTTTGTGAATCCTCTTTCTCCATAGCTTGTATAACCCTTGTATACTCTTCTTTGTACATTCAGGAATCATTGAAATAAGCTTCAACCCCATGGAAGGGATTTATATCAGCAACTTCTTTTTGTACTCTTCTATTGCTATCAATGTATTTAAAACACTGATGAAGAGTAGAAGGCACCACATTATTTTTATAAAGAAAGGGCCTCCCCAGAAGAAGATTATAGGATCCCACGATCTCAATCACATAGAAAATGACTTTGGATCTGAAATCACCTATTTGAAGCTTCAGATGAATCTTTTTCAAAGGCTCGCTTCGGCTTTGATTGAATCCCAGGATAGTAGTAACCGTTTTGGAGAGTTTGTGAAGAGGGATTTTTAGTTCATCCAATAAACTCTTTGGCATTATGCTTATAGCAGACCCTGGATCAATGAGGATACGATCTATCTTCATTGTATCGATATAACCGGTGTAGTAGAGAGGCCGATCATGTCGATTATCCTCCAATAGCATGTCGTCTTGTGTAAAGGTGATATTTGGGATAATCTCCAATACACTGTTGCAATGTAAGCAAGTGGCAGGTTCTGTATCTGGCTTCTTCAATTGTGCAAGACAAGAATCAGCTTGTAGAAGTGCTTCACTTAATGTCTCCCGAGTCTCTTTGGAAAGACGTAGAAGTTCAAAGAGGGACATTCTAGCTGGAGTATTAGCAAGCTGAGCTAAAATGTCGAAATTATAAGGCTTCTGAAGTCCAAGAGAAGAGGACTTCTTAATTGGCTTATCAAACCGATCCTGTTGTTTACCTTTCTCCAGAGCTATAGGCTTGGGAGGAACAGGTTCAGTGGATGATTCTTCTTCAGGAAGAACATTAGAAGCATCTTTATCAGCTGAAGGGATATCAAGAGGATCCTCAGGATTCTTGGAATAATCCTTTAGATAAGGTTTCCCCGTTCGAGTAGCACTAACAAGTGCTTCTTCTTTCTCTTTTGGCTCTGTGTCAGGAATAGATCCAAGAGAAGTCATATGACATGACTTAATCTTTCCAGCCTTCTTGGACTTTCGAGAAGTAGTCTTTTGAGGAGAAGGTGATTCAAAATCTACCACTAGATCAGGATGGATCCACATGATTTCTCCTGTTTCCAAAGTGATTGGCACTAATCCTTCAGACTGTGGAGGAGGAATGTTCACTATCTCAAGAGTTGCCTTGGGAATAGGAACGATCCCACTTTCAAGGAGTTGAGGAGGGAAATCTCCGAATTGCATAGAGACGGCGTTGGAGGTGACGGTCTTCTCTTTTGGAGTAAGAGAGATAGCTCCAGATTTAATCATTTCTTGGATCTTTCCTTTCAGTACATAACATGTACGAATTGTGTGACCCAACATTCTGTGATATGGGCAGTATTTGGGATGATCTGTTTTACCAGCTTCATCAGGTTTCTTGATCTCAGGTAATTGTATCTTATTACCTTTCAGCAGACATTCAAAGATACCAAGGACATCATCGTCATCGAAAGAGTATTCTTCTTTGGGGCGAGGTATTCTTGGTTGTTGAGTTGTAGGAGTTTGAACAGTTGATATATCTTTACTCTGAAGATTAACTTCAAGAGTTTCTTTTCCCTTGCGAGCATTGTTTTTATTGTTAGTACCTTGACCTGTTTCTTTAGGAGTCATCTGCACTCCTAAACCTTTGAAGGTTTCAGCACTAATTTCTGCGGCCTTGGCACTAACTATAAAAGAAGGCCAGTCTTGGAATTGAGTGGATCCTGTCCACATGCTGATGATTGGCAACAAGTTTGATTTGCATGTGTCGATGGTGACAGCATCAGGAGTTCCAAGAGGCATCTTCAGAGCTTCTCTTCGAAACCGTTCAATGTACTCTTCTGTAGTTTCATTATTTTTCTGCTTGATTCTAATAAGAGCAGACATAGTCATGTCATTGAGCCCTTCATAGAACCGTTCAAGAAACATCTGTTTGAAACCGGAAAATGAGGTAATGCTCCCATCTGGGAGACTTCTATACCATTCATAAGCCGTTTCCTTGAGACATCCAACAAACACCCGAGTAAGGAGGGCGTCGCTTGGTTGCAGCTGATCAGTCATCACTTCAAAGTGATTAATAAACTGACTTGGAGAAGTGGTTCCATCATAGAATGAGATAGTAGGAGGCTTGTATTTAGGAGGATACGATACTTGCTTCCATTCTATCGGATAAGGTTGTTTGATGCCTAACATTTGTAAACCATCTTTCTGTTTGAATGCCTCGAATTGAGTTTTGAGATTCCTCAATTCTTCATTAACAACTCCGGAAGATTGTGGAGTTGTAACTTGTAGAGAATAGTTGAGAGGAGGAACAGCATTGTAAGCACTACCCCCAGCTCCAGAGAGACTAGGGTTTGGTTGAGCTGGTCCAGGAGTATTGGATTGTACTGCTGGAGGAACTTGTACTGGACTCATATCAGTGTCAGTTGGTATGGCATCTGGTACAGTCTGTCGATTTTGCATCTGTGTTGCCATGAGTTCATACATCGACTTCATAGTATCAGTCATAGACTTCATTTGTTGTTCCAAAGAAGCAATTCTTTGATCTTGAGGAGTCAAGGAAGAAGAAGGTTCATCAGTATTCCCATCAACCATATAAGTCGTGACTGTACGAGGAATTATTGATGAACTGGTGGATGTTGTTTGTTCTGAATCATTGCTTTGTGCATCAAAGTCAATTATAGGAGAACTACTCCCAGTAGGAAGAGGTGGGAAGTTAGATTCTCCAAGGAATTCAGAATCATCTTCAGAGATCAAATTTCTTTGACTAGAGGCCAGGACTCTTGCTCTGGTATTTCTATATACTCCATCTGGACTATCAACTCTACCCCCAGCATCCCGAGAGGTCATATTGACAGAAGCAAACAAAGGCTCATCTTTATCAGGCATAGGTTCACACTGAATCCGATTGAAGACAGATTGTCGTTTTGTTTGATATCTGTATTGCATTGTGACTCTTGGCTGGAAGTCACATTCATGATCAACATGGTCATAAGCCATTGATTGACATCTGTATTGAATTATGACTCTTGGATAGAAGTCACATTCAGCATGGTCCTTTGTCACAGAATTACTCCTCCTTTTCTGTTGAAGATATTCTCGTAAATCTGTTTGTGAAGATTGAGGAGTATATTTCCTGTTCTTGGGTCTTGATGGCTCTTGATTATATAGAGAATGATTAATATGAGCCACATAATTTCTTGCATACTCTGTATCCGGATCTTTTATCCTTGTTTCCAACTGGTATGGTTTCTTAACACCAGAAGTGTTAATTTTTGTTCTTAGATCAGTTGGAGGTAATACATTGGTTTTGGAAACATGGAGTTTTCCTTCTATTGATCTGGATATTTGCAGAGAAGGAAGAGTTGAACCACCCCCTTGATTAGGAGTTGGTAACAGACCTTTTCTAGACAAATTATGTGCCCAATTCGAAGAAGTCATAGAAGAAGACATTAAGGAATGTTTCTTCTTAGACTCATTCAAGTTTTGAGACATAGAATGTCCAGAAGGAAGAGTAGTCAAAAGACCATCTCCTTTTCTTTGACTAACAAAATTGTCAGTCAAAGCTGTTCCTGAAGTAAGGACTACAGGAGCAGAAGAAACAACTAAAGAGTTATTCCTTTTCGAAGGGACTTTGTGTGGAAGACCACCCCCAGTTCTAGTAGAACTTGTCAAAGAAGAAGAGATAGCTAAAGAGCTATTCTTCTTAGATGAAATACACGCTGAAACAGGCTTGGTTCAAGAACCAGTGCTGTTGGCGTGACTTTTGACTTTGGAAATACACGCTGGAACAGATTTGGCTAAGGAGCCAATATTGTTAGCGTGATTGTTGATTTTAGAATTACACACTGGAACAGACTTGGCTAAGGAACCAGTGCTGTCAGCGTGACTTTTGAGGTTGAAATTGCACGCTGGAACAGATTTGGCTAAGGAGCCAGTACTGTCAGCATGACTTTCAACTTTGGAGACATACACTGGAACAGATTTGGCTAAGGAGCCAGTACTGTTAGCGTGATCTTTGATTGCTGTCATCTTCGAGCGCACAAGAGTGTGCGTGCTTGCAGTAGAGTTCTTGCCAGTGTTAGGAGTAGACACTGTGGCAGAGACTTCACCATTGGCTGCCAACTGATTCTTAGGGACATAGACAGAGTAACCCTTCGACTTGGCAGTGATGATGGAGGCTGTAGTGGGCTTACCATTCTTAGCCCGCTGCATTTTTTCATAGGCGAGTTGATCGAATTTGATCGTCATCACCTTCTTCGTCGAGCCGATTGACGAAGTGTCGTATTGAGTTGTTGCCATCTCAGAAGAGAAGATGGTTTTTCCCAGCAGAGTCGCCAATTTGTTTTCCATAAATAAATTCCTTTATTTATTGTGTATCTGGGAAAATTACAACTGTGGAAATCTGATCTAGAAGACGATCACTTTATCCCTTGGACTATGCGAAGAAGAAAAGCTCTCAAAATTTTGACAGTAGATAACTATGTATCTATCCAATGAATGAGAAAAGGAACTCTATTTATAGAGTCAAAAATAATAACTGAAAAGATAATTGTCTTCACAGCCTGTGCTTAGTTGAAAATCACGCAGGATTTAACATACGTAAGGTTGTGAGCAGTTACTGGACGTGGCCTGTAACTGTTGGACACATGGCAATCATGCATGAGTCGTGTGCAAGTTACAGGACACGCAGGCGAGAGATCAGTGGCATGGCTGCCACGTACTCCAATTTGATAAAATCCACGCAGACTTGTTGAAGACGAAATCCACGCAGACTCGGGATAGAAAGCTTCAAAATCCACGCAAACTTGGGGCAAGAAGCTTCAGGATCCAAGCAGATTTGAGGCAAAAAGCTTCAAAATCCACGCAGACTTGAAGAAAAAAACTTCAGAATCCACGCAGATTTGAGGGAAAGCTCAAAATACACGCAGACTTGAGATAGGACTGCCAGCTGTCTTGATTCAGCATGCCTCGACTGACACAAAATTTTTGATAGTGATTGCTTTTGTCAGTCGTATTAAATGATAAGAAGCTCTTTTGGTACGCCAACTTGACGAAGGTTGAGTCTTGCTGAAGAAGATTTCGAAAATCACGCAATAGACGGCTGTGATCTCTCGAATTCTGTGCATACGTGGCATACAAAGAGACATTCGTTGTGCTGTCAGTCATAATTACTCTCTGACAAATGATGAGCTGTCTCCCCAGCGTGATTTGTAAATATTGTCTGGATCAACTGAGCGTGACTTTTGACTCTGTCCTGATCAACTCAGCGTGACTGTCATTTTTAAAGGCCTACAAATATGCGTATCCCTTCTGAGTTGCCGTGTACCCGACAAAGACACATTTAACCGCTCTAGGATCCAGTTTGTCAACTTCTGGCCTATTATCTTGGACAAAACATACACACCCAAATACTTTCGGTGGAACAGTGTACGTGGTTGCACCAGTAAGCATCTCCAGCGGTGTCTTCCAGTCCAATACCTGAGATGGCATTCGGTTGATGAGATAAGATGTCGTTAACACCGCCTGCCCCCATAAGTGTTTCGGAACATTCATAGCCAGCATCATCGTCCGTACGACCTCCAGCAGGTGTCTGTTCTTCCGTTCGGCCATACCATTTTGTGCCGGTGTATAGGCACAGGAAGTTTGGTGTAGTATGCCATGAGTGGATAAATACTCAGCAACCTTTCTATTTGTATACTCCGTCCCATTGTCAGACCGTAAGCACTTAATTTTAGTGCCATATTGAGTTTCTACCCGACGATGAAAGTCTCGAAACGCCTCAAAGACGTCACTTTTATTCTTCATAAGGTACACCCATGTCACGCGAGTATAACAATCAATAAAAGTGACGAACCATCGAAAACCGTTAATACCGGTTGTAGGACAAGGGCCCCATACGTCTGAATGTATCATATCAAAAGCAGCCGAACTCCTATTACCTGAACTCACATACGTGCTTCTGGTATGTTTACCCAACTCACAAGCATGACAAAATAACTTCTCTTTATTAGCCCTTTGGTATAAGGACGGATACATTCGACTAATAATTTTAAAAGAAGAATGACCGACACGTCGGTGATGGAGTAGCAAGTCATCTTCGACACTACGTCGTGAATCTTCTAGTGGTGTGTCTGCTACCAGAGATGCCAAAGCTTTGTCCAGTCCAATCCAGTCCTGTCCAAGTACCACAGCCCCTTATGTCATGTGCCAGTCCCTAGTCGTCGTCCTGTCCCCTTCTCCTGAAAAGTCACAGTAGGAATGTCAAAGGAAATAGTACAGTTAAGATCAAGGATAATGGCACTAATAGAAAGAAGATTTGCAGGAAAAGATGGAGCATGTAAGACATTAGTGAGAGTGAGAGAATGGGTGTATGCGACAGTGCCTTTACCCATGACAGGACTGGAGTTACCATCAGCAGTCTGAATGCTCTCCGACGTCGGTAGGTGAGTATAGTCCTGGAACTCACCGCGGGATCCCGTGACATGGCGAGATACCCCAGAGTCCATAATCCAACCTGGTTGGTGGACAGCTGCTGCAAGAGCACGTGCAGGTATACATGTGCCATTTTGGGCAAAGCAAGTGATGTGGTCCCCCGAGGTAGATGACGTCTCACTACTATCGTCCAAACCCAGCTTCGTGCCGCGTAACTTCGCGAGGAACTCCTTCTCAAGAAGGGTTAGCTCAGCCAGGTGATGGTCGCCCCCTTCCTCCGCCAGATTAGCTTTGTGTCCTCCAGAATAATTTCTTCGTCTACCAGCATAACCGCCTCTACCACCACGACGTCCTCCGCGGCCCCGTCTACGATCACTCGACTGACTGTGCAGGGGTTGGGGATAAAATCTGATGTAATGTCCTGAGTCACCACAGTTGTGGCAAACACCGGCCACAGAGGGAGGCTGATTGAAGGCGGCAAGGACAGACTTGTCAATAGTGGCTTGCTCTCCCTGAAAAGAGTCCTTGTTGGGCATCAACTTCAAGCGAGCCTCTTCTTGTGCCATGGCAGCTATGGCTTCTTCTAAGGTGGGAAGCATGGGCTGTGCCAGGAGTACATTCCTTCTATTCTCAAATACAGGGTTAAGACCCTTTAAGAACTTCATCATCCGTTAACGCAAAATATAATCCAAGAACTTTTGGAAATGTTTCGCAAATGCGGGTTCGACTTGGACATCTTCCATCCCAAAAGGATCATAGTGATCCAGATCAGACCAGAACTTCTTTAACAGTGCTGCATACTCAGAGATGGTGTGGTCATCCTGGGCCACCCTATCAAGTTCATCCTGCAGTTGGAAGACCCGCATAGGATTGCCCGAGCCGGAGTACATATCATTCAAAGTCCGCCATATATCAGCAGCAGCCTCCATCGCCTCTACATTGCCCGACACCTGGTCGGTCAAGGAGGCGGTCAACCATCCAGCCACAACATTGTTAACAATTTCCCAAACAACAAACTCCTTTAAGGAGGGATCATCTGGCGCCTTGGTTTGGCCATTGACGTAGCCAACCAAGCCACGTCCCTTCAGCGTCCGCATGGCCTGCCGTGACCATTTCAAGTAATTGAACGTGCCTTCCAACTTCGTCTCCAACTTGTCCAGCTTTCCCATTTTGTAGGGTGACGGATCCACATCAGTATGGATCACACGTGGGGTCGCCTCGGTTAATCTCTTTGATAAAATATCATCAACCAAGGCCTTCATCTCATCTGCTGTCAGTTTACCACTGATCGAATCCATGGCGTCTTCAACGGTGATTCGTCGTCGTCGTCTACGTCGGCTTCGTCTTTGTCGTCGTCTTCGTCGGCGTCGGCGTCGGCGTCGGCGTCGTCGTCGTCGGCTGTATGTAAAGTCTTCAACGGAGACCTTACGACTGCACGGTCAACGTGGCCAGATTGACGCCTAGTTTGAACCAGTATTGGCTGATTCTGTATGTTGTTAGCTTTCCTTCTAGTGTACGGGGTCGAAGTTTTGGGGCCTTTAGACGTGCTGCCTTCTATCCTCGCCTTCGTCTGTTCAGAAATAGGAAGAGGGTCTTTAGTGGTTATGTCATCCGTCTGCTGCACAGAATTCATGTCTTTAGAAGGAATTTCATCTTCCCCCTCCACCGGCCGTTGTTGGATATCGACCACGGCAGCCACCCTGCCCTCCGATTCATTAGCCTCCATAGCTAGGTTCCAGTTTTGTTAGCCTACCCCTACTGTTATCATAGTCGAAACATCCGTCGGCTCGGACCCCGACTCTCTCTGGATCGGTTCAAACCGTCTATCCCCAATCTCATTGGATTTCTTAGGAGTCTGAACCCGGTTAAGTTTCAATCCCCACCCCGAGTCTTCCGAGGTAGACGGAGAGGACGATAGAGGTTCCTCTTGAGAAGCAGTTCTTTTACTGTGCGGTTTATAAGCTCGGATATGATCTCCAACCCTATTCTCTTGTTAAGTGTTGTGAGTCTTAGGTGGCTCCTATGTGGCATGAGCCACAAGACAATGTCTTGTTTATGTGGCAAAACTATATCTCAAAAGACAATGAGATAGAAAAGCTCTCTCCAATGCAAAAGTATTGAGGAGACAATAAAAAGTATTTTTTCCAACTTCCAATGCAACTCCTCCACTTCTTCAACTTTTTTATAAATATTTATATTCATAATTGATGATGTGGAGACAAAGTCATTGTGAAGTGCATTATCTAGATCTAGACAACCAACTTCACATTCTCCTTGTCATGTCATTGTCATGTCAACTTCATGTTTTATTCTACATTTGCATTGGAGAAAAAAATTTGGAATGAAAGTTTGTCATTCCTATGTGGCAACCATTTTTTCTAAACTCACAATAGTGTTGGAGATGCTCTAAGCCGAATTCAAAGCATCCAATTTGTTGGATATAATAACTGGGGCGCGGTAGACGCAGAACCAGTCTGAGCTTGAACTATAGATTTTTGCCGCACTTTCTTCAAAACGCTGATGCGTATTAGGGAGCGGAAGGAGAGGAGGCATTTTCGTTCTATCCGGGGCCGTCTTCTCGTTGGATTTTTTTCTTCTTCATCTCAGGGTGAGCTCTGAAACATGATCTGGTGGCATTGCCCCGCATATGGCAGTGGTTGCAGTATAGAATGTTGTTATCATAAACAATTTGTTGAGTATAGACTTTGTTACCTAGAGATATCTGGATATTGTTGGGGAGTTCTTTTGAGATATCCAGCTCCATGCACACTCTGGCGTAGTTTGCCTTAGAAAAATTACTAGTCTCCTCCGCCATGGTTAAAAAAATTTCAAACGTATTGACAATTCGTTGCATGGCCGATGGCACAAAACAAACCAGCAGTGGATTTGGGAAAGTGACCCACACCGACGCAATAGCCAAATCTTCTTTCGGATTGAACTCCGAGGTCCATTTGATTATCTTCATCAGATGCGCATCGATCCTGTACGAGTTTCTGGTCCAAACTCTATTGTGATCCGTCTCGCTAGATAAGTGTAAAACGACGTGTTTCGGGTCCATCAGCGCGACCCGATACTCGTTGGTGATTCCCCAGCTAGACACCACTTCTTGAACACGAGATAATTTCGGGCAACCCGATGAGAACTTTAGAATAAGAGTCTGAGAAAATGGACCTGCCAAAGCCTCCAACTCAAGAGAAGAAAATGGGACCATAATATCATGAACGTCCCCCGTATACTCATCCATGACAGCCAACTCCACGTCATTAATGACCGGTGTCTTCGGGTTTAAAAGGTCAGATTTCAGAATACCAACAAAAGAAATTTTTATGGGGTTTGGAGCCGTGCTAGCTGACTGCACGCCTGTCTGAAGAAGAAATTATTAGGTGCTTCCGGCTCACCACTGGATGTGCTGAGTGGTGAGCCCGATCCAATGAACAATGGACACTTGGCAATAACCATTTTACTCGACACTTTTCACGTCAGAACATGAAAGAAAAACATAACGAAAAAAAGCTAACAAAATCAATAATATTAATATTAACATTAAAATTAAAATTAATATTGCCAGTATAATTAATGTTAACAATAATATTAATATTATATTAAAATTAACGTTAATATTAATGTTAATCTTAATATTAATGTTAATATTAAGATAACATTAACATTAATATTAACATTAATATTAACATTAATATTAATATTAACGTTAAATATTAGCATTAATATTAATATTAATATTAATATTAACATTAACATTAACAGTAAAATTAATATTAACAATAATATTAATATCATATTAAATTAATATTAACATTAATATTAATATTAATATTAGTATTAATATTAATATTAATATTAAAATTAAACTAATTTAGAATGTGGAAAGTGTTGAGTAAAATGGTTATTGCTAAGTGTCCATTGTTCATTGGATCGGACTCGCCACCCAGCACTTCCAGTGGTGAGCCGTGAGCACCTAATAATTTCTCTGTCTGAAGACTCTGAACCCGATTAGACCGTTCCATCCCAGGAAGCAAAGGTGGAGAGGTGTCACCCGCTGATTGTACTGCTGGGGCAACCCGTGCTTGTATATATAAGAGCATCTCCAACCCTATTGTCTTGTTAAGTGTTGTGAGTCTTAGGTGGCTCCTATGTGGCATAAGCCACAAGACAATGTCTTGTTTATGTGGCAAAATTATATCTCAAAAGACAATGAGATAGAAAAACTCTCTCCAATGCAAAAGTATTGAGGAGACAATAAAAAGTATTTTTTCCAACTTCCAATGCAACTTTTAAGACAACTACTCATCTTCTTTCTTTTTTCTAATATTTTTTTATTCATAATTGATGACATGGAAGAGAAGACATTGTCAAGTGCATTGTCTAGAACAAGACAATTAACTTCACAATGTCTTCTTTAATTTTTGCCACATAAGCTTCACAATTGACTTGACAGTTGCATTGGAGAAGAACTTTTGAATAAAATTTTGTCATTCCTATGTGGCAAAACTTTTTTCCAAAGTCACAATAGGGTTGGAGATGCTCTAAACGGGGTGGGGCTAGGACCGTCGGTAACTGCAGAAGGATCCAAAAGATCAGAGGGTGCCACGTCAGATTTCGTGATGTCAGCGGAGACCCGTTCGTGACCCCCCTCCGAAAACTGTTGACCAGCGACGAGAGCCCTCTCCTCCGGCGCCAAAACCGCCGGAGCTATCTCCCGCGACGACTCCCCGAGGATAGCAACACCTGGGGATGAGGGCTTCCCCTCCGTCGGCGGCGACCGGGACGACGAGGGATAGACCGGGCATGAAGGCTCGCCGCCAGAGCACGGCAGCACGGGGGATAGGTGCGTCGCCCGCTCGGGCTCGTCAGAGGAGGAAACACACCATCCAAGGACTCCCAGCCCCATGATAGCCAGTTGGTCGGAGGACCAAGGAGAAATAACTGAAGCCGGCGGCGGAGGAATCATACCATCCAGAAGCCGAGGCAGCAGCGGGCCTGCGGCGATAGGAGGCTCAGCGGGGATCGCACCAGGGGGGAGAGAAGTAGCGGTGGACAGGGCCGCCACATCAGAGAGAAGAATGACGTCCATAGCCAGCGAAGGAGGAGCCTCGCGCTGGGCTACGGAGACCCGGAAGAGAGGGTCGCCGTCCATAGGAGGCTACACCACGCCCCAATCAGAAGCCGCAGGGATGGAGCCAGAGAGCTAAGCACGAGGGATGTCGGTTAAAAGGCGGAGACCGAGCCGACTGCCGACCTAAGAAGGGAGCCGGCGGCGAGCACTATCATCGGCGAAGAAGAACCCGAACCTGAACGCAAACAGCCGCCGGAGAGCTCGAAAACGAAGGCTCCAGCGAAGAAGAAGAGACACCAGCCGACCACGGAGGACGGGAGGACAAGGGGGAGGGCACGTACCTGAACGCCTCTTAAGTGGGTAATCAAATGAATTAGGAGGGGGTGTATATGCAAATTAGTCCACACCCTATTCTGTGTTTTTGGGGTCTGTTTGGCAATTGTTGGGCAGCAGTTATGAGGTATCTTTAGAGTACATGTTATGAGTGGTCCGATTTTGAGTGGTTTTAAATAGCAGTTTTCAAACCGTCCAATCTATGCTTGCAGGGGCAGATTTATTGGTGGGCTGGGGTGGGCTCTAGCCCAACTAGCCCAAAAAAAAATTATTTTATTTTATGTATGGTATGTAGCCCAGCATCAGCAGGAGCAGTCCGTCAAGCCTAAGCCCAGCCCACCCGGACCCCACATCCTAACATTAAAACCCAGGCCAAGTGTTATGTTCACAATTTACTAACACCCCAAATGTTAGGGCACGCTCGACGCTCCTCTGGCGAAGCAGCCCGCAGCTAGTGGCGTAGTCGCGACGTGCCCTTCTCTGTGCTGTGCCGCGCGCGCGTCGCAATCACGCAGACGGATGGGACTCCCTGTCACCGCGCCGCGACGGACGGGACTCGTCGACGACAGAGCAGGAGAGCCTAGGCACCGCCGCGCCGCAAGGGAGTCCCATCACCGAACCGAAGTTAAGTCTCCTCTCCAGACTCTTTAGTCTCCACGTCTCTCTCCTCTCTCTCTGTACTCTATTATTAAAGACTAAAGTCTCTATATAAGGATGTTAAAATCCCAATTCCTATACTAGAAATTGGATTTAATTATTTATGATTAACAAAGGATCGTCGATTCTTGGCCGAGTGCTATACAGGGAGGGAGCAGGGGCTCAGGGGCAGCAGACCAGTCGGCAGCCGCACAGCAGGCCCACATAGGTATTTTATTTTCCAAGCAATTATTACTTGCAAATTGCATCATCAAAAATTAAATCCGTGTGTAGTGTACCGAGCTAATTGCTAAATGCATCATCAATTTAAGTTTATGCTTGTGTACTCATGTTAATGTTAATCACGTGAGGAGTGTACTCATGTTAATTTAAGTGTAATGTCAATTTATGCCTGTGTACTCATGTTAATCCGTGTGTAATGTCAATTTAAGTTTTATTTTTCTGTGTATGTCTGTTTACTCATGTTAATCACTCAATTTCAAATTTTTTGTAATTTAAGTTTATGCCTCTTTAGTCCTGAGGAGTTAGTAGGATTATTCATGTTCAAATTTCTTGCAAGTTTATGCAGCTAAATCTTTCTCTAATTTAAAATTACTAGAGTTAGGAGCACATTTGTTATTTGATTCATTTAAAACTGATTACTGGAGTTAGGATCACATTTGTTGTTCTCTAATTTAAAACACATTTTTGCTTATCTCTAATTTAATTAAAACTTGCAATTTAATCCATTAAAAAGTGTAAAACCAACCCAAAACTTGCTAGTATTTGTTGGCTTAATTTAGGATCTCCTAATGGAAAATCAGGAACAAAAAAAACAAAAACTATTTTTTCGTTCTTCAAAAATAAACTTGGAGAAGAAATAACATCAACAATTGGAGCATCTTCCGGCTCCAATTCTACTCCTGAGCCTACGACTCAAGTAGAAACATCAATGAGGGTCGATGTTCCTATGATTACTATAGAATCTCAACATCCTACGAAGATTCCACGGATTGCATTTGATAAGTATGAACTTGAACGAGATCCTGCACTACGTATTCCAATATGAAAGCATCTGGTTTATAATCAAGATGAAGTTAGACGTGCTTATATAAAATGGGGACCAAATCAACCTATCTTGGCTGAGTATCCGAGGACTAAAACCGGAGTTCAAAACCGACGATTTCAACAAAGTTGGTTTCTAAAATTTCCATGGTTAGAGTACTCTATTTTAAAGGATGCTGCATTTTGCTTTTCGTGCTTTGTTTTTCAAGATCGTGAACCTCCACATCCTACATTTACCGTTGAAGGTTTCAATAGCTGGAAACGAGTAAATAATGGAGCCAAATGTGTATTCTTGGCACATATAGGATGTCCAATTTCTCCACACAACAATGTTGTGAGAAATGTTGAGGCATTGAAGAATACATCTCGACACATCGACAAAGTCATTAATGCTCAAAGTTCTGAAAATATTGAGAGAAATAGGTTGTGTCTGAAGACTACCATTGATAGTATTCGTTGGCTTACTTTACAAGGATGTGCTTTGAGAGGCCATGATGAATATGTAAAGTCAAAGAACCGTGGTAACCTAATTGAGATGATTAGTTTGATGGCAAAGTTGAACGTTGAGGTTGATAATGTTGTCTTAGAGAAATCTCCGAAAAATGCAACTTATACGTCTCCTATGATCCAAAAAGATGTTTTGCATATTCTTGCTACGAAAGTGAGAAACAAAATTCGGGAGGAAGTTGGAGATGCGAGGTTTTGTATCTTGGTTGATGAAGCAAAGGATGCGTCTAATAAAGAACAAATGGCGATTGTTCTTAGATTTGTAGATATTTACGGAAACTTGCAAGAGCGTTTGTTTGAGATTGTACATGTTAAAGATACTAGTGCTTTAACTCTCAAAAAGAAAATATCAAAAGTTCTCACTTGGCACAATTTGCACATCTGAGATTTACGAGGTCAGGGATATGATGGTGCCAGCAATATGTGTGGTGTCTGGAATGGGTTGCAAGCTTTATTTCATAGTGATTGTGAGTATGCATACTATGTTCATTGTTTTGCTCATCGTTTACAACTTGCATTAGTTGCAGCAGCCGGGAATCAAATGTCATTTTTCCTATTCTTTTTTAAAATTGACATGTATTATCAATCTGATTAGTGAATCTCCTAAGCGACATACCAAGCTACGATCTGCGCAAGCTATTGAGATTGAATGTGACATAGCTAGTGGTGAACGTGAGACAGGTAGAGGGGCTAATCAGATGGATAGTTTGCATCGAGCTGGTACTACTCGTTGGAGCTCACATTTTGACTCCATTTGTAGTTTGATAGATATGCATGGTGCAACTATCATTGTGCTAAAATCCTTGGTTAAAGAAGGATCTACAAATACAATTCGTGGGGAAGCTAGTGGTTCTATAATAGCAATGAAATCCTTCAATTTTATATTCATTTTGCATCTTATGCAGAAGATTATGGGGATTACAAATATGCTTTGTCGAACGTTGCAACATAAATCTTTGAATATTTTGAATGCAGTGAATTTAGTCTCATCGACAAAAGCATTACTTCAAATACTACGAGAAGAAGGTTTTGATCATCTCCTTGGGCATGTTAAATCAATTTGTATAAAATTTGATGTCGATATACCTGATATGAGCAGCCGGTACAAAGAAACTACTGGACATTCTTGCCAACAGAATGATTACATCACAGTTGAGCATCACTATCGCATTGACATATTTAATGCTACGATTGATTATCAGTTGGATGATTTACATTCTATATTCAATGAAGAGTCGATGGAACAGCTTATGCTTAGCTCTGCTTTGGATCCTAGGGACAACTTTAAAGCTTTCAACAATGATCGTATTGTTTTACTTGCCGAGAAGTTTTATCCAGGTGATTATAGCGGGCAAGACATGCATCATTTGAAGTATCAGTTAGATCATTATCGACTTGATATCGATGTGGTTCACCACGAGAACTTTCAGAATATGTCAACAATTTCAGAATTGTGTCGTGGGTTAATTGAAACAAATAAGGCGACAACTTATAATTTGATCGATAGGTTGATTCGTCTTGTTTTGACTCTTCCTGTTTCTACGACAACTACATAATATGCTTTTTCAGCTATGAAACACATCAAAAGTACTCTTCGTAACAAGATGGAAGATGAGTACTTGAGCGATTCAATGGCTATCTACATCGAAAGAGAAATAACATAAATGATCGATATAGATTCGATAATAGATGCTTTTGCTTCTTGGAATGATCGACGAGTCCAATTTCGCTAGTAAGTGTTTTATTTATTATTATATTGTTCTCTTTCATTCTCTTTATTTGTTTGTGATTGAAATTTATCTTGTGATAGATTTTCTTTCCTGGATATATGAAGATGGAGGAGAGTTTTGAAAGGCAGAAGTAAAGAAAGCAGATCATTAGCTCTTATCTTTATTCTAAGAATTTTTTTTTCATTTTTCATCTTATGTATGACAATGATGTTTTGACTTTTTGTAATTGCCTTAAGCAACATGTTCACTTATGAAATTCAGACATTTGGATTATGATGGCATTATAATAAATATTTTATGTGTAATTTTTTTAGTGTATTTTAACTTCAGCTCGGGATAAACTTAAATCCTGGCTCCACCCTTGTATGCTTGTTAATTCATTAATGAGCACTTCTAAAATTTTCTTTTACCTATATATTCATATATAAACAAAAGCTCGGATTAGATATACAACCATTCCTCTCGACGTCGCTGTGATTGTCGACGGAGGAGGGTTTGTTGGCTCGTCGGAGACGAAGTGCCTCGTCTTCGCGCCCCACCTACTTGTGCTTTTCGAAGATGACCGGTCGGGCAGCTAGCAACAGGAGGGTGTTGGCTTGCTCTACTTCGGGAAAAAACTTTGATACCGAAAGGGGTAGCAAAACTTTGATACCCTCTATGTATGACATGTGGGCCCCCTTCCTTTTCGTAAAACATGTATACATATATATATACATAAACATTGAGGGGACATCCGGAGGGGCCGGCAAGGTTCGAGCCCCCCAATTGTGTGTGTGCGTGTGATTTCAAAAAAATATATATATATACATAAACATTGAGGGGGGCCCACTTGTCATACATAGAGGGTATCAAAATTTTGATACCCCATTCGGTATCAAAGTTTTACTCTCTACTTCGTCCTCCGAGAAGCTGGAGATTGTGGTGTAGTTAGGGTTATGGTTTTAGAAAGTGTGGACAGGACAGTAGATGGAAACATAACGGAAATGGCTTCAATTGGAAGTCCACTTCCACCTAGGACAACTAGCTTGCTTTCTCTCTCTATAATCTTTGAAATATCAATAATAGAATATTTGACCAGCAATTGACCCTTTAAAAGAAAAGAAAAGAAAAAAGAAAAGAAGGAAAAAAAAAGTTTTCAACCCCATATAAATTCTTGCAAAACTCTCTCCCAATTCTTGCCACAAAACGGGACCAAGAAAACAATTCCAATATTCTAAAAGAAAATATGTAGAAACGATACACCCCCAATGCCATGCACATATAGACTAAGCATCCAAACTCTACTTCGTCCTCCAGTTAAGAAGAACCTTATTATAGAAATCCACTACATTTAGGACTAGTCAAAGATTCTCATGATATGTGCATTGATGATGTAAATGGAAGGGGGTGGGACAACTATTATCTTTCTTTCTTTCTTTTTGAAAATATTATTTTTAATATTATTTAGAATAGAAACTATATAAGGTGTATATAAGGATTATTTACATCATTGATCATCATGTTTATGTCAATATTTCTAAATTTTATTATCAAATTTCTTAACTCAAGGACTAGCTATTTCCTGTTTCGAATAGGAGAACCTCCTTGTTGCCAACATTTGCTGAGAATCACAAATATGAGGCAGACGTTTGTTGTTTGAAATGGATATTAGACCGCTTATTTTGAACCATTTTTAAACTCTTTATAATAATAAATATTATTTAACTTGTATTAGGTAACTTGTTCACCATTTTATACTTATTAATAAATAAGAAACAATCTAAAAGTTGACAATTTAGTAAGAGGGTTTCACACCTTACAAATTTGCTTAAAAAATATTCTATAATATCATATTGTAAAAACTAAAAATTCCACATTTGGATTTTTTGAAGCATGCGCTTCACCACAGAATCATTGAACTAAATTCAAGAATCCCAAACTAGACTCCAGTTAACGAAATCATTTTTTTCCCTCTCAATTCTTTCTTCCCACAAAACAGAACCAAAATTCCCAGAATTTAAGAAAACCCTAGTTAAATTAATACACCAAGAAGTTCCACAGAAAATAAAACCCTAATTAATTAATACACAAGAAGATCCACAGAATCTATAAAAAAATACTTATTAATTCATACACAAGAACAAGAAGAAAAGTTGGACAAGCACCCAAACCCTTGGGAGAAAAAATGGTGACGAACTAAACTAATTACTACAAAAGTTTAACAGCAAGATTTCTTACACCAAAACTGAAAATAATTAAAAGTTCACATGAAAAGTATCATAGCAAGATTCATGTCTCTCTCTCTCTCTCTCTCTATTCATCTCAACAACATCCTCAGCCTTATTCTTCCATCTCCTCCGGCAGCATGTTCAGATCGAACGGCAACATCGGCCGTGGAGTGCGCGGGGGCGACCGCGGTGGCGGAGACGGATCGGAGCCGACGGGCAGCTCGGCCGCCGGCGGCGCCAGGCGGAGCACGCTACGGAGGTTCAGCTTCTTGGAGATGCGGACGCCTCTCCTCGTCGCCGTCGTCCGCGGGGGCTTCCACAACTTGGTCGGGGGCAAGAGCTGGAGGAGAGCGCTACCGGAGCTCGGTTTAGAAGACATACGGATCACATTGCTCCTCGGCGACGACGGAGGAGGAGGGTTCGCTGGCTCGTCGGGGGCGGAGCGCCTCCTCTTCGCGCCCCACCTTCTGGCGCTTTCGAAGATGACCGGCCCGGCAGCTAGCAGGAGGAGGGTGCTGGCGTGCTCTACTTCCTCCTTGGAGAAGGTCGACATTGTTGGTTGGTGTAGTTAGGGTTAGGGTTTCAGAAAGTGGAGATGTGTAGAAACACTAAGTAGATGGGAAGGAGCTCATTGTGAGCGTTATATATATAGTATTGGAAAGTCTTAATTTGGAAGTTAGGACTTGTTCACAACCAGCTTCCTTTCTCTCTCTATAATCCCTGCCGATATACGCATGCAATAATGAATAATGATCATGGAAATATTAATGATCATGGAAATATCAAGAATAGGACTCCTCCACAATATTTCCAATAATTATCATGTCAATATTTTTATGGAAGCTGCTACAGTGTCCGTGGTTTATACCCGCAGACGTGACGGTCGGCCATTGACCCCTGGTACGGATGGAGCCGGAGATAGCATGGGGAGTTAATGTGTGGCCTTCACTTCGGCGGACGGTCACACCCACGATTACAAACCGCGAGAAAAATATTATTTTTTTCTAAATTATATTATCATCAAGTTTAGGTTTTTTTTTCAATTTTTGTACAACATTTCTCAATTCTTGCAACAAAACGGACTAGGAAGACAATTCAAATTATTTAAAGAAAGAAAATTTAATTAATTAATTAATTAATACACAAGAAAAAAAATATGGAAATCGAAACTATACTTCCTCTTCGGAAAAGAATCTTTGTTCAGTATGAAAATCCACTTACATTTAGGACTAGTCAAAGATTCTCATGTGATATGTGCATTAATTGATGATGAAAATAGGAGGAGTGGGACAAGTACAACTATATATTATCTTTTTCTTTTTTTATTGTTTAATGTTATCTAGATTAGAAACAATATTTTGTATATGTAAAGATTATTTTTGATGGGAGAACATCAGGTAGTATTTACTTTATTAACTGTTGGGAAAAAAAATATTTTCAAATTAAAGGACATGTTTGGTTCATAGATTTACTAGAGGAACTGAACACAATTTGTGTGGATTCCAACATTTTCGAATGTTATTTTTTTTTTTTCCAGAACTAAGACTAACGTTGTGACCAACAGGCCATAATATTTATGAACAATAATTTAATAAAATATTATTCATTGCGAACTATTTAATTAAGAATATTTTATTAGATTATACTATAAAATTAATACTCAAAATTTTCATAAAATATATTTATAATACCTAATCTTTCATCTTTCACTTAGAAAAAAGAAGAGAAGCTTAACCATTACAAAAAATAATCATAGCAAAAAAAAAAAAAAAAACATTGCAAGGTGTAATTTGTTGTTGTGGCTTTTGTTGGGAAGATGCGGCTGTTGGAGTGTTGGGAGAAAGAGAGGAGGGAGAACGGGAGGGTGAGAAATGAAGAGATTGTCATTTAAATTTATAGGCTGTTTCACGAAGGGTTTGTTGGTAAATTCACATGCCTTATTCGGTTTTGTTTTAAACTGAACGCCGAACATCAAATAATGGGTTATTAAATCCGTAACTGAAACCTATTTGAATTCTTTTGGACAAAACCAAATTGTCGGGTCGGATCGGTTTTCGTTCCAAAACCGATTAGTGCTCACCCCTACTACGTACCGGAAATTAGGACATCGACCACAGAAACCGTAGACAAAAAAAAAACTAATCATAATCACGGATCAAACATATATGTGATGGCTTTGGCCAGCCGAACAAATTCTAACTTTTTATATAATGTAATAATTGTAAATACAATTTACACTTCTCCTTTGTCCCAAAAGATGATCTCTTACAAATCTCAAGGAAAAGATACAAAACTACAATGAGATGGCAAAATAATCTAACGCCGCCTAGAACTCTCATATAACAAAGGTTGTCCACCTAATCAAAGCTGGTGACGATCTCCCCCTAACGGACCAGACGAGTTTCTGGATAGATCCCTTCTTCTAGTCTCTTGAAGTGTAAATCCTATAGGAGCAAGTAACTCTTGGTAATGGATTCTTCCTTGGATCACCTTAAATTCTATATTCTAGAGAATCAAATTTTTGGTAATTAAATTCTCTATAAAATTATATTCCCATGCTTGGTGACTATATAAATTCCCAAAAAAAAATGATAAAATAAAATTGAAAATAAAATTTAGAAAAGGATAAAAACAGTGGAAAACAACAAAAAAACAACAACAAAAAAAAAATATTAAAAAATGAAAAACAATAACAAAAACAAAAATCATTCTAAAAAAATGAAAAAGATAAAAAAAAAATAGAAAAAAAATTCTTAAAATGAAAAAGAATAAAAAATGAAAAACAAAAACAAAAAATAATCTTAAAAAATGAAGAAGGATGAAAACTTAAAAAGACAAGAAACAGTTTTTTTTTTCAAAAGAGTAGAGAAAAAATTTAAAAAAAAAAATTGTCTGTACAAAAAAATATACCAACTCATTCTTAAGCGATAGGGATACTCATGTTTTATTTGGGTAAATTGTTTATCTGAGTATTTCCAATTTTCAAGAATAAAATTTTATAATCTAAACAAAATATAGGAATAGTTTTTCCACCATAAATTTGCCAAAGACTACCGTGTACCAAACGCCCCCTAAGAACACACAAAAAAAGAATCGTCTTAGCCTCCATTTATTAAAGCCAAGAAATTCTAGCGTAGCCCCTAATCTATCCATCACAAATACATACCATTCAATGCAAATTCCAACGAATCCGATGGCCCAAAACATGCTGAAAAATCCAAATTGTGTGGAACCGACTTGCTGGCAGTATGCTTAATGAGCACAATTTGCGAGCAAATGTAAGGTTGGATTGTACATGGAGGGACGAGATCCTCTTCTTTGCAAAATGTAGATGATAGAACTCTTCAAGGCAAGCGTGTTAACGAACTAAGTTATTCGCGAGCCTGCTCGAACTTGGCTTACTGAAAAGCGCATGAACCTGACTTTTTGATCTCGAGAGTCGAGAGCACGAGCTCGGACCTAAAAATGGGCTTGTTAGATAAAAGAGCGTGGACACATGCTCGTGAGCTCACTGAAACTGATTTTTTTTTTTTTTTTATATTAAAGAAATATCTAATATAAATTTTCATTTTTTATGAAATTTATTTAAACACTATTAATTTGACATTAAACTTATCGAATTACAATTTTAGTTCGTCTGTTATAACTAAATTCAATTTACACTGAAGTTTGTATATAATTTAAGTTGACCGAGATTTCTAATTTAAAAGAACGGTTCCCAAGTCCATCTTGAGGTCTCAAATATTGTAGAGATGAACTTAAGCTGCTCAATTTCTAGCTTGCATTAAAACTCGACTTCTACTTTGCTCGCTCAAAGCTTAACTTGTCCATTGTTATTACTAACAAACTTGATAACAATAATAACATTAGCTATAGTAACTGAAGTAATAGTAAAATCAAATCATGTTCACTTTATTCCCTTTTGTTACTCTCGTACTTGTATGCATTGAGACCCAAAAGAACAAGCCTTTGAAGAAATTTTTTTAAGAATATTGTCTCTCTTCCTAGGTAGTAAAAAAAATAGGGACTATTGTTGCTCTTCTCAAATAGAAAAAAAATTATTGTTTGCTCTTTTTCAAATAGTATAAAATATGTGCAACACAAGTATGTATCAGTAGGGTTTAAGAAGAAAGGGCATTAATTTCACATATATTTGTTTGATATTCAATTCATACTATAATTTAATAGATAAATTACATTCTTGATGGACAATAGGCACAGTCTCTGAGTATCAGCCCCTCATAGAACATAATTAGTATCTCAACAAAGCAATTATCCCATCCAAGACATCCACAAAGACCAAAACCTCACTCCAAATAAGTGCATCTCAGGAAAAATGGTACCAACCAAAATAAAATGAACCACACAACCAAGTGCATACGCAGATATACACAAAAAGAATTGTCATATCTGCAAATAACCACAGTGGAAGACATGAGCTTCACTCCTACAAGTTATTATTACTAGAGTTTTTACAGGATTCGGATTCAAGTTGGTACACCCCCACAAATACAAAAGGAAGAAAAATAGTGAAATAGTCGAATCGGATCTCCCTTTCACCAAGATACTCGTGCTCGAGAGACGCCAACAGAAACCGGTGGGGTATGCTCGAAGCAACTGGGTCAAGCAAGGCGAAAGGATGAGGGATGGGCCGCAGCCGCTTGATTCCTCGACTGCAAGTGATGACCTCTTCTTCTTCCAGGGGTTGCTTGACGAAACAGTTGAGCAGCTCTGCAGGGACTACAAGGCACATTATAATTAACTGGAATTACTACCAACATTATGTGAACGAATCAGAATCATGTACCAAATACCATTACCAATGCAGTTCAATATTATTCAGTATGAATAAAATTAAAGGATTCCTTTCTAATAATTGAATTCTAGATTTCAGGCAAAGAGAGAGAGATGGGTTTATTTGTAATGGCCCTTTGCTCATGATAATTAAGGGGTGATTTCTTCTTCGCAACATGCATTCTCACTAAAGCTCGAGTAACCAAGCGGTCAACGTCTTTGGTATTGGGATAAGAGATCCTGGGATTAGATCCCGAGGGACGGATAATTAGGGACTAAGCTTAGTCTAAAAGAAGAAAACGTGTTCTCATTTATTTGTTTGGTTACAATGTGTTCTGATTTCAATAAACGATTGGAAATAGATATTATGCTGAAACTAGTATAAATTTTACACTTTGCTTTAGAAATTTAGAATGGTTTTAACCATATTTACAATGCTCAATACTAGAGTCTTCGTTCTCAATAGTTTTCTTTCATCTCCCAGGAATCATTTTAGTTTCACCCAGTGGATTCGATGTACTTATTTTGTAGCTAATAGTCCTGTATCGCAAATCAATATCCTTATTGTAGCTTAAAGGTAGTGTCTCATAAAGCATTAACTATCAATTATTTTGTATGTATGCTTATATATATATATATATATATATATATATATATATATATATATATGGGATTAATATCATTTTTGAAAATATCGGCCCGACATTAACCGATATTTTCATATATCCGTTTTACGGGTTTGGGGTGGGTTTTCGGGTCGAGTTGGATTGGGTTCTACCGTTAGACTAAAAACTGAACCCATATAACTAAAAACACAAGTCCTCTAAATTCGAGCTGCAAGAGGACCGCCATATAAGTCTACCGGAAAAGTGTTGCTTACTGGCGTGCAATAGAATCAGCATACAAGGTAGGAAAGAGCAAGCGTAGCAAATCACATAGAGTTGCAAGTTCGCAGTATCGATATCGGATCCTTCCTGTGAGGATTGGCGGTGTCAGATCGAATTTTTTGGTATCAAAAAATTATTAATACATTATTAAATTTTAGTAAAGTATTTTTTTTGTTGTTTCTTAGTAGTTTTGAAATTAAATGCATAATAGTCACCCTTGCTAGTTGGTTTACCGTGATCAATAAGTTTTTTTTCCCTTTCTTTTACATGCTTTTACATCCTTGCTTATTGGTTTTGTCGTTCAATTTCTTTGCCAAATTGAGAAAAGAGACCAAATGTTGGTACCGGTCTGTATCGGTATTGGTCGGTATCAATCAGTATCAGTATTAGTCGTCGGTATCAGATTAGGACATGCCAAATCGTAGGTATCAGTCGTATTGTATCTATATCGGCAAATACAACCAAATATGGAGCTCGTAAGACCTCTCTCTCTCTCTCTCTCTCTCTCTCTCTCTCGATCTCTCTCTATCTATCTCAAGCTTGCATATCGGTATGCTCCCATTTTGTTTTTTTTCTTTCTTCTGATCTTTTTTGTTGTGTTGTTTTTTGTTGCTGATAGTTGCTGCATTTTCTTCTTATTCTTTAGTACTATTTTAGGGGTGTGCAAGAACCGAACCAAAAAAGTATCGGTATCGGACCGGAGTATCAGATTTTTTGGTATCGGCTATATATATATATATATATATGGGATTCACTGAATGGGGATTAAAGCCATCTGCTGGAACGTCCGGGGCATACGGAATCAACCTACCAGAACTTACCTCAAATCTCTTAACAATAAATACTCACCTGATTTTATAGCCATTCTCGAACCTAAAATCGATGGAGAGAACATCCAAGACCTGGCCAAAGACATTCATATGCCGTTTTACTTCCATGGGGGACACCTTAACACATATATATGGATATTCTAGAACAATGATATCGATGTGGTGGTGAAAAAGACCAACAAACAGTTTATCCACTGTAACATCCGGATTAATAGGTCGGATAATATGTTGGACCTTTCGGTTGTTTATGCTAGCTGTGTGGCTAATACCAGAAAGGAGCTATGGCAGGATCTCACGTCTATATCGAACAACATGAACCGTCCGTGGATGCTGGCTGGCGACTTTAATGTGGTTACGTCGACGGAAGAGAAGGCTGGGCCGGGTACCATTAATGCGAATACGGTGGCGGACTTTAACAGATTCATCTCGGATACCGGCCTCATTGATGCTGGCTACCTCGGACCGATTTACACTTGGTGCAATGGCCTCACTAACAACCCCAATACATGGGAGCGTCTGGACCGGGCCCTTTACAATACTTAATACCTTCTTCATAGCCCCCCTACCTCCGTTATGCACCTCCCCCGCATGAACTCCGACCACTCTCCTCTCCTCATCACTCCCTCGGATACTTTATCAACCCCGGGCCAGTTTCGCTTCCAAAGGATGTGGTGCAATCACCCGACGTTCATGGACGTGGTTAAGGAAAGCTGGGACGAGGTTTGCCATGACCCGCCCCTCCTCAAATTACATAATAAATTTCATAGACTGAGATCGGCCCTGAGGGACTGGAACTGGAATGTCTTTGGGAATCTTAGGAAACAGAAGCGGGAGCTGCAAGCGGAGATTGATGATCTAGAGGCGACCCTTCAGGTTCAATGGAGCGATGCTGGGACGACGTTCTGCTACAGGTTAAACATAGTCTGGATAAGGTCTTGGCTTTGGAAGAACAGCTTCTTCAGGATCAGACGAGGATTAACTGGGTTAAAAATGGGGACCGTAACTCCACTTTCTTCCACGCCGTCATTAAAGAGCGGGCTAACTCGAACAGAGTGCAGCTTTACGATCATGATGGGACCATTGTGGATGATCAGATTATTATGGACAGGGTGATCCTCCACTTCTCCAAGTTCTTCAAACCTGTGCCGACCACGGACCAGGATAACTTCATCGATTGTATCCCGAGTCTTATCTCCGATGAGCAGAACATGGAGCTGTCTAGGCTCCCCCGGGAAGATGAAGTTGAGAGAGCGATCATGTCGTTGAACCCGCAGGGAGCCCCGGGACCGGATGGGTTCACAGGGGTTTTTAATTCTAAATGTTGGCATTTCATCAAACATGACCTTATGGCCGCTATCAAAGATTTCTTTTCAGGAATCCAACTCCCGCGGATATTCAGGATTTCAGGCCTATTAGCCTTAGCAACTTCTCTCACAAAATCATCTCCAAAATTTTAGCGGAAAGACTGGCGGGAGTCCTCCCTTTCATCATATCCAGGGAGCAATCGGGTTTCGTCAGAGGCCGTAGCATTCATGAGAATATTAGCCTGGCGCACGAAGTCATTGGGAACATTGACAACAACAATACCGGCGGTAATGTGGCGATTGGCGATAAAGCTTAACATGTCTAAAGCTTATGACAGGGTCAGCTGGAGGTTCCTAATCCGGGTCATGCGTCAATTCGGTTTTTGCCAAACATGGATAGACCACGTCTTCAGAAATATATCTAACTGCTGGTATTCTGTCTACATCAACTGTAAAACGGGAGGATTCTTCCACTCTGCTAGAGGTCTGAGACAGGGTGACCCCATTTCTCCTGCATTATTTATTATAGCTCATGATGCGCTCAGCAGGAAAATTTCTAATATTTGCCTCCATGGACACATCAAGTACTTCTCTGGGCGTAGAGATAGCCTTCCCATTTTCCACCTATTCTATGCGGACGACGGCCTCATATTCCTCAACGGGGGCATCGACAGTATCGACACGCTTCTGAAGACGCTTCAGGACTACTCGACCACCTCGGGGCAGGAGATAAATATGAGTAAATCGGCGCTCATTGTCTCCCAGAAAGAACATGTCCGCCCGGGCGGAGGAGATCGCTGCGAGGACGGGTTTCTCAATTACGCATCTGCCAATCCATTACCTGGGGGTGCCTCCCTTTAAAGGCAGAGCTAAACAGGAATACTTCTTCAACATGATGGAGAAATTCGAGAAAAGGATCTCGGGATGGAGAGGAAGACTTCTGTCCTTTGGGGGAAAGATTACCCTACTCAAAAGTGTGCTTACTGCACTCCATATTCACGCCCTGTCAGTTATCAAAGCCCCCAACAAACTTCTTAAGAATTTAGAGAAACTGATGACAGCCTTCCTCTGGAACGCTAAAGATCAACATCGGACCAGATGGATTTCATGGAGCAATGTGTGTCGGCCGATGGATGAGGGAGGGCTTGGCATTAGATCTCTTGACCAGATTATGACTGCTTTATATGCTAAAAGATGCTCGGCGGTGATTCAAGGCGAGTCGGTTTGGGCCCAGTACATGATCATGAAGTATGGGGATCCGACCGTTCCCGGATACTCCCTACCCTACTCCCCCTCCCCGCTATGGAGATCTATGATGAAGATTTTTGGAAATATTTACTCCAAATGCTAATGGGTTCTGGGCCGTGGCAACATACCCATCTGGGGTCAGAACTGATGCGGTATTTCTATCCCAAAACCGCCAGAGTTCATCTACAACCCTTTCATCCGCCAGGTTATGGCCTCACCTATGGTGCGTAAATTCTTGGAGGAGGAGGTTAATATTCGGGATTTCCTGACTGTTGAAGCCAACGCCTACCTGGACGGGATTATTCTCAAAAATGAGAAGGACAGGACGGTTTGGACTCCTGACCATCACGGAGAGTTCTCTACTAAATCTTACTGGGACCAACACCGCAGGAGAAATCCAATCGATTCCTGGAGTAAATTCTGCTGGAACAAGCACATTCAGCCGCGCATAGGCGCCTTCCTTTGGCGTCTTCGCAGAAACGCTATTCCTGTAGAGGCCAGACTTATCTCCATAGGGATCAATCTCGCTTCGAGATGTGTGTGTTGTGCTAACCCGGACACTGAAACGAATGATCACCTGTTCATCTTGGGGGAGACGGCTAGGATGGTTTGGCTCCACTTCGGTACCAAGTTCAATCTTTCTACCGCGCATTCCTCGATCGACCAACTTGCTCAGGTATGGCTTCTAAACTCTTCTCCCTCCTCTCTCTCCACCACGGCGGTCATCAGCAGGAACATTATCTTCGCATCTGGATTATGGGAGATCTGGAAGCAAAGGAACTCTGTTCTTTTTGGTAATGGGCAGAGAAACTACCGGAACATCATCCGACAGGTTACCACTCAGCTGCAACACACCTTCTCGGCTCATAATCTGGGGACGGACGGCTTGGGACCACTTCCTATCGTCAGGGGGATCGACGCGAGATGGGTGGCTCCGAGGACGGGTCAGAAGATGAACATGATGACAAAGAGCGGAGATCTGTCCGAAATTGCGTGTGGCGGTATCATCAGAGACAACCAAGGATACCTTCTCTGTGCCTTCTCCATATTCATGACTGATATCACCAGCCCTCTTCCGGAAAACGACGCGCTTCTCAAGATGATTCACTGGTGTAATGATCAGAACATCCAGTACAGTGAAATCGAAACATCCTCCGAACTACTCACCAACATCATTGCAAATAAATCTAAACCTCCTTGGGCTCTCAGATACAAGTCCCGCAACATCCAACAATTAATAGGGTTGAACACCGCCATCGCCCATATTCCTCCTGCTAATGGCGTGGCCAAAGCTCTGCCACATGAATCCAGAAACAATCAGATCTTCGTCCACACCAGCGATCTACCATATGAGGCCAGCAACGCCCTGCTTAAGGACCTACCGGGTCGTTAGGCATCTTTTGTTTTGGTCCTTCTTTTCATTTTGTTTACCCCTGATAATCCAGGGTGGATAGTTTATTTCTCTATGTTACCCCCGGAACCCCCGGGGAGGATAGTTTCTTACTTTTGGCCAGGCCTCTGGCCTAGTACATATACTTTTGTAGGTCGTCGGACTATCTCTCGGCGCCATCTTTGAGCTAAGGCTCCTCTATTTCAATAAAGTTTTATGTTCTCTTTATATATATATATATATATATATATATATATATATATATATATATATATATATACCGAACCAAAAAAGTATCGGGTGGGTCGGGTCAGATTGGTTTTTTCAAGGTTCAAAGTATCGGTATCGGTATCGGACCAGAATATCGGATTTTTTTGGTATCGGCTATATATATATATATATATATATATATATATATATATATATATATAATATAATAAGATACAATAAATTAGTATATATAATAAGATACAATAATTAGTATATATATATATATATATACACACACACACAAAATAAGTTAGTAAATATATGTATAGAATACTAGAGTATAAATGTATATATGTACAATAAGTTAACAAAAATATATGTAAGTCAATTGATAAATAAATAAACATGTTAATTCAAAACATAGGAGTTAAATTGACAATATGGATAAAACTATGTTCTGTGTGAAATCTGTGGGCGGTCACAGGTTCGAGGCTTCGAGCGAGTCGTCTATCCCTTTTTTTTTTTTTCTTTTTCTGCCTCGGACGCGTTTGAGTTCTTTTTTTTTTCTAAAACCTAAACCCCACCAACCCAAACCCTAACACACACACACACACACACATATATATAGCAAATGACCTCTAGCCTAGTGGTTAAGAAAGATGCATGCGGCCCAAGTGGTCGGGAGTTCGAGCTCTAGTGGAGGCGAGTTCATTACAATTACCCATTGCTTCAAAATATATATATATATATATATATATATATATATATATATAGAGAGAGAGAGAGAGAGAGAGAGAGAGAGGGGAGAGAGAACAAAGTTACAAAACAAAGTCGTTCATCCCTTTTTTTCTTTGAAAAAGGGTTCTTGGGAGATCACCTCATGAAAAGAATTTGCATCTTTTTTTCTTTTCTTTTTTGCCTACAATTTCGAATCTCTAGTATTATCTATGTTGGATTTGATGTCTTTGGGAATCAATTTCTACCTTTTTTTCGGACATCTCCTTTGTTAAAGGCCCTGTGACGTTCTGATTTGATCGTTTGAAAGATTCGATTTGCATATCGGTCCCGTACCGGCCAATATAGACCAATACAAACTTTTTTGTACCGGTATCCTCTGTTCAAAAAAGCGGTGTAGGCGTTCGTCCGCCTAGTCCCCCTAGACGCCTAAATATGCTTGTTTTGGGGTTTTATGGACTTTTTTTTTACAATTTTCAGTAGTTTTTTTTTGGATTTTTTATATATTTTGGAACCGCCTAGATCTAGGCGGCAGGCGGCGGATGCCCGCCCGACTAGCGCCTAGCGCTTTTCCCAACCTTGCCGGTATCAGCCGATACCGATCTTTTTTGTGAGTATCGAATCGACAAGAGCCAAAACCAATCCGATACGGCCGATATGTATCAATATCGGCCGATCCTTTAAATCTCTTTTCATGCTCACGGTTCGGTCCGTTCTTAGTTTTTCTATTTTCCGGTCCGGTTCGAGATTGAGAAACTAAAAAAGTGTTTGGAACCGAACTAGACCAAATGTACTAAAATTTTGAGGGTTTAAATTATGATTGGTCTTGAAAATTGATCATGAGTTTTAGATTGAATTGATAGTGGATTATGGTACCTTTTTAGGTCATCAAAGATTAGAGCATGTCTTAACAAATTTTGGATATGTTATCTATTTAGTATTGAAATTTTAAGAATTTTTTTGATAGGTTTTATGATGATTTATTTGATGTGTAGAACTGAGTAAAAGAACCGAACCAAATCGAGATCGACGGGTTGTGTGGTCTGGTTTCGTGGGTTCGTACGGTCCGGTTCTTAATTTTGGAGAACCATAAAATGACATTTCGGTTCGAGGTTGACCCAAAAACCAAACCAAACCAAACCACCCCTAACTATTATAAGTTTATAACCTGAAAAAGGATGTTGACTTTAAGGCAAGAATGAAATTAATGAAAATCTCATAACATTTAGTAAATCTAGAAATTTGAATTTGATAAAACATTTAGTATATATAATATATGTTATATATTATATATTTATTGATATCACATATTCAGTAAATTTTTCGATATTCTATAACCCAAACCTATATGAACCTGATAGGCAATACGTCGAACACTGGTGATGCGGAATGGACGCGACTTCAATTCAGCAAATTAATTCGAATTAAAGTAGATTAATTTAAGTCTCTACTAATTACCAAATAATTTCTAAGTCGCCAAAATTAATGGTTATTAGGCAAGAGATCATAAGCTAGCATGCAACCCTTAGAATTTCACAAAAATTGAATCAAGTTACCACTAAATTAGGATAGTTCTCTATTTAATATGTAGGTGGATAACCAAAAATTCTATTTCCTTTCCTTTTGTAGAAGTACTCAAATTATGGGTGGATCAACAGCTTATTAAAGCATATTGGATGGTAGATGCAATTGCCATAATTAATTGAAATAAGAAGAAGAGGGAGACTAGAATCGGAATGACAAGATTACCCAAAAGAGGGAAGGGAACGACCGCCTTCGCTTGCTGCTTGTACTGCGGCTTCCGTTGTTCCTTCCTCTGCAGTCGCACCTGCTCCTGTGCTACTGTTGTTGCTGCTGCTTCTGCGAATGCTACTGATGTTGGCTGAGCTACTGTTGTTGTTGCCTCTGCAACTACTCCTGCTCCTGCTCCTGTTGCAGCTGTGCTAGAGTGGGGGTGATGAGGAAGGAAGGAGAGAGGACTAGAAGGGGAGGAGTTTGGCTATCGCGACCGCATAAAGAAAGTAGAGTTAATAGGAATTATTTTTATTCATCCATTCATGTTCATTCCTTATAACAAGGATATAAATAGGTTACATCAAAACAAACCACCACCAACAAACTAACCAACTCCTAAGGAACAAGCAAGTAGAACCAATTCTAAGGAATAGGTAAGTAGCAACTACTAAACAACCAACTACCTTCACTTCAAGACTAGGTAACAAATAAAATAATAATGAAATTTGAATTCAAAATTCAAATTCAAACTTAAATGCTACTCCAAAGTAAAGTCATGTCGTGTCGTCTTGTATGTTGGTAGGTCTTTGTAATTGGGGGTCTGATGTCATCAATTCTCCCTGGATAGAAAGAATTTGGCTCTGGCGAAATTAATGGTTATTAGGCAAGAGATCATAAGCTAGCATGCAACCCTTAGAATTTCACAAAAATTGAATCAAGTTACCACTAAATTAGGATAGTTCTCTATTTAATATGTAGGTGGATAACCAAAAATTCTATTTCCTTTCCTTTTGTAGAAGTACTCAAATTATGGGTGGATCAACAGCTTATTAAAGCATATTGGATGGTAGATGCAATTGCCATAATTAATTGAAATAAGAAGAAGAGGGAGACTAGAATCGGAATGACAAGATTACCCAAAAGAGGGAAGGGAACGACCGCCTTCGCTTGCTGCTTGTACTGCGGCTTCCGTTGTTCCTTCCTCTGCAGTCGCACCTGCTCCTGTGCTACTGTTGTTGCTGCTGCTTCTGCGAATGCTACTGATGTTGGCTGAGCTACTGTTGTTGTTGCCTCTGCAACTACTACTGCTCCTGCTCCTGTTGCAGCTGTGCTAGAGTGGGGGTGATGAGGAAGGAAGGAGAGAGGACTAGAAGGGGAGGAGTTTGGCTATCGCGACCGCATAAAGAAAGTAGAGTTAATAGGAATTATTTTTATTCATCCATTCATGTTCATTCCTTATAACAAGGATATAAATAGGTTACATCAAAACAAACCACCACCAACAAACTAACCAACTCCTAAGGAACAGGCAAGTAGAACCAATTCTAAGGAATAGGTAAGTAGCAACTACAACAACCAACAACCTTCACTTCAAGACTAGGTAACAAATAAAATAATAATGAAATTTGAATTCAAAATTCAAATTCAAACTTAAATGCTACTCCAAAGTAAAGTCATGTCGTGTCGTCTTGTATGTTGGTAGGTCTTTGTAATTGGGGGCCTGATGTTATCAATTCTCCCTGGATAGAAAGAATTTGGCTCTGGCGAATGACTCCAGTGGCTACTATCGTAGTACTCCAGTAAATCTGGACCAAGTTGCTGCAGCTCCTCCCGTGTAATCCACGAGTCATCAGATTCCGGACGACCTCTCCATCGAACCAAGTAACGTTGACGACCACCATCTCCAGTAGAGATGATCTGATCATCCAATATTCTATCAATATGATATGTTGATTGGGACCATGGAAGTGAGGGCAGTGGTGGGGAACTCTGTAGAAGAGGCCCGAGGGTAGTCTCATTTGAATCCACAAGTAAATTTTATGGACTAATTGGAGGACCTTTATAAGCCATCAGATCCACAATATTAAATGTAGAACTGATCCCGAATCCAGGTGATAAGTCAATGACATGCATTCGGTTAATTCTCTGCAAAATTCTAAATGGTCCTGCATTGCGAGCATGTATTTCTTAACGGATCCTGGAGGAAACCGTCCCGACCTAATCTGGACCATAACATAATCACCAATTTGAAACTCAAGAAATTTAGTTGTGTTTATCAACAGAAGGCTTATATTGAACATTTACTTAATTCAATTTTTGTGCTAATTTCTTTATGCAAATTATAGACATGTTCAGCAAATGCAGATGTTGAATCAGAAACCCTAGAATGCTGAGACATGGGAATGAAATCTATAGGCCTCATTGGTTTGAAACCATGCACGACTTGAAATGGACTCATACCTATGGACCTATTAACTGAACAGTTATATGCAAACTCGACTTTAGGTAAAATAAAATTCTAATTCCTGATATTTTTCCAACCAAGCAACATAGAAAGATTTCCTAAACTCCTATTAACCACCTCAGTCTACCCATCAGTCTGGGGATGATAACCCGTGAAAAATGTCAACTTTATTCCAATCAAGTGTCATAGGGTTTTCCAAAAGTAGCTTTAAAACTTAACATCCATGTCAGACACAATTGTTTCTAGTAATCCATGCAATCTAACGACTTTATCGAAATAATTCTAACTTATTGATAGCATATTTGATGGTATATGCAATTGTCATAATTACTTGAAATAAGATGAAGAGGGAGACTAGAATCAGAATGACAAGATTACCTAAAAGAGGGGGGAGAACAGCCGCCTCCGCTTGCTGCTTGTACTGCGGCTTCCGCTGCTCCTTCCTCTGCAGTCGCGTATGCTCATGTGCTACTGTTGTTGCCGCTGCTTTTGTGACTGCTACTACTACTGCTGAGCTACTGCTGCTTCTGCTAATGGCTCTGCTCCTGCAGCTGTGCTATGGGTAGGGAGGGAATGAAGAAGGAAGGAGAGAGGACTAGAAGGGGAGAGGGATTTGGCTATCGCGGCCTCATAAAGAAAGTGGAGTTAATAGAAATTATTTCCATTCATCCATTCATGTCCATTCCTTATCCTCAAACAAGAATATAAATAGGTTCACACCAAAACAAACCACCAACAAACTAACCAATTCCTAAGAAATAGGCAAGTTGAACCAATTTCTAAGGAATGGGTAAGTAGCAACTACTAAACAACCAACAACCTTCACCTGAAGACTAGGTAACGAATAAAAAAAAGAATAAAATAACATTGAAATTTGAATTCAAAATTCAAAATTCAAATTTAAACTTAAAAACTAACCCAAAGTGATGCCATGTCGCGCCGTCTTCTACGATGGTAGGTCTATGTAATTGGGGGCCTGATGTCCTCATCAACTGGAGGGAACCATAATGTGGTTCCTATGGGGTAAGGGATCGTGGTAACTATGTTTCATCCAAAACATCTCACATGTTTCCACTTTGAGGAACAATCACATACTTGGCCTCTATCGACGACAATATCCCATAGTTGTGCAAACCTGGATTTCCATGAATACTTTGAAAAAGCTTTCATCCCCTTGCAATTTCCATGCATGCCACAATCCCGTTCTTTTAAAAAAATCTTCATTAAATTGCAAATATCAAACACATCAGGTCCGTTGTCTGTACCCTCTGTCCTGCACCAACATCCTCCACTTCATATCTCGGCCTTGACCCTTTCAGCCCACTGCCGGCACCGTTCTTTGAGGATCTTTATGGTCCTAAAATTATACACATCCCATGCCCTGTTCATTACAGAATCTTTACTGACTTAATGAAAACCTCTCTATGACATTGCACAAAATCCCCCACCCCCCAAAAATATATATATACATATATATATATATATAGACCTCTAAGACTTGCCTGCCATTTAGTTCCACGAAAGTGCATTGGAAGGAAAAATAAATAAAAAGGTATCGAGTTCTTCTTAAAAGGGAAGTTACTAAGAAATTTTAGTGTACATCGCGGCTCTATATATACATACTAGTCCACTCAAAGTTTCTCAATCCATTAAATTCGAGGTCAAGTAACTAGAAATGACAGTCCCACTTGGTCTCTCCAATTCCACGCAACCAACAGTACAACTGGAACTCCTGGCGGTGGCACCCGATTCGACAAAGAGATCGGACTCTATATATCTCCATACTAGTCTTGTACCAAACTGCTTACCCAGTTTCTCATTCTCCTCTTCCTGCCCACTACGGCCTCAACTATTTGCTTCTTCTCCTCCTCCCAACCAAAACTAGCCCATGGGTGATGGAAAGAGAAGGAAAAGGGAAGAGGCAGTGGAATGGAAGACGGAAGGAGAATGAAAGACGAAACGAAACTAGTCATCTAGAGATTGGTCGGCTTCCAGTCAGCGGTCAACTAACCTCAATCCCTCTCAAAAATAATTCTAGGGAGTTACATATATGTAAAATTTCGCCATGGCAAGTTCACTTCCCATGACAGTTCAAGGAAGTTGGGTGTTATTCACCTTATAAACAGTTAAACAAAACCAATACGGATTCATGCCTATACATACATGCCCACCCTAACGCCTATGACTGCAGAAGCTGAGCCTGCAATTTTGTTTAAAAAAGAACAATTAGAGAGAAAAATCTCATCAATTCAGAGTGTATTTATGTATGTTGATAAAACTAAACAATGCATCGACCGTCCGCATAGAAAGATCATGATTACTGTATTAACACTGCAATTTTTAAGACGGACTATCTATAATTATATTGAATAAACTAAATTTAATCATGCCTAGCAAAACAAAGAATGGGTCGGCTATGGAGCGTATCATCATCATCATCCAAGCCTTCTCCCATCAGAATGGGTTGGAGCATAACAAAGCTCTATGAAAGATTTGAAAAGGTTTTTACGACCGGCTGTCAACCTGATTTGACAAAGTTAAATCTAAAGGTTTTAATGCCAAAAAGGAAAAAAATCCTATTCCTTGAAACCTTTTGCTATTTCTATGATGCATACAAGGAAAGCATACATGAACATAAAACTGACGTTTACCTCTATTCCCAAATACAATGGCGATTACCCCTGAGAAACAAAGGTCATAGAGTTTCCGACTTGAAGCAGTATCAGCACGGATCCATCTATTCAACTCCTTGCAGAACCTTAACAAAGAGATGTGTGCCACTTCACATATAAATTCAGTAACAGTTCTCACTCAAGTTAGACGCTGAACTCCAACTGCCAAGGTTAGTAAGGATGGAAATTCTAAATCAACATTTTCCCTGTTCAGCATGCCAATGGGGCTCGATAAGAAAATTATCATAAGGGTTTCAGGCTCGACAAATGATGGAAAATGCGATCTATCCTCCTGAATTTAACACTGTATCATAGATCTATGCCAGCTGTATACATGATGGCACAATCTGTTGGAAATATTCTAAGTGAATAAATAATTCCCAAAAGGTTGTCTGTTTCAAAGGGTGTGTCCGTTCCAAACGGTGTGTCCCTTCCAAACAATGTGTCTATTCACTTTTTGTGTCTCTTCATCATTTATAAAAGCACAATCCTGTCAGTGTTCGAGTAACTGTCAGTGTTTGAGTTACTCATTCACACATTCAAGTACTCAGTGAGAGAGAGAGAGAGAGAGAGAGAGAGAGAGAGAGAGAGAGATTACCTTGATGGCTTTGTCCAGATTGCTGCTACCGGAGGAGTTCCGTTGTATCCTGGGAGACTAAACCGCCATTCAACTATAAGCACCTGTGCGGGGCAAATATTGCCTTAAGGACATTGAACCAAGTGCAAGCCTCGGTCTCGGTCAGAATTTTATTTCTCAGTTTCTAGAATACATATTGAATAACACAGTCACCCTTCAATTCTGTATTACCATTCCAACAACCCTTAGCATATTCATATTCTAAAGCCGAGTGTCTTGTGATGTCTGTGCTTCCCTGCAGCATCCCGAATATTTCTTTGACCAGTTCAGCACAAAAGATCTTCAAAACCTCGACTATAATAATGTACACAAATCCCGTCTTTTCTCTACAACGACGTTGCCAAGTCGTTCTCAGTAGCCTCAACAGGCAGTAACTTGAGCAGATCGCCGACCTCGCCAAGAACCTTATACATCTCCTTTATTTCAGGTTGAGATTCATCGCCAACCGAGAACTTGTGAACAACCACATTCATATCTATCAACGTACAATCGGGCAACTTCTTCAAGCCCCTGGCCTTCATCTCATCTTGCAACTCTTCATACTTGTCCCATCTGGCCGCCGCAGCGTAAATGTTCGCCAGAGGCACATACCTCCTGCTATTATCCAGCTCCAACTCAATCAAACGCTTGCCCAAGTACTCCCCCGCGCTAATATCACCACGGACCCTGGCAAGCCAAATAAGTGCACCCCATATCGCCGACTGGCTATCCAACGGCATGCACTGGATCACCTTCAATGCGTCGTGAGGGCTCTGAATCCGGACAAACAAATCAACCAGACACCAGTAATGGGCAAACTTCGGCTTGATCCCGAACTCCGAGCTCATCATCTCGAAATGCTGGAGGGCCTGCTCGATCATCCCAGAATGGGCACAAGCGGAGAGCACATTGACAAAGGTTATGTCGTTAGGCATCACACCCTCGTCCTGCATCCGTCTGAATACCTCGAGAGCATCCCGCCCTCTGCCCCTCCGACCGAGTCCCGATATCATCACATTGTAGCAGATCAGGTCTTTCTCTCTTGTCGCCTCGAAGATCCTCGCCGCCAAATCCAGAAGCCCGCACTTGCAGTAGAAGTCGCCGAGCGCGGAGCCAATGTGGCCCGGAATCGTCACCCACTTTCTGACCAAGTACCCGTGGACCGACTTGCCGTATAGTGCTAGCCTGAAATGGGAGTAGACGAGCAGCAGGGAGACGATCGAGCAGCCCTCCGGCTCGAGGTTCTCCCTCTGCATTGCGCGGAACAAGTCCATCCCTTTGTCGAACATCCGGTTGCGGACGTAGCCATTGAAGAGGGTGGCGAAAGACACGACATTTCGGTGCGGGGAGCGGCGGAGGAGGTCCTCGGCGAGGGGGAAGTCGGCGCTCTGGACGTAGCCGTCGAGGAGGGAGTTGTAGGAGACGGCGTCGCGATGGGGCATTTCGTCGAACAGCTGGCGGGCGGAGTCGAGGGAGTCGGAGGAGGCGTAGAGGTGGATGAGGGAGTTGGGGACGGGGAGGTAGGAGAGGAGGCCGAGCTTGACGGAGAGGCAGTGGAGCCCCTCGCCACGGTGGAGGGGGGTCGGAGAGGACTTTGCGGCGGCGACAAGGATGGGGATGGAGGAGAGGCTGGGGCGGCAGCCACCCATCCGTCTGAGAAGATTAGGGTTAGGGTTTAGGAGGGAGACTTTGGAGAGGGGAGAACTTTGGAGAGAAGATCTGATCCCAAAATGGGCGTACTAATCATGTAACCATTTCTATGCATCTAACACACATATTTTTCTAGGGGCCTGCTATACACACCCCATGACCTGCCAAGGACACCCCACATAACTTAAATTTTATGTTAAAAGACCAATATACCCTCAAGTCTTTCTAAGAACACCCAAAAAAAAAAAAAAAAATCTGCGACAAGCACGACAAATACTTGTCGAACGGACAATGGTCTGTTCGACAAGTATTGGTCGAACATGTCTTATTCTGTTCGACAAACACTGGTCGAACGTGTCTTCTTGTGTTCGACAAAAACTGGTCGAACATATTATAATCGAACATGCCATCTTCTGTTCGACATATTCTGGTCGAACGTACACACTATAGTTCGACTGTCTCGGGTCGAACATTGCTCTGTGTGTTCGACAAACCAGGGTCGAACCTACCCGTGAATACACCCAAATTTTTTTCTAATTTTTTTTTGTTTTAACAACAATTTATGGTCGACGGAGGGGGGATCGGAAAGCGGGGGGAGGAGGAGGAGGCGGGTCCGGGGGGGTCGGCGGAGGCGGGTCGGGGGAGGAGGCGGCGGCGCGTCGGAGGAGGAGGAGGAGGAGGAGGCGGGTCCGGGGGGGTCGGCGGAGGCGGGTCGGGGGAGGAGGCGGCGGCGCGTCGTCGTCGGAGGAGGGTCGGCGGAGGGGGGAAGGGAAGGGGAGGGGGTGTGCTCAGCAGCAAGGGTAGAATAGGAAAATTTTTTTTTTTTTTTAAATGGGGTGTCCTTAGCAAGTGTGGGGTGTGTATAGCCGTGCCCATTTTTCTATTTATGCCTCATTTGGTTGGCGGAATCATTCTATATTTGAGTGCCAAAAGAATTGAGAAAAAAATTAAAGTAATTTTCAATAAAAAAAATTAGAAAAAAAAAGTGATTATATTCATCCATCCAAGTAAGAAATCACGGAACAAAGAAGAAGAAACGTAGGGAAAGAAACGAAAAGAAAAAGAGAGAAAGTCAAAAAAAATAAGGAATCACTTTTCCACATTGAAATATTCATTTTCTTTTCTAAATTTTTTGACATTTCCAAACATCCAAAAGGAAAATCAATAAAAATTATAATTTCCCAAAGAAAAGGAAATCACAAGGAATTAATTTCCTTTTCCTTCCATTCCGCGAACCAAACGAGGTTAAGAGAGTTAAGTGAAGAAAAATTAAAGTAAAGAAAAATAAAAAGAGAAATTCTATAGGCACTTTGAAAATTGCTTAGGACAATCCATTATTTCAGCTTATCATCCGCAGACAGATGGTCAGTCAGAGTGTACCATACGAACCTTGGAGGATATGTTGAGATCTTGTACACTCGACTTCGGTGGTTCGTGGAAAGATCACCTGCACCTGGTGGAGTTCTTGTACAACAATAGTTTCCAGGCCAGTATCCAGATGGCACCATTCGAGGCACTGTATGGTAGGAAGTGCATATCCCCGCTGGCATGGGATGATGTTGGAGAGAGGCAGATGCTCGGTCCGAAAATGATTGCTCAGACGGTTGAGGTGGTCAGGAGAGTCAGAGATCATTTTCGAGTTGTCCAAGATCGCCAGCGTCATTGGGCCGATTCCCATCGGCGTCCCCTTGAATTCTCGGTCGGCGACCATGTATTCCTGAGGATTTTGCCTAACCGTGGCGTCATTCGTTTCGGCGTACGGAAAAAGCTTAGTCCTAGGTATATAGGGCCGTTCAACATCCTGGAGCCAGTAGGTGATGTATCATATCGTCTCGCTCTTCCACCGTCGTTACGTGAGGTGCATGACGTGTTCCATGTATCCCAACTACGACGGTATATCCCAGACCCGAGCCACATCCTGGATCATTCGGAATTGGTTGTTGGTACCAACCTTTCGTATGAGGAGAGGCCCGTGTCTATATTGGACCGGAGAAAGAAGATACTCAAGAACAAGACTATTAGTTTAGTCCGTGTTGCTTGGGGTTATCACTCTTTGGGTGAGTCAACATGGGAGCGTGAGGATGATATCCGATCGCGATATCCCGACCTGTTTGACTCGTAAGGTATAATATCCTTCTTATGCCTTATGCTCTCAATTCCTTGCTTGAATGAATGATTGCATGATAGACTGCTTGGTATAGCTTGCCTGTGATTAGTATAGCTTGTCCTTGCCTCTCTAGCCTCTTAATTAAATTTCGAGGACGGAATTCTTTTAAGGTGGGTAGAGTTGTAACGACCGTGGTTCGTATTACGTATTTTGGTATACGTATATTGCATGTCTCATTGCATGGTTTATCTTGGCATTTCACTTGCTTGGTTCGGCTTGGTTGGCTTGGTTCGGTTTGGATTGGTTTTTCATGTGGACCAACCCCACCTACCCCCACTCTTCCTTTATTAGCCGCCTAACTCCTTCTCTCTCCTCATTTACTTTTCATTAACTCTTCTTCTTCTTCCTCCATTAACTCTCCACCTACCAGAAGAGAGAGGCCTAGGCAAGTGCAGCTTGCTTCATGGAGGAACTCAGTTTTTATTGTTCCATTGTCTTCTCCATGAAATTCTAAGACACTTTAGTACTTAGTATTTTTAATTCCCATGGTCCAATTTGTGTAGATCTAAGCTTGTTGTATTTTTGGATTTCTTGGGTTTTGATCTATCTAACCTTGTTATTCTCAAGTTTTGATGGCTTCATGTTGTAGGAAATTTCTTTCTGCCCCATTTTGACCTATGGAAGTCTGGATTCTGACCTTAGATGAAGGAGTTATGAAGCTTTGAAGCCATGGCTTTCCATAGTTCTTCTTCTCGGAAGTGGAGAAGAAGAACAGTTCTCTGGCCGCATGGCTTTTTCATGCGGCAGCTTCCTTAGCCGCACGACAGTCTCAGCCGTATGGCCGCTTCAGCTGCATGAACTCCTAAATTTCGCAGCCGTATAGATATCTTTGGTTCCTGCAGCCGCATGAGCACGCATCCATCTAGCCGCATAAGCCCGCTCTTCCGAGCCGCATACCCATGTTTCCCCTCATGGCTGCATGAAGTTATTTTCAGCCGCATGGCGTTGCTTCCCCGCAGCCGCATATGCCCCGTCTTCTCCTAGCCGCATAAGCCCGCTCTTCCGAGCCGCATACCCCTGTTTCCCCTCCTGGCCGCATGAAGTTATTTTCAGCCGCATGGCGTTGCTTTCCCGCAGCCGCATATGCGCCCGTCTTCTCCTAGCCGCATGAGCTTACCCTCCCACAGTCGCATGAGCGCGCATCCTTGCAGCCGCATGCGCCCGTTCCTTCTCAGCCGCATGAGTTTATTTCCCTTAGCCGTATGGCTCTTTCCATAGCCTTGCCCTCTTTTATTATTATTATTATTATTCTTATGATGAGTTGTCACATTTATGCTTATGCCATGTAAATTCTGATATGTTCCATGAACACGATAGTGGTTCAGTATCCTCACACTCAAAACAGGGCATATTCGATACTGATTTTCGTCGCGATTCGACTCGATTTCCATAGGGTTTCGATCATCTAGGTTTTAAACAAATTGAAGGGAGGTCAAGTTGGATATGTTGTGTGCATACCTGAACGACTAGCTTGAAGAATGATCGAACGATCCAGCGGGAAAATCGTTGCGAAGTCAGCCCGATGCATAGCCGCTGCTGCTGCTTCCCCTATTGCGCGCGCGATTCTGGCGACTGCTCCGCCGCCTACGGCAGCGCTGTGGTGGCCGGGGGTCATGTAAGGTAGGGGTGGGGGTCGATTGCTGGGTTAGGGTTAGGGTTTTGATGTTTGTCGAGAGAAAAAACTCTCGCTCTCTCTATTATATATATGTGTACGTATACCTCTCTCTCAGGTTGGTAGCATTTGCTGGTTTTGGGATTACTTGGCTGGTTTGGGGAGTGCTTGCTGTGGGCCGGGTTGGGTTACTTGGATGGGCCTGGCTTTGTGGGGGTCTTATGGGCTGATTTGGTTGGGCTGGGATTTTCCTTATTCACTTTCTACTTATATTATACATCATCCTATATTCTTATGTATATACTTCCAAATATATTTACATACATAGATATTATATGCATACATACATCCCTACATACACACACACACACACACATATATATATATATATATATATATAAACTGACATGATATATCTCGATATGCTGATATGACAGTTAGCCTGACATGACAAGTATGAATGACCTGGACACCGTGGGTGATTGTGTTTGTACAAATAAATCAGTATTGTCTTGCATCATATCTAGGATAGGGATCCCTGAATACCACGGTCAGGGATACCTACTGAAATTTACTAAGGCTAATAACTAGACAATCCAGTAGTCATGGAGAGATTTCTCAGCTACAGGCAATCCCGTTATCTGGGCGCCCCATCATGGGATTTGTAGTCTACCGTCGAATAGGGCACATTTCCAGCACACTGACATGTGTTACAACCACCAAACTACTTAAGGGTACAGGCATTTCTTGGACGATGTACCCACATGAATTCAATCCCCTATTTGCGTCTGGATAACCTGGATGGTCTGCAGGGCTTGTGGCTGTTGGAATAATCTCATTACATTCTGCTAGTAACTAGGCCTGTGATAACCCTAGTTAGTTAAAGTATCAAGTCGTACTCATTGCGTGGCCGTGATTGATTGGATGGAGTCTAGCACAGCTTAGTCTTGTCCTGATCCTGTACAAGCTTGTAACATGACCTGATTTCTTGTGCTTACTTATTGATAATTGATGAGAAACCAAGTTCTGTTCAGATGAAGGGTTACAACCCCGGTCCTTGTTTGGTTTAAGGGTTGTAACTTGGCTATCTGAATAGTCCCATGGTTATCTTATAATATATCGGCATGATTATTTATGCTTACCTTAACAATAATGATCAGGGGTCTAGTTCTGTTCAGGCGAAGGGTTACAACTCCGGTCCTTGTTTGGTTTAAGGGTTGTAACCTGGCTCCCGGAGCAGTTCTGTGTCCTCTCTTCGTTTGTTGTCTTATTGTCTTATTGTACCCTATATCAAGCTCATCATGTTTTACTTTACCAACAGTATTTGAGACGGGTTTCTATTCAGGTGAAGGGTTGCAACCCCGGTCCTTGTTTGGTTTAAGGGTTACAACTTGGCTACTTGAATGGTTTCCTCGTACTCAATTTATTATTGTTGTCCCTGTTATTATCAGTATCTTTATAATTATCTTTAATATTCATTTATGATATGCTGGTTTTTAGTTCCTAAGTGAAGCCTCCTTTGTGGCACTTGCTCTTTCTGGGGTCTGACCCCGCTGGTTTTGTATGGCCAGATATCGGAGCAGCTCCAGGGGATCTACCTACCTTCCAGCCAGATGGTGACCACCAGACGTAACCCTGGCAACGAGTGGGTTCCTTTTGTTCTCCCACTTTATTGTAAAAATATTCTTTTGAGGCGTTTAGCCGACGAGCACGTGTTTAGCTCGTATTGTACCTTTATTTACTGTCTGCCTACGGGCTGTAACATGATTGACAAATCCTAGGGTTGATCATGTATGACTAAAACTCTTGCTAGTCTTGACATTTTGTACGACTAGCTTCATGATCATCCGAATATGTAATGTAAGGGACGCCTTGCTATTATATATTTGGTGCTCTGACATCTTGTAACTGTTATTACTTGCTTAAGATTGAAACAATAGGCTTGTTCATGACCATAGGAGACTGATGACTTGTAGTTAAACCCTCATGTATCTATACAGCCGTGACTGTATAGTGAGGTGGGTTGCACTTCAATATGCGTAGCTGGCTATGTACGCCCCCGCTCTCCAGTATTCTGGTTCTGGGGCGTTACATTGCTAGCAAAATGTTTCTAATATTCTCTAAAGATCAATTAAAAGTATTTTTACTAGTATTTATCTGGATCAAGTTATAATATATATTTTCTAAAATATTGGTTAGCTATGAATAGGTTTCCAAATTATTTTGTGGCAAGTTTTTATTTAGAGAGATTATCTAAATATTATTACTTTCAAAATATTATGATTAGCTAGATGAATAGATGACCAGTTAGATATAATTAGACAATTGTCTTATTTCCAACCCTAACAAATTGTACAAAATATAACAAGTAAACAACCACGCAGTACTACTCTCGTGCTTCCAAGGCGAGGCAAGTACACCGACTCGACTTTTACTTTGTCTTTCTGTCTTACATTCATGTGCTATGTTCTCATATCAGACACGAGATACACACGATTGTCTTGTACCTTGTTTATTGTATTGTGAGTCATTATTTATTACGGGGATTGGGGGAAATATTAGCTTTTGTGTGACCACACCCAACATAGGTATTGTGGATAGTCTAATCGTACACTTCACGTACGATGAAGCCGGATCTTGTAGAATTGATTGATTTATTGATTGATTGTGGTCCTTAGCCGGTCACACATTAGTTAATATTTCAAAATGTCATACTTGCATTGTTTGTCGTGTTCATTGTCTTGTTCATTGATAGCCGTGTTCATTGTCTTGCATATTGATTGTCGTATCCATTGCCTGTAGTTTACATTTCATTTCTGGTACCATAGTTTCATTTTCAGTTCTGGTATTCTGGTTTCACCTTGTATTCTGTACTACAAATTATATTGTATATTGTTCTTGTCGAGGTTGTACTTTGCTCTTTTTCTGACAGGATACGTTGCAGGTGAGCTTGAGGCCACATGGAGCATGTGATTGTATTGGATATTGCAGGATTTATTTATTTTATTTTCTGGAGATTGTATTTTTTATGATTTCATCATTGTATATTTATTTGACCAGATTTGTCTCCGGATGATTTTGTACTAAAATGACTTGATGGATATTGGTGATCTTCTGGGAACGTTTTATATAAAGCTGTGGATGTTTACATTACATTGTGACTTGGAGTTTTCCTTAGTATTGTACAGCTTACTTCGTCGTGTCCATCGACGAAGGCTGGGCGTGTCCGACTCGTATCCGATTATTCGGGAGCGGGTCGTGACATATTTTTAGTGGTGGCCCATGCAGGTCTATCCTAATGATACTTAGGCAATAAAGTATTATTGGGGGACCAGCGAAGCTAAAGAAAACTCATCACAGCATAGGAACCGTGGAAAAATGGTTATGGATATGGTTATTAATAATTAAATTTGAAATTTGATTTTACTTATGATTTTCTAGGTTAGTTTATGATTTTTCTAGGACATAGCAATCAACCGTTTATTTTCTGTTACAGGATGGTCGCCACGACGAACGCGGGGACTAGCGAGCAGCCTGCACCCAATGCGCAGGAGCAGCTTCCACCGCCTCCGTCTCAGCCGCTTCCTCCGACGATAATGTTCGACGGCACGCAGATGATGGCCATGTTCCAGCAGTTTATGGGGGCGCAGAACCACCAGGCCACGCGATTTCGGGCGACGATCATGGACGTGCTCCGAGTTAGGGAGCCAGCTCCACTAGCTCCGCCAGCACCGCCGGCACCACCAGCACCAGCAGCGCCGAGGCCAGGGACCGCCAAAGACTATCAGAACCTCTGCCCGATGGATTTTTGGGGCCATGAAGGGATAGTCTATGCAGATGAGTGGCTAGAAAATGCTGAGCGGACATTGAAGATGGCGAGGATTCCGGATGATCTGAAGGTCGAAGTTGCGAGCATGCAACTTTTCGACATTGCTAGAGCTTGGTATAGGGAGGAGCCTCAGTTAGCCGAACCCCAAGTTCTCTGGAAGGATTTCAAACTGCTGTTCCAGGGGAAGTTCTTCCCGGATGTGGAGCGGGACGAGCTTCAGATGCAGTTTGAGGCATTGCAGCAGGGGAGTATGACTGTGGTCCAGTATACATCGGAGTTCACCCGACTCAGCAGGTTCACAGAGAATCTAGTCAGCACACCACAGGAGAGGGCTTGGAAGTTCAAGAAGGGCCTCACCAGGGAGCTGCGGCATGCAGTGGCTATTAGTCTGGCTACTACCTATGCGAGCATCCTTAAAGTTGCTCAGGGAGTGGAGAAGGAGATGGACCCGAAGCTCAAGCGGGACGAGACATTGGCGCCAGCAGTTCCCAGGGTCCACCGAAGCGGACCGACACTCAGCAGAGGCCACCTCCGCATCAGCATCATCATCATGTTCGAGCTCCGACATCACCGAGGCAGCAGAGACAGATCCAGACCCCGATATACTTTTCTTGCGCTTACTACAAGAGACCGGGACACCGTGTCGAGGAATGCCGCAAAAAGTTAGGGCAATGCTTGGTTTGTGGATCTGCCACTCACCAAGTGAGAGATTGCCATGCAGCTTTCACTCGTCAGGGTCCAGCACCAGAGCAGCAGCAGGAGGACCCAGTCTTCGAGGATCAGTAGCTGTAGAGAGTGCAGCCGGACGGACCGTTATCTTCCTTATTGCTTGTAGTAGCTAGATTTCTTTGTATTGCCTATTTTGAAGCTTGTCTCTGAGTTTTCTTGCATTTACAGTCTTTCATATTGTCTAGTGACTACTTGTTAGTCCTTGTTACTTTTGTTATCCAAATAATTTTTTTTGTTTTTTCCACTCAATGGTTTCTTAAAAACTTTTTACTTGATTTTGTGCACCCCTACAAACTCTTGAAATTTCGAGGACAAAATTTTTGTAGGGGGTAGATTTGTAACTCCCTATAACCGATTTTGGTGAAATTAGAAATTTTTTCTATAATTCTATTCAAGAGTATAATATTAATTCTTAAATAAAGATAAGCTTACAAAATCAATTCTATTTTGTGCTATTGAATATATATATATTATTGTTTTCTATTAATATTCCTATATTGATTATTGATAATGGTAATAAATATTTAAATCTGATAAGTAGAGATTTTCTTTTTAATTTGAATCTGGATTAGTATCATTGGTAAGTAATTATGGTTATAGTGATTAAATTTTAGTTATTTTCTAAAGTGTTTTATGAATTTATTAACCATAAAATGTGGGTGACTAATTTTATTAATTCTGATAATTTCGAATTACTTTTATCTAAGTTAATTCTGATCATTTATTTGCTAAGCAGGTAATTAACTAGTAGTTATAAATTAGGAATAACTGAATTTGTAAAGTAGTTAGGAATCTGTTAGAACTTTTAGTGAAATCTTTTAAAAACTGTTGGAGGGAATATTGATTTTCGAAACCTGTTTTGAAACTATTTGATTTTTGAAAATATGTTAAAAGTTATTGATTTTAACCCCAGATCTGAGTCTTATTACAGCTCTGCCATTCCTCTACACACACGCACACTGAGAGATTATTTTATTATAAATTTGTACACATTTCCCAAGTTCTGACAACCTGACACACTCTCTATCTCTACACTCACTCTCTCTTTACATTCTCTCTCCTCTGCTCGAGAGCCGAGCACCACCGTCGTTGCCACCGCGGGCCACCGCGGATCTCGTCGGAGACGACCGGAGCATCGCCGGTGTTCTTCACACCATCATTCACCAGCACCACTGCTTGCCGCCGTGAGCGCCACCAGTTCGCCGTGCGCCACCGCGAGTTCGCCGCTCCTCCACCTCTTCGAGCTACTGACTCCAGCTCGCCGTCGAGCCCCGCCATCGGTCTATCGTCGCTTCCTCGTGAGTCGAGACTGCCGTATTCCTCGACTGCAGTATTCTTCGACTGTAGTGTTCCTCGACTGCAGAGTTCTCGACGCACGTGTCGCGTCGCAGACCATGCCATCCTCGGAGACCGCGCTGCCCTCGATCCTTGTGCCAATGCTTCGTAGATCGAGCTGGCCCTTCGTAATTCGAGTGGCCACCTCGTGGACCGGGTTGCCCCTTCGGGAACTGAGGTGTCTGTCACCACCAAGTCGCCGGAGCCACCGTCCTCAGCCGCTTTGGGCCAAGTCGACGCCAAGCCACCGGATCTACACCGCCTTCTGTGGATCGAGTTGAGGAGAGCTTCGCCGGAGAGGACGTAGCCACCGCAGCGCCTTGTCATCGGGACTACCGTCCAGAGGCCAGATCCGACCGCTGACCGCCGTCTCGAGCGCCGCCGAGGTAAACACTCGCATCGTTCTTCCTCGACCCATTTCCTTCTTGAATTTTCTAGGGTTTTCTTTGGTGATTATGGATCTAAGGTTTCCTAGGGTTAGAGTTTGTAGCGGCTGGAGGTAGAAGAACTAATTAGGGGTTAGGGTTTCGGGCTGACGAAGAATCGGAGAAGAAGTGGAAGTTAGGGTTTTCGATTTTGGGGGTTAGGTTTCTGATTTGAACGAGAGGAAGATGTAGAGATCTGTAGAACTAGGGTTTGATTTGTTGTCTAGGGTTCTTTGGGACTGAGCTAGAGGAAGGAGAAGTAGATTTTAGGGTTAGGGTTTTAAATGGTTTTGGGGAAGAAGATGAATGGGGAGCTGGTTCTTGAATAAACGGCTGATAGAAATACAAGAGAAAGAGTGAAAAGAGGGGTTATATTATTAGGGGATCGGGCCGGGTCTTGGGCCCAAGGGGCTGGGCTCATTTCAAATTGTATGGGTTTATTCAGATTTAACAGCAGCATTAGAGTATTAGTTTGGGACAGCTGGGTTGGGCTAGCTGGGCACTGATGTTAGGCTGGGCCAATTGTAAGTTTGGGTCGGGACTGCTATGTTGTGGGTCTGTGAGTGTATAATAGCAAGTAGTAAATTAGGAGCAGTAATATTAGTAGCAGGAGTTTGGGCTCAGGTCTGCTACTTTGGGTTGGGCTGATTAAGTTTAGCATTATTGAAATTCAGTGACTATATTAGCTAATATCCAATTTTATGGTTAATTAATTGTTAGATGTTAAAGTGTATTTATATAATATGTGGTTAATATTTCTAAATATAAACTAGTAAATCTATTTTATAGATTTTCTCTTGCTAAATATATTTCTAAAATAGTAATTTGAATACTAATAGTACTTGTATTCCAACTCATATTTTGGTAATAAAATTCTAGTATATCAAAAATGTATCTATTTCTAAAATGTTATATAGTTATAATTATTTTTGCTAGCAAAATGTTTCTAATATCCTCTAAAGAACAATTAAAAGTATTTTTACTAGTATTTATCTTGATCAAGTTATAATATAAAATTTCTAAAATATTGGTTAGCTATGAATATGTTTCCAAATTATTTTTTGGCAAGTTTCTATTTAGAGAGATTATCTAAATATTATTACTTTCAAAATATTATGATTAACTAGATGAATAGATGACCAGTTAGATATAATTAGATAATTGTCTTATTTCCAACCCTAACAAATTGTACAAAATATAACAGGTAAACAACCATGCAGTACTACTCTCGTGCTTCCAAGGCGAGGCAAGTACACCGACTCGACTTTTATTTTGTCTTTCTGTCTTACATTCATGTGCCATGTTCTCATATCAGATACGAGATACACACGATTGTCTTGTACCTTGTTCATTGCATTATGAGTCATTGTTTATTGCGAAGATTGGGGGAAATATTAGCTTTTGTGTGACCACACCCAACATAGGTATTGTGGATAGCCTAATTGTACACTTCACGTACGATGAAGCCGGATCTTGTAGAATTGATTGATTCATTGATTGATTGTGGTCCTTAGCCGGTCACACATTAGTTAATATTTCAAAATATCACACTTGCATTGATTATCGTGTTCATTGTCTTGTTCATTGATAGCCGTGTTCATTGTCTTGCATATTGATTGTCGTGTCCATTGCCTGTAGTTTACATTTTATTTCTGGTACCATAGTTTCATTTTCAGTTATGGTATTCTGGTTTTACCTTGTATTCTGTACTACAGATTAAATTGTATATTGTTCTTGTCGGGGTTGTACTTTGCTCTTTTCTTGACAGGATACATTGTAGGTAAGCTTGAGGCCACATGGAGCATGTGATTGTATTGGATATTGCATGATTTATTTATTTCATTTTCTGGAGATTGTATTTTTTATAATTTCATCATTGTATATTTATTTGACCGGGTTTGTCTCCGGATGATTTTATACTAAAATAACTTGATGGATATTGGTGATCTTCTGGGAACATTTTATATAAAGCTGTGGTTGTTTACATTACATTATGACTTGGAGTTTTTCTTAGTATTGTACAGCTTACTTCGTCGTATCCATCGACGAAGGCTGGGCGTGTCCGACTCGTGTCCGATTATTCGGGAGTGGGTCGTGACATTAGCTTAAGGCAAATACCCTCGTCCCGAGTGTGGACTCTCTGGTGCCAATGAACACGACAAACACCCTCGTCCCGAGTGTGGACTCTCTGGTGCACTGGTCAACCCTCGTCCCGAGTGTGGACTCTCTGGTTGTATTAAACGATAATCAAGGATTTAGCAGTTCAACTACACGCACTCGTTCTATGACACGACTCAAGCAAGGTACTGGTGAGAACAACTCCAAAAGGTGAACTACATGACCAAACATAAACACGGCATGTATCAATAAAACGACTCGACAGTATATAATATGAATAGCACGTGTCCATAACAATCAAAACTGGATAACAAAATGTAAAGCATGTAAATAAAATTGTAGAGGGAGGCAAGGTATACTTGCTTTAGGTCCTGAGCTGCTGGTAAGGTTCTGATGCAAATCTCGAGTCCCAACCACCTATTTTATAAGTTTACAATGTCAATAAATAATTTGAAGATAAACAAATAACTATTTTCTAAGTTATTAGATTTCTAGGTCAATTCTATCCCAATTTTGGGTTTTCACTACAACATGCTTGGTACCCTCTTTTCTCCCAAATTGATTTCATATGTAAAGGATTTAATTGCTAACTCATTACCTTTGTTTGTAGGCACCTGTAGTCCTATGACTGCCTTTAGGAGCTTAGATACAAAGGTATACCTACCCTGGTATAATGCCCCTGTAATGTACCATACATCCGGCCTACTTGGCCACTGCTACAGTTTGCTTCATACAGGTATCTGGCCGTATCCTCTACTCTCAAATTGCAAACCCCTACTTGCTACCTCTGTATCCATGCTATGATCCCTATTGGCCCCAAATTCGAACCTTGATACCCTTATATATAGATGCTCACACAATCACTTACCTATAATCCTGATGGGAGGTGTGGCCACACATAATTACTAGTATGTTTTAGGTCATGAGGTTCCTATCTGGGATTGCTACTCCTACTCATTATCTATTTGTTTATGCATTGTTGTCCTGCTATCAGTTGTCAACTTCCTCCAATATACTACTCGTGTTAAGCAGTGCAACCTCCCATAGCTGCTATTATTAACTGGTCCCTCCCTTGCTAGTCACATGGACATCTTCCATTGGAATGGTGTGTCAGTACATACTAGTCCATCATTCACAGGTCACTTTATGACTAAGATAAAGTATAACTAGAGTCCTAGAATGAATTTCCTAGTGGGTCAACCCTCTTCTTAGTCCTTAAGCAATATCTGTGGAGTAACTACAGTAGTGCAACAATACACATTGCCAAATTGGTCTAATACGCCAGGTAGTAGGTAATTGGCCACTTAGATGTAGTATCAATCTAATACCAGAAAGTAATTCTCTTTATTCTCTATTTCCACTGATAACCCCTTCCTTATGTAAGTAGACATTAACATATACAGGGAAATACTCAAATTCCTGGAATTTAGGACACAACCTGCCCTCCTTGACTGACTGATATGGATAATTCCAAGTTTTTCGAATACCTTACATGCATCATGTTACTGGTATACCCCTTCATACTACCCCCAACTGATGCACATGTTTCCCAGTCTTTGTGGCTCCTACGTCTGCTACTACATGCAACCTCTTGGTCACTAAGGATGTAGATTATTAAGTACCTATCCGATACTCAAAATATGATACGATTCATTAGGTGTACAACTGGTACTTAAAGTTGGTTATAAGAGTTGGGCATAAATCTGATACTGGCCACCAAGTACCCATTTATACAGAGTGGCGTCCTTAACACCCTCTTCCAAGACCCCATGAGTAAGGCTCTGGTCGTACATGGATTTGTTCATTTTGAATGCTAAGATGTACCCTGGTGTCTATGGCTCTCACACACATCCAATCAATGCCTCGCCAAACCTTGAGTATCGATACACAATACCATTGACCTCTTGCACTTATGTCATAGTTTATCAGCACAAGTACAGAATAATACCCATACTTCCTACTCTGTTCTACTTGAACTACCTATGGGCTGACTTGTTATGGGGACATGGTATCCCTTGTTCAACTGCTATTATCACTCAATGGGGTGTCATCTGATACTACCAGCATCCCCTTTGGCCATGTTATACTTAGTTAATGCTTCCCTCTAAGTCTATCTTGTAATTTGAAAATATCTGAGCAAGGCCTAGTCTAATGGCCCTGATACCTACTCGTTCCCAGTAGGTTGACACATCATTACATGTTCTGTTACTTGACAGGGATATCAACCTGTCCCATGAATACCTACCATAGTTAGTCCTACACTCACTTAGACTTGGTACACTCTGGTTTGTAATGGTATACTAGATGCATGTCTAGCCATGAGTTCCTTGTTCAGTCTCAACCTGTACTTTCAACAAGTAACATTACTAGCCTAGCTCACACCAGTATTCAATGGTGTGCAAGGAAAATTCGTGTGGTAGTATCAGAGCACTCCTACTGTAGTACTTCTTGGTGGTTCCTATATTAGGATACAAGGCCACTTACCAGTCATATAGATTTGTCATTATCCCCTTGGATACAAGGAATCCTCATGTTTGCAGTATTGAAGGAATTCCCAAATGTTCTTAGGGCAGTGTCAAGGTAAAGTCCTACTGTAAGATCTAGTGGTTTACCAAAACTTACATGTCAAAATCTTCAGGATACAAGAGACATCTATTAAGGGTCTTCTTCCTATTTAGAATACGAACAGGTACACCCACATGTGAACAGGACATTGGCTTTTCCTTGTATATCTATAGTCCACCCTGAGGTGACTATATGACAATATCAATATTGTTTGTAAAGGAAGTCACGCAAGGCAAGTTCAATGTCAGAATTCTTATTCAGTACAGGCTTTGCCAAGCCAAGTACAGGCTTGTATCCCTGTTGCTACCCCGTCCCTTGCTACCTCTGATACTGATACATGGGTACAGGAAAACTACCATCTATTTGTTTTAACAGGGTTCCCTTTTTGGCATTAAAACGAACAGGAACAACCCCCTACTAAATCCTTTAATAATAACAGAGATGGCAAGTTATGAGAGTAGGTTAGTTACCTATATGGAATTTGCAAACGAAGCCTCTTCTGAATCCTTCGACTGCTCTCTGCTTCTTCCTCGTGGGCAGAGCTTCTAGGGTTTGTAGATGGGTTTGGGGGGTCGACTACAATCCTCTATATATATACTCGTGTTTGATCTCCTGGAGGGAATCAGAAGAATTGATTCGATCTTATCTAACTTTTGGTGAGGGTTATCATGAATTCATATCGAATTCAAACATCAGAAGGTTGTGGGTTCAGTAAAAAGAAAATTTGAAATATGGACATTTTGCACTAAGGTCCCTGTCCATTCCTATATCACCCTTTGGTCCTCCATTGGTATTTTAAGTAAAGAAAATAAGGTATAAAACATAACAATAAATGAGACAATAAAGGATGTGTTTTAATTTAATAAATAAGAGAAAAAATTGGTCAAGGGGTTGACACCTACAAACCCTAGAATCCTAATCTCGGATTTTCCCCAATATGGATCAAAATGAAGAGGGAAAACCCTTCAAAATAGGAAGAGGAGAGTCTCAACTCCTCTCTAGTGACACCCTAATGCAATAGGGGTCCTAAATGAATGTAGTTACACTAATGAAATAAAATCTAAAGGGTTTAGAGAGCTCTTAGCAATTGGGATATGGATTTCCAATGCACAAATCCCTAGATCTAGATCTCCTCCTAGCTCCAAGGGTCCAAGTGCTCCAAATGCTCCCAAGCTAGCCAATAGAGCCTTCTCCTCTACAAGGGGAAGAGAATGCAATTGGTTTGAAGGAATTTGGACACAATTTGGAAGTAGGGGAAATTTGGGGAAGAACTACAAATTAGGGTTAGGGTTTCAATGAAAGGGAGAAGAATGAGAAGTTATTACTTAAATAGGAAGGGGATGACCATATGGCCGGCCATGCGGAGTAGTCTAGGGTTTTGGGTCCATAGAGAAATGTCCAAGGAGCCCTTCTAAGTTGTCATGACAAGTTCTAAGGAAAGGACCATTCTACTTAGTGTTTTAGTCAAGATTTCTAAATGATTCTCTTAGTTAGATTAGTGACTAACTCACTAATTAGAAATGAGTTTAAGGTTTGTCTAATCTCACTAACTATGTCTTCTTTGGTCATGACTAAACATATAGTCAAGATGGTTCTAAGGTTTTACCAAATTATATCACTAACATAATTAAATATATAAATTAATATAAATATTCAATTCACACCAGAAGTTAAAAATACCCATATTTTAGAATATGGTAGTGACAAATCTACCTTCCTTAAAATAATTTCATCCTCAAAATTAAAAGATGAAACTAAGACAAGAAGAAAGGATAGAGGAATCATACCTCAAGGATCAAAAAAATAAGAGTATCGCTCGCGCATCTCATCCTCCCTCTCCCAGGTTGACTCACCTGGAGAGTGATGCCTCCACGTGATGCGAACCAAAAAAATAGTCTGGTTCCGCAACATCTTCTTCCGACGATCCAGAATCTCCACTGGCTGTTCTGAATAACTGAAAGTAGGGCCCACCTCGATCTCGGAGTGATCTAGCACGTGACTGGGATCTGCCGCGAACCGTCTCAACTGCGACACGTGGAACACGTTATGAACTCCCTCTAGTGTAGGTAGCAAGTCTAGCCTGTAAGCTACGACACCGACTCTCTCGCAAATAACGAAAGGTCCGATGAAACATGGACTAAGCTTTCCACCTCCACCAAAGCGAATAGTGTCCCGTGTCGGAGATATCCTCAGGAACACCAGATCTCCAACCTCAAACTCCAAGGGTCTCCGGTGGCTATCCACCCAATGCCGCTGTCTGTCCTGTGCCATGCGAAGTCGATCTCTGATGAGATTCACCTTCTCAGCTGCATCCACAACTATCTCAGATCCCAATAAAGCTTTTTTTCCAACTTCATCCAAAGACAACGGAGTACGACATCTCCACCCGTACAATGCCTCGAATGGAGACATCTCAATACTAGCCTAAAAGTTGTTGTTGTAGGCAAACTCAACCAAGTGCAAGTGGTATTCTCAGGAGCCTCCAAAATTCATAACACAAGTGCGTAGCATGTCTTCGAGAGTCTGGATATTCCTCTCTGACTGCCCGTCTGTCTGAGGGTGGTATGGATAGTCCTCACCGACTGCCTGTCTGTCTGAGAGTGGTAAGCGGTACTAAACTTCATCTGAGTGCCCAAGCTAGCATGCAGACTCCGCCAGAAGTGAAAAGTGAAGTGACTATCCCGATCCGAGACTATGCTCACGGGAACTCCATGCAGTCTGACTATCTGCCTCACGTACATATCTTCTAGTCTCTCTGTAGACAAACCCACTTTGAATGGAAAGAAGTGGGCTGATTTGGTCAATCTATCTACGATGACCCAAATCACGTCTTTTCCTTCTGGTGTATGCGGCAATCCTGATACAAAATCCATAGTGATGTGCTCCCACTTTTATTCCAGAATGGACAATAGCTGCAACAATCCTTCTGGCCTCTGCCTCTCTGCCTTTACCTGCTGGCAAACCAAGTATCTGGCTACGAAGCATGCTACCTCCCGCTTCATACCATACCACCAAACATGTTCCTTCAGGTCTCTATACATCTTGTTGGCACCTGGATGCATAGAACACTGAGAGCAATGAGCCTCCTGCATAACCTGCTCTCAAAGCTCTCTACTAGGCACACACAGTCTGGACTCATGCCTCAATGCTCCATCCTCTGTAATAACAAACTCGTCCAGAAGTCCTGCCCAAACCTGCTCTCTGATACTCCGCACAACTACATCATCAAACTGGGTCGACTTGATTCTATCCATCAAGTCCGACTGAATCTGCAGCCCCCACATCTGCATCTCTACTCTAGGTACTATCACCTCCATCTCTAAAATCTCAAGATCTGCTAGCAAATGACGGTCTGGCGTCAAACACATGGCTACCGGATACCTGTTCAAGACGTCGACAATCACGTTGGCCTTCCCTGGGTGGTACTGTAACGAGATGTCGAAGTCCTTCATCAACTCCAACTATCTCCTCTGCCTCATGTTCAGTTTTTTTGGGTAAACACATACTTCAAGCTTTTGTGGTCCGTGAAGATCTCCACACGCTCTCCGTATAGATAGTGTTTCCACAACTTAAGAGCGAAGATAACCGCTGCCAATTCCAAGTCATGAGTAGCGTAGTTATTCTCATACGGACATAACTGTTTAGAAGCATAGACAATTACCTTCCCATTCTGCTAAAAGACATAACCCAGACCCTTCACTGAAGCGTCACTATAGATAGTGAATCCACCTGTCCCTGATGGCAACGTCAAAACTGGAGCTATCGTCAACCTCTTTTTCAACTCATCAAAGGCAACCTGACACTCCTCTAACCAGACAAACTCTATGTCCTTTCGGGTCAGCCTAGTCAACGGCTCTGCAATTCGAAAAAAAATCCTGAATAAACCTCTTGTAGTAGCCTGCCAATCCCAGAAAGCTCCTGATCTCTGCAACTGAACTCGGAGCGGTCTACGTCTCAACTGTCGTGATCTTCTTCGGGTCGGCTGAGATTTTCTCTTCGGTCACAACATGACCTAGGAACTCAACCCCATCAAGAAGAAACTCACACTTCAAAAGCTTGTCGTAAAGCTTCTCCTTCCTAAGAGTCTCCAGAACTACTCTCAGATGCTCCTTATGCTCCTCTGGGGTCTTCGAATATAGTAAGATATCATCAATGAATACCACCACAAACTTGTCCAGATAATAGTGGAACATCTTGTTCTTCAGGATCATGAATACCGCCGGGGCGTTGGTCAACCCAAATGGCATTACCATAAACTCAAACTGGACATACCGAGTTCGAAATGCTATCTTCGAAATATCTTTCTTCTTCACCTTCACCTGGTGATAGCCTGACCTCAGATCAATCTTAAAAAATACACTAACTCCGCTCAACTGATCGAACAGATCATCGACCCTCGACAACGGGTATTTGTTCTTGATAGTGAGGCTGTTGAGAGCCCTGTAGTCGATACACATATGTACCGACCCATCCTTCTTCGACACAAAAAGCACCGGAGCACCCCACGGTGAAGAACTCGATCTGATGAATCCCTTATCCTTTAACTCGTCCACCTGCTTCTTCAATTCTACCAGCTCGCTATTGTTAACTCTATAAATGTGCTGAGATATCGGCTTTGTGCCTGGTACCAAATCTATAGAGAACTCAACATCTCTGTCCGGAGGCAACCCCGACAACTCCTCCGAAAAAACATCTATGAACTCAGCTATCAATGGATGTGGCAAACTTTGCTCCTCTAATAAAGCTCCACATAAAGCCCTACTATTCTGCTCCACCTCTCCTCTGGCGAACTCAAACTCCGGCTCTCATGGCGATCTGAAAATCACTCTACCTCCTCGACAATCTATACTGGCATGGTGTCTACTTAACCAATCCATTCCGAGTACAATATCGTAACTCGGTAATAGCATTACGAGCAAATACACATCCAGCTCTTGGCCTTTAAAAATAACCCTCCAATCCTTGCAAACATTACTGACTAGGATGATACCACCCCCAGTCATGATCTTGCAAGTCCTAGACAAAGGTTCAGATGCAAGATGGTGTGTAATAGTAAAAGATACAGACAAAAAACTATAGGAAGGCCCATAATCAAATAAAACGAAAGCTGGAATGGAATCGAGAAGAACGGAACATGCTATCAAATCACCCACTGGCTCGGACTCCTCAGCTGCTATGGCGAAAGCTCGCCCCTGCTGACCTCCTCTAGCTTGCTATTGATGCTGTGCAAATCTCTGCTGCTGAGTCTATAGTGGCGGTCCTTTCTGCTGGCCCGCCGGAGCTCTAGCTCCTCCTCCCTGACCTGCTGCTCCATCCTGTGCCATCCGAGTGGCAATCATGTGGCAGTATTTCAGCTGATGCCCTGCTGAACCGCACAGTAGGCACTTATCTAATCTCATCCTGCAATCGTTCCACCCATGCCCTGGCTTCTTACAGCAGAGGTAAATAGTGGCATGCTGATGGCCTTGGTGCTTGCTGATGGCCCTGTCTCTGCTGCTGGTGCACCTGCTGGAAAGGCGTACGACCCTGACCTTGATGCTGCTGGTGCTGAAATGGCCTCTGCTGCTACTATAAATGGGGCCTCTTGGCCGGGCCTACACTGCTACCCGTACCAAAGGTATCTCAACCTCTCTTGGTCTTCAGCTCCAAGTCGTCCTCTGCTACCATAGCACCCGCCAAAATCTGCTCAAAAGTAGCGTCGCGGTCACTTTTGGTCAATGACTTGACCTCCTTGATCAAGCCCATGCGAAACTTCCTCGCTTTCGCTGCTTTGCTCAACCCCTCCACGAATCTGCCCAGATGGCAGAACTCTCCAACATACTCCTCAACTGTCTGGTTCCCCTGGACCAGGCTCTCAAACTGGGTCTCTAAGGCACTGAGAGCCACATCGGAAAAGAACTTCTCTTTGAAGAGCTTCTTGAAAGCCTTCCAAGTCTGTCCTTCGACCCCGACCCTGGGATCAGTGCGGTACCAAGTCAAAGCACGGTCAAACATCTGATACCTGCCGCCTTAATCTGCAAGCTGGCCGAAATCCGTGCCAGCCGAAAAATCCCCTCAATGTGCTCGATCCAATCATATGCGTACAGAATTCCCTCTGTGCCTCAAAAGTCCTTCGGCCGCATCTTCTGAAAGTCGATGATGTTTCCTGGCCTCTGCTGCTGAACATAACCTCCCTGCGGCTGAGTTGTAGCCACCCTCTCAACTGCTGCCATAGCCACCTGGTGGGCATTTGTCACGCCCCAGAACCAGAATACTGGAAAGTAGGAGCGAAACAAAGCCAGCTACGTGTATTAAAGTACGCTAGTACCCCAATATACAATCAAAGCTGTCTAGAAGACAAGTGGGAAGACTCTAGCATGCCATTGACGACTCCTATGGTCGAACAAATCCTATCTCAATCCAACAAGTATCAAGAGTATATCAAATATGAAAGTAAAGAGGCGTCCCAAAATACTATATCATACATGATCATGAAGCTAGTGAATACAAAATGCTACACTAGCAAAGTACCAATATACATGATCACTATATCAGTCTAGATCTAATATAATACATCATGTTGACCGAAGTCTGAGAAAGTCTCAAAATAATAGGGCTAACACATGCCCTACCTAACACCACCAAAATGAAATGAAACACGAGCAGTACAAAAAGGGAACCCACTCGCGAGGAGGAACAACTACAGATCTAAGCAGGCGGCGGGTCATCCAGAGAAAGGTAGGGAGAATCCTCGGGCTCCAGCGGTAAATCTGGCCAAACAAAACCAGTAGGGTCAGGCCCCAAATAGCAAGTACCACAAGGAAGCTCGAGGTGCACGACAAAACCCAACAACACAATAACATAATGACATAAGTAAATAAATGCGGATCGAGACTAGTACGGTACCAATGCACGCATCTCAAGAATATAAATGACTGAATAGAAATACTGAACAATATAGCTATGGAACAGAATAATCCGATAAGCAACAAGGGGTTTAGGAACTACCAGGAATCGGAGCTACAACCCTTAAACCAAATAAAGACCGGGGTTACAGATCTTTTTTCTAGCAGAACTTAGCCTCTGGCCACTCACAGACACAAGAGCATATAAGGTAACACACAATCAAAAGTGAACGGCCAATCATTACCTAAGGCTTGCTATCATTAACTAGCTAGGGTTATCACAATCCTAATTACTAGTATGCAAGTTGAGGATTTTCGCAACTACCTGACTGCAGATACCCGGATGTCCAGGGGTACGAGTAGTACATCTATTGCCCAACAAGACTGCTGGCAGATGAAACGTGTCTAGACTTGTAACATAAACAACCATATCATATACTAGTAAAAGAAAACATATAACTGACTGTGCCGCAACCCGGCACGACATGTGACTCGATCGTATATCAATACGCGCAAACTTGGTAGGTCATGGAGCCCTTGCCTAGCAGGGTTGAGCCATGCCTCATGGGGCCCTTAGAGCTAGGGGTTGGTAGTACGAATTTCCTCCTACAATGATCTACTTGAATTTACTAGTCATTTACCTTATCATATTCATGTCAAGTTCTCAAGTCGTGGACACTCAAGAATTTCCTAAGATGACGTGTGTTATGTACGAGTAATTCGTAAGTTATCACTTACGAACATCCCCGTACTAACATCACGTGATACACGGAACAATACTCACACTCGATTGTCCAGTGCCAAGATACAATAGATTAACATTCAACAAGCTATATCCACGGTGTCAAGAAAGAACATGTACTCATATCTCGGGTCTAGAAATCAATAAAAAAGTCAAGTCATGAGTGCGCTACTACGAGCCACTAAATCGAGCTAGACATATATAGTAATCTGGAGTGCACCACAACAGGCCACTATCTATAATCTGGACATAGAACAATACGTGAACATAAGCATGTACCATGTATATAGAGTGTACAATCATTCTTTAACTATCCAAGGTCATCTAATCATGTTAAGAGTCTATTACAATCGAGAAAATATCAAAAACGGACAAAAACGGGCAAAAACGGACAAAAACAGCATAAAACGGCATAAAACGGATTATCCGGCGGATTATCGGCGGATTTTTCGAAGTGTCACAACAAGTTTTGTGGTGCAAGTTCGGATTTTCCGACGGATTTTCGACGGATTTTCCGAACCGTCACAGAAAGTTGATTTTTGAAAACTCAAAACTTGTTTCAGCCATAAAAACTTCGTTTTAAATCGAAATTCGGACTTTCAAAAGTCAAAATTGCATAGAATTGAATTTCCTACAACATGGAAGTATTAGTTTTCACAAATTAAAATATTTGATAGATCAATACCTCAAAATACTCGAAAATCATATCTAGAAACTTAGATCTATGCAATATTGTCGATCAAAACCAAAAGTGCTATATATTAAACATGTTAACAATTTAGAGGAGCATATTATAGAAAAATAAAACTTTAATTTCTATGGAAAACAAAATTATAGCATGGTTATGTCACTTTTGAGCAAGATGTACTTGCCTAGGTTTTAGCAACCGAGCCTAATCTTCTACTCCACCACCAAGAGGGGTTCCGAAACCACACTCTAGGCCTCAAGGCCAAGCCTTTCTAAGCTTGAGGAAGAGAGAAGAGAGTGAAGGGGAAATGGTGAAGGAAAGAAAAGAGAGAGGAGAGAGAAACTCATAGGATATATATAGAAGGGGTAAATTAATCGTGACCGTTGGATCGTGATCCATGTCACATTCTAGATCAATCCTAGCCATTGAAAGAAAACCAATTGTCCATTGGATAATAGAATGCATCTATACTATTCACGAAAATATCTATACACTATTCATCAAAATATCCAAAATACTATTCATGAAAATATCGAAAATACTATTCACGAAAATATCTGAAATCGAAAATATCTAAAATGTGGAAAATCTGTCTGAGCGGTATGTCGTCGGTATACTCCGGTACACCGTCGGTATGCCGATCAAGAAGAAATTCTATAATTTGGGAAAAATTTTAAAGCATTCCAAAAATCGAGAAAATACGAAATACAATACAAAATACGTATCCGTATATAAATACCGATACTGTGAGACGAGTCTCACAACTCTCCACAACTTAGAAAAAATTCCGTCCTCGAAATTTCCTAAAGCCAGTCGAGCAAAAAAATACACATGCTAAAACAATGTAAAATCATAACACATCGAAAGAAAACATCCCGTGTACAAGTGATATTTGAGATACAGAATTTAAATAAATGCAAAAAATAATAAATACATACATATATAATACAAGAAAAGGAGGCATATGAAATAATATACCCCTGAGTCAGTTGAGTAGGGATTCGTCCTCGCTTGCCTACGCTGACTCACAAAGTAGACAAGGGTCAAGTTTCGAAGTAAGTCGGTACCAACGACTCAGTCGAAGACATGACTCTAATCCAGGATGCACCTACATAGTCGAGATACATGATAGATATCATGTATCACGAGATACGAAGGCAGATGAGTGGTACGAGAGACTCGTATTCACTCGCCGAATATGTCGAGACGACCATTGTACTCTAAATGTAGGTGGAATACAAGACCGTCAACAAAACCCAAGAGTAAGATAAACTGAAGGGATGCTCAAAATCTCACCTACAATCTGACCGTCCTCGGCCAACAGCTCCTGCAAGCTCATGTTGAAAGCCTGCCCACGCTTTACGGGTACTCGTGTAGTCTGCTGCTGGCTCGGTCCTGCCCGCAGGGCTTGGGCATACTGTGCTGGACGCTGGTGGTGAAACTGCTGGGACTGCGTCGGAAGCGGGCGCTGAACATAGGATCGAGATGACTCTGCTGGTGCCCTCTCAATCGCCAATGGCACTGGGGCAACTGATGAACCCTCTGGACGTAATAGTGGACAAGACCCAATCATATGGTCAGACGCACCACACCTGAGATACTGATGATTGGCCCTCCTGTACTGGGCTCTGGTGTGCCCTGGCTTTCCATAATAATTATATCATGGCTGACCTGACTGCCTGGACTGCTGTACTGATGCCACTGTCGGGGCTGATGATACTGTCTGACGAGGAGGTCGATGATCTGGAGTTCTGACTGCTAGAGCTGGGGCTGGGGACTGAATGGTAATGCCCCTCATAGTCGAGTGTGACCTCTTCTGACCTCCAGTACTTTCTGCTATCTTCTGAATGGTCATCTCCAAGGATCTAGCTGCTCTCAGTACTGTATCAAAGGTGTCATAAAAATGGCCTACCATGAGCTGCTGAAGCACCAAGTGCAAGCCCTGTTCAAACCTCTGAGCTCTATCACCATCAGAAGCCACCATGTACGATATAAATCGACTAAGCCTACAGAACTCTGCCGCATACTGATCCACAGTCCTCGTCTGCTGACGAAGGTTGATAAACTGTAGTTGGAGCTGGAACTTGGCTGAGGTGTGGAAGAACTTCTCCTGAAATCGCTCCCGAAATGTCTTCCAACTAATAGGCCTAGGAAGACCCATCTCCTGTGCTACCTACCAGTCGCGGGCAATGTCGGATAACTGTAGCTTCACCACTGCTACCCTATCCTCTGCTGGAGTCCTCGCTGCCTCCAAAATGGCCTCGGTGTCCTGAAGCCAAGAATCGGCTGATACTGCATCTTCGGTGCCGAAGAACTGAGCTGGACGCAGGCGACTAAAGTCGGATGCTGAGTTGTGACCACGACGACCACTCGCCTCCAAAGCTATGGTAACACCCTGACAGAGGGTGTTGTTGGTATGGTCCTGGCCCTGCTGCAACTGTTGGTACAACTGAACCACCTGCTGCTGGATCTGAAGTTGATTCTGATGCTGTTGTTGTTGTGCCTCCATCATGCCCCGCATCATCTCGAGTAGGGCACGCTGGTCTACCTGGACTGGCTATACTGAAAGGATTAACGGAGCTGGCTGAGTTGACTGAACAGGAACAGACTGAGCTGCCGACGGATGCTGAGATTGTGCGGGATTCTGATTCTGCGGAGGAGGGGTCTGATCATGACCTTCCATCTGAGCTGCATGAGACGGCGGAGCAACTGAACCTTCGAAAGAAGAAGTAGGCGGTGTGTCCCTGAAAGATAAGGACACGAGGTATCAATAATAGACAGGAACAGAACAAGGATATGTCAATCATGTTTACAGTTCAAGGAAGACGAGAATACGATAAGCAAAGGGAGATCAATTGAAGACAATTATAGGATTGAGATTCTAACAAGATGAATCCCCCACAAGTCTGAAGACAGACCTGTATAGGCCACCAAAAAACCCTGTCACGCCGAAGAACCAGAATACTGGAAAGTAGGGGCGAAACAAAGCCAGCTACGTGTATTAAAGTACGCTAGTACCCCAATATACGATCAAAGCTGTCTAGAAGACAAGTGGGAAGACTCTAGCATGCCACTGACGACTCCTATGGTCGAACAAATCCTATCTCAATCCAACAACAACAAGTATCAAGAGTATATCAAATATGAAAGTAAAGAGGCATCCCAAAATACTATATCATACATGATCATGAAGCTAGTGAATACAAAATGCTACACTAGCAAAGTACCAATATACATGATCACTATATCAGTCTAGATCTAATATAATACATCATGTTGACCGAAGTCTGAGAAAGTCTCAAAATAATAGGGCTAACACATGTCCTAGCTAACACCACCAAAATGAAATAAAACACGAGCGGTACAAAAAGGGAACCCACTCGCGAGGAGGAACAACCGCAGATCTAAGCAGGCGGCGGGTCATCCAGAGAAAAGTAGGGAGAATCCTCGGGCTCCAGCGGTAAATCTGGCCAAATAAAACCAGTGGGGTCAGGCCCCAAATCGCAAGTACCACAAGGAAGCTCGAGGTGCACGACAAAACCCAACAACAACACAATAACATAATGACATAAGTAAATAAATACGGATCGAGACTAGTGCGGTACCAATGCACGCATCTCAAGAATATAAATGACTGAATAGAAATACTGAACAATATAGCTATGGAACAGAATAATCCGATGAGCAACAAGGGATTTAGTAACTACTAGGAATCGGAGCTACAACCCTTAAACCAAACAAGGACCGAGGTTACAGATCTTTTCCCTAGCAGAACTTAGCCTCTGGCCACTCACAGACACAAGAGCATATAAGGTAACACACAATCAAAAGTGAACGGCCAATCATTACCTACGGCTTGCTATCATTAACTAGCTAGGGTTATCACAATCCTAATTACTAGTATGCAAGTTGAGGATTTTCGCAACTACCTGACTGCAGATACCCGGATGTCCAGGGGTACGAGTAGTACATCTATTGCCCAACAAGACTGCTGGCAGATGAAACGTGTCTAGACTTGTAACATAAACAACCATATCATATACTAGTAAAAGAAAACATATGACTGACTTTGCCGCAATCCGGCACGACATGTGACTCGATCGTATATCAATACGCACAAACTTGGTAGGACATGGAGCCCTTACCTAGCAGGGTTGAGCCATGCCTCATGGGGCCCTTGGAGCTCGGGGTTGGTAGTGCAAATTTCCTCCTACAATAATCTACTTGAATTTACTAGTCATTTACCTTATCATATTCATGTCAAGTTCTCAAGTCGTGGACACTCAAGAATTTTCTAAGATGACATGTGTTATGTACGAGTAATTCGTAAGTTATCACTTACGAACATCCCCGTACTAACATCACGTGATACACGGAACAATACTCACACTCGATTGTCCAGTGCCAAGATGCAATAGATTAACATTCAATAAGCTATATCCACGGTGTCAAGAAAGAACATGTACTCATATCTCGGATCTAGAAATTAATAAGAAAGTCAAGTCATGAGTGTGCTACTACGAGCCACTAAATCGAGCTAGACATATATAGTAATCTGGAGTGCACCACAACAGGCCACTATCTATAATTTGGACATAGAACAATACGTGAACATAAGCATGTACCATGTATATAGAGTGTACAATCATTCTTTAACTATCGAAGGTCATCTAATCATGTTAAGAGTCCATTACAATCGAGAAAGTATCAAAAACGGACAAAAACGGGCAAAAACGGACAAAAATAGCCTAAAACGGCATAAAACGGATTATCCGGCGGATTACTGCGGATTACCGGCGGATTTTCCGAAGTGTCACAGCAAGTTTTGTGGTGCAAGTTCGGATTTTCCGACGGATTTTCGCAGATTTCCGACGGATTTCTGCGGATTTCCGACGGATTTTCCAAACCGTCACAGAAAGTTGTTTTTTGAAAACTCAAAACTTGTTTCGGCCATAAAAACTTCGTTTTAAATCGAAATTCGGACTTTCAATAGTCAAAATTGCATAAAATTGAATTTCCTACAACATGGAAGTATTAGTTTTCACAAATTAAAACATTTGATAGATTAATACCTCAAAATACTCGAAAATCATATCTAGAAACTCAGATCTATGCAATATTGTCGATCAAAACCAAAAGTGCTATATATTAAACATGTTAACAATTTAGAGAAGCATATTATAGAACAATAAAATTTTAATTTATATGGAAAATAAAATTATAGCATGGTCATGTCACTTTTGAGCAAGATGTACTTGCCTAGGTTTTAGCAACCGAGCCTAATCTTCTACTCCACCACCAAGAGGGATTTCGAAACCACACTCTAGGCCTCAAGGCCAAGCCTTCCTAAGCTTGAGGAAGAGAGAAAAGAGTGAAGGGAAAATGGTGAAGGAAAGAAAATAGAGAGGAGAGAGAAACTCATAGGATATATATAGAAGGGGTAAATTAATCGTGACCGTTGGATCGTGATCCATGTCACATTCTAGATCAATCCTAGCCATTGAAAGAAAACCAATTGTCCATTGGATAATAGAATGCATCTATACTATTTACGAAAATATCTATATACTATTCATCAAAATATCTAAAATACTATTCATGAAAATATCGAAAACACTATTCATAAAAATATCTGAAATCGAAAATATCTAAAATGTGAAAAATCTGTCTGAGCGGTATGCCGTCGGTATACTCCGGTACACCGTCGGTATGCCGATCAAGAAAAAATTCTATAATTTAGGAAAATTTTTAAAGCATTCCAAAAATCGAAAAAATACGAAATACAATACAAAATACGTATCCGTATATAAATACCGATACTGTAAGACGAGTCTCACAGCATTATCAATGCCCTGCCTCATATCAGCTGACTAGCGGTGCTACGCATCCATCATCTCCCATAACAGTGTGAACAACTACGTTGCATCCACTGGTGCTGAAGGTGGTGGTGGCTGGAGAACATCTGGGATAATTGGGACAGTCCTCCGAACAGGTGGAGGAGCACCCACAAAAGCTACAGATACTCCTACGTAAGTAGAAGTAAGAGGTATTGCAGTTCCAGCGTCCTGCTGAATTGGACAAGAGGTGGCTGACCTCTCAATGGTATCCACTGGACCGGAGCGATGTGACCTAGTCTTCGCCATCCTGAAGACAGATCAAACAAGGAAATCAAAATTGAGCAGGAAACGATATTATCAACGAAGGACAATTTATCTCAAGGAAGGCAGTTATAGAAGAATTAAAAGATGGCAAAAATTAGATCAGAGTTTTTTCCAACTGTGATTGAATACCTTGTAACCTATATGCTATATCCTACTACAGGTTGAAGTAATACTCTAGTTCGAGTACTATTACATAACTGAGACAAACTCAGAACCTGACCTGCAAGGGCCACTACTAGAAACGTGTCACAACCCGCACCAAGAAAAAGGGCACGATACCGTGGGTGCGTCCAGCCTACGCCGCAGTGTCGGTGGTAGAACGCTGCCCTAGGTCTCAGCAACATCTAAATACAATATAATATGTGTGCGATCCAAATCAAGTTGTATACTAAATTCAAATTAAGCTGTAGGAAAGATGGAAAGTTAATTAAAAGCTTGCACGAGTGTTGAAACGGAACAACGATAGTTGGGCGAGATCGTGAATCGATATAGAAAACACTTGAACTGAGTGTTGGTTTCGGTTCGAGGACGAACCTTATTTTGAGTGGTATATTATGTAATGACCTGCTTCGTACGGTGCATTATGATGAGTCGTTGACTCGAAAAGTTACATTGTCCCAAAATATGTATCGATGTGAATCGATGCAAAGAGTTACGTTGACACTAGGGAAAGCATTGAGTCGGTTTGAAGATTCTAAGAAATCGAATCGATGCAACATATAAGTCCGATTGGAACGAATATTAATTTTAGTTGGTTTCATGTGCATGCTATATGTTTACGCTGAAATATAAGATGTCGGCTTTTTGCCTTATTTGTAATGGTGTCCGCAAAACCAAATCATCGCCTCGCAACGGACTGAGGCATAGGCACGGTAAGCCAAATCGGTCGAATAATTCAACGAAGTACGAAGTGCTCGAATGACTAATAGAAGAGTTGGTCGTGCAATAAAGTTATGAAATCGAGCAGCATCGTCTCGGCAAAACGACAAGGCGTATCGGCTTAAGGTGGGAGGACTTTGACCCTTCTTTCATACTCCTTCATGCCTAAGTAAAATATATCGTTGTATGCTAAGTTAACTTATCGAGACCATGGGCGTGGCTCGATCGAGAGATGAACATAGTGCGTGTCAAACACTAGATAGAACAAATAAAACGAAACATACATCAAATATACGAGTCGCTATTGAACATTTAATATCGCAAAGGCGAGCACTTCTGTCACGCCCCAGTACCGGAATACGGAGATGGACTAGGCCAGCTACTCCATATAAGGTATACAAACATCATACGATGATCGTGGCTGTCAAGAGACAAGGGGGTACATGCTACAATCAAGTCTCCTATGGTCTCACAGAGCATCTATGTCTCAATCATTCAAAGCAAGAAAACATCAATTTTAACGAGCATATGAGATAAAGCAGTAAGGTGTCCCCAACGCTTCATCAAAATGATCATGAGGATCTAGCTTTATAAGTTAGCTAGCCCAAAGAGTTATAGGTACATAATCATATTCAACTGTAGTCTGATTTAATTACAATTATGCAAAAGACAAAATATCCAGATTAACCGGCTAAATAGGTGCCGATGGCTAAACGCCAGAACATGAGTAATAATACTAGAGTGGTGGAGAAGAAACCCACTCGAGTCCTCTGCCAGCCATGCTCCTAGTATACACCATTGACGTCAGGAAAGAAGTTTGGATCCTCAGGCGCTGCTACGAGATCTGGCCAAGCAAAACCAGCGGGGTCAGCCCCGAATAGCAAGTTCCACAAGGGAGCACAAAAGAGTGAAATAAAACCCAAGCGTAATAATAATAATAATAATAATAATAATAATAATAATAATAATAATAAAAGGCTTTCGGTCGTAATTTCGGTCCACAGCCTGTCATAGAACGATAGACCAACCCAACAACCAAACAAGGATATGGGTTGGACAATGCGCCATGACAGTCCATGTCCCTCGGCTACTAATGGAAGGTACAAGGCACAGTCAAGTCATTTTTCAAGCGGTTATTCATTCCTGCGGCTTTCTATATTTAGCGAAGTTATCCCCGCGATACTGATTAAAGGGATCCTCAGATCGTGTCAACCCAGCAGGGCTAGCCAAATCATTAGACATATAGTACATTGATTATGCATCGGTCCCTCGGAGGGCTACCGTGCTAATTTATATAACACATAGCTCGTAGAAGTCGGATATGGTCATCTGCTAAAGGCGAATGAAACTATATCCGTGGCGGCCAACCCGACACATCAGGACTGGACCTGGGGTAACTAGTATGGCACGATCTCGAGATTCCTCCCACCCAATGCATCTACCAAGTTAGTTGCCTAGTTAATCCCTAGGTTATCCTCGAAGTTCACATGTTGTGGTCACATGCTTACTCCCCTAGATGTCGTACAATGTACGAGTACCCCAAGAAGGGATCCGTACTGGCTCACGGAGTCATACGTACGTACCTCTTCTTAGTGTAATGCAACACACAACACATACCACGTCATTACTACCGACCATTCACTATGTAAATGCTGGACTCTTGGATGTACTGGCAGGTATCACGTAGGAATACTTAGCACATAGGATAGCACCTCGATGCTCACATAGATTGTACCATAGTACTCACATAGGTTTATCCAGCACTCGCATAGGTAGTCAGATCAGGAATGAGGACCAAGACACAAGGACGCATGCGATCGAGGGTCATGCGGCCATGGATCCTGCGGCCGAGCTCATGCAGCTGAAACGCGTGCGGCCAAGGCTCATGGGGCCAAGGCTCATGCTGCCAAAACTCATGCAGCCAAGGCTCATACGACCGAGGCTCATGCGGCCGAGGCTCATGCGGCCAAGCTGCTCATCTTCTCCAAAAATCCGAAAAAGATGGCCTTGGAACCCATGAACTTCAAAGTGTCACAACTCGATCAAAATAACATGAATCTAACTTTTCAAAGGTCAAATTTGGATAAAAAGAAATGCTCTACCATATGGAACAACTAGATTTTGAAAACAAGCAAGTTTAATAGTTCAAAATCAAGAAAAATCGAAAATGATATAAACTTAGATCTACAAGAATCCATCCTTCAAAATCGAAAATACCAAGTACTAAACTTGTAGATGATGATGAGAAGAACAATATAGACAAATAATATCAAAGGAAAAATCAAGGATGAAAAAATGCACAAATCTTCACTTTTGAGCAAGTTGTACTTGCCTAATGGTGGTGGTTGAGGGAATTGAATGGAAGAGTGAATGAGGAGAGAGAGTGAGGAAGAGAATATATATAGGGGTTGGGTTGGCTTAAGAAAACCCTAATCTCTAAACATGCACTAACCATTCCACTAATGACATGCTTAAAGGCTACATGCAACCATTAATAAATAACAATTAGAATTATGTACATACTAAATACAGGATACCATGTACAAGATTCATGAAAAATATGTATATCGGGATCGGGGAGTGACATCTCTACCCTCCTTAGAAAAATTTCGTCCTCAGAATTTCTGCCAAGATATGATAGAGAAATCAAAGCAAGCAAGATATTAATTACAAGGCTAACTATGCATGCAATCTCATAAATTTTAATAGGCATTAGAGTACAATCATCCACCCTAGTGGGTGAAACAAAAACAGGGAAACATATTACAAATATAAGGATAAATATACCTTCCGAGTTGAACAAGTACGGATATCAAGATCTAATTTCGTCCTTGTGCTCCCACGTCGACTCCCCCGGTGAGTGATGGCCCCAAGCGACGCGGACAAGATTTATAGTCCGGTTCTTGAGCACCTTCTCTCGTCAATCCAAAATAGATACGGGTTGCTCCTCGTAAGTCAGGTCGGTACCGACGACCAGCTCAGAATGATCGAGGATGTGACTCGGATCCGGGACATACCTACGCAACTGAGATACATGAAACACATCATGTACATCATGTAGCAAAGGCCGAAGGACAAGACGATAAGCAACATCGCCTACCCGAGCGAGAATTTCAAATGGACCAACGTATCTCGGACTAAGCTTTCCTCGGGTTCCAAATCTGATGATACCTCGAGTAGGCAAAATTTGTAGAAACACTTGGCCACCAACACCAAACTCTAGAGGCCTACGATGCTGATCTGCCCAGTGTCGGTGTCTGTCCTGCGCAACTCGAAGCCGCTCTCTGATCAACTTGACCGTTTCTACGGTCTGCGTGATCATCTCTGGTCCCAATAATTTTTGTTCTCCTACATCATCCCATGCCAGAGGGGACCTGCACTTCCTTCCATATAATGCTTCAAACGGTGCCATCTGTATACTTGCCTAATAACTATTATTGTAAGAGAACTCTACTAAATGAAGATGATCTTCCCAAGTTCCGCCGAAGTCTAAAGTACAAGACCGTAACATATCTTCCAATGTCTGAATGGTTCTCTCTGACTGTCCGTCTGCGGATGATAGGCTGTATTGAACCTTAACTTGGTACCCAAACTTTGATGCAAACTCTGCCAAAAGTGAGAAGTGAACCGTGTGTCTCGATCTGATACTATGCTGACTGGAACACCATGATGTCTCACAATCTGCTTCATATACATTTCTGCCAACTGCTCAGTAGACTGCCCTACTCTGAAAGGAAGAAAATGAGTAACCTTCGTGAGTCGATCCATAATCATCCAAACTGTGTTTCGACCAGTCGGGGTTCTAGGTAAACCGGTCACAAAGTCCATCGTGATGTGCTTCTATTTCCACTCCGGAATAGGAAGCGACTGTAACAACCCTGCTGGCCTCTGCTGCTCTGCCTTCACTTACTGACATACCAAATATCTGGAAACAAACCTCATTATCTCCATCTTCATGCCATTCCACCAAAAGTGCTGTTTTATTTCCTGGTACATCTTTGTGCCTCCAAGATGGATGGAATAAGGAGAACTATGAGCCTCGGACATAACTTCCTGTCGAAGGTCTCCACCTGGTATACAAAGACGATTTTCGAACTTAAGCGTACCATCCTCATGGATTACTAACTCCTTTCTGAGACCTGATTCACATTCTGATCGAAGCTTCTGGATCCGCTGATCCCCTGCCTGGGCTGCTCTGATCCTCTCTACTAAAGTAGACTGAATCTGCAAACTGGCCATAACGTCTGTATCTTGTGGCAAGATTACTTCAATTTCTATTTCCTGAAGATCTTCCAAAATATGCCTCTGCGAGGTTAAAATGAATGCGCCACCCCTCCTGCTCAAGGCATCTGCTACCACATTTGCCTTGTCTGGATGATATTGAAGATTCACATCGAAGTCCTTCAGTAATTCCAACCATCTTCTCTGTCTCATGTTCAGGTTCCTCTGGGTGAATACATATTTTAAGCTCTTATGATCAGTGTAAATCTTCACTCGATCCCCATATAAATAGTGCCTCCATAACTTAAGCAAAAACACTACAGCTGCTAATTCCATGTCGTGGGTCGGATAGTTCTTCTCATGATCTCGAAGCTGTCGAGATGCATATGTTATAACCTTACCATGCTGCATCAATACACACCCGAGTCCTTTCCCGGATGCGTCATAATATACTGTAAACCTTTCCGATCCTATTGGAAGCGTCAAGATCGGGGCTGAGATTAATCTCTTCTTCAACTCTTCAAATGATGTCTGACACTCTGCTGACCAAACAAACTCTACATCCTTATGCGTCAAATGCGTCAAGGGTACCAAAATCCTGACGAAGTCTGCCACGAACCTCCTGTAATAACCTACCAATCCTAAGAAACTACGCACTTCTGCTACCGTCTTCAGAATTGGCCAATTCTCTACTGTCTCAACCTTCTTCGGATCTACTGACACTCCTGCTCCAGAAATAATGTATCCTAGGAACGATATACGATCTAACCAAAACTCACATTTACCAAGCTTCATATAAAGTTGATGCTTGCTCAAGGTCTGCAAAACTGTCCGAAGATATTTCTCATGCTCTTCATTATTGCTGGAATAGATGAGGATGTCGTCTATGAACACTACTACAAACTTATCCAAATAGGGTAGAAAGATGCGATTCATCAAATCCATGAATACTACTGGGACATTAGTTAGTCCAAATGGCATTACCAGAAACTCACAGTGTCCATATCGCGATGTAAATGCTGTCTTGGGTATGTCCTGCTCCCGGACCCTCACTTGATAATATCCGATTGAAGATCAATCTTAGAGAAGACGCATGCCTTACTCAACTGATCAAACAAGTCATCGATCCTTGGTAACGGATACTTGTTCTTCACTGTTACTGCATTCAACTGCCGGTAATCAATGCACATTCGCGTCGATCCATCCTTCTTGGGTACTAAAATCATCGGTGCTGCCCAGAGCGATTCACTGTCTCGGATAAACTGTTTTGCCTTTAGTTCTTCTTTATGCTGGTATAACTTATCCAACTCTGACTGCGACATCCTGTAAACTCTGCCGACCTTAGGCTCCGTTCAAGGATTTAACTCAATGCAAAACTCTACATCTCTCACCGGTGGTAAACCAGGAAGCTCATCTGGAAAAATATCAAGAAACTCTCTGACCACTCTTGGAATCTGCTCATGCTCTACCAATGCTTCTGCAACAATGCCCTTGGGTCGATTCTCCAATGATCGATCAAAGACGAACTCCTCAACGCCAGGTACATTAAACACTATCCTACCTCCTCGACAATCTATCGTTGTATGACTGTCTCTCAACCAGTCCATGCCTAGGACAACGTCAAAGTTTTCCATAAGAAACTCAATCAAAGATGCGGACAATAATCCCCCACGCACTACGACCGAACACGCTAAGCACACTCTGCTAACTCCTACTAGCCCATTACCAGTGAGTATATTCATCCTCTCTGGCAATGCCTCGAACTCTAATCCAATATGTGTCACAAACCATACAGATATAAAAGAGTGGGTAGCCCCCGAATCAAACAATGCTACTGCAGGAAAAGAGGCAACGGAAATATTACCTACAACTACGTCGCCTGAAGCTAGTGCATCCTCCAGTGATAAGGTGAAGGACTGGCCCTGGCCTTGTTGAGCTCCCTGCTGCTGTCTTCCTTGTCCATGTTGTTGCCGTGGCCTCTGCTGGCCTCCCTGGTTCTGCGCCTGGCAAAATATTTGAGCCTGCGTCGGCAGACGCTGGGCTAGCGGCCTTACGACCAACGCTGGTCCTCTGTTCGATGTTGACCCTGGAGCTGGCAACGCCGGAAACTGCTGAACTAGCCCTCCTGGCCTCTGCATCATAGGACAATTGGCAATCCTGTGGTCTAGACTGCCACACCTCATACATAACCCATTAGCTGAACAACACACATCTCTAGTGTGCCCTCCCTTACCGCAGTAAGTACATCTAATGGGCGCCCTCTAGCACTATGCTAGTTCCTCGGCTGCTGATACCGAACTGGTGCTGTTATCTCTGATACTGTCGTCCTTCGTGGCGCTCCTAACTCACGAATACGGATGTCAGGTGTTGGCACCGATGTTCGCTGCACTCCTCCTTTGCCCCTACTCTGGGGATGAGACCTCTTCTGGCCCCCATGTCTTGTCGCCAACCTTTGTTGGGTGAGTTCATGCCTCCGAGCTGCCGTTAAAACGACATCAAAAGTCTGATAGTCGTGCCCTTCTACTAACTGTAGAATCTCTAGATGAAGTCCCTGCTGGAACCTTATAGCCTTCTCTGGCTCCGTAGCTACCATCGTCTGTGCAAACTGACTCAGTCTACCGAACTTCGTTGCATATCCGTCCACCGTCTTACCAGCCTACTTGAGACTGATAAACCTCTGCTGTAGCTCATACCGAGCTACCACGCCAAAGTACTTGGCCTTGAATCTGGTACTGAAGCTATCCCAAGGAACATGACGCCTCATTCCAACCTCTTCTGATGCCCACCAGTCGCGGGCGAGGTCCTGAAGTAACAGTCTAACCTGGTCAACCTTCTCTTCCGCTGGAACCTTTGCTGCGGTCAATATGGCCTCAATATCCTAAAGCTAAGCATCCGCCGTGATAGCATCCTCCGTGCCGTCAAAGTATCTTGGGTTAAGTCGACAAAACCTTCCCGACGCTCCCGAATCATTCCTTATACTTTTCTCAAGAGCTACTTGTAACCCCTGATTCATTAGCACATTCTGTTCCTGCTGCTGGGTCTGCTGTTGCTGATAGGCTGCCACCTGACGCTGCTGAGTGGCCAAAAATCCCCGGATGACTTCCAGAAGTGCTGCAGCATCAGGTACTGTCGTAGCTGCCGGTACTGCTAGGGGTATAAGAGTTTCTAAAACCTGCGGTTCTACTGGCTCTGATATCACTTCCACTCGGATCTGGTCAGGAGAAGGTATTCTTTCTTGAGGCTACCCCATCGAGCCATGCTCCACTGGACGTTCCTCCATGTTGGACTCGCCAGCTACTGAGAATGAAACACCCCTATAGGGAATGATATATGATATCAAATAACAGGACGAGGAAGATTCAAGGATGCAATTCAGGTTATCAATCAAGGTGAGGAAAGAGAAATCGAGGCAAAAGATTCAAGAAGAACAAGTTTTGATTGAGACTCCTATAATAGTAATACCCCGCAAGTCTGAAAATCAGACCTGCATGGGCCACCAATAAAACCTTGTCACGCCCCAGTACCGGAATACGGAGACGGACTAGGCCAGCTACTCCATATGAGGTGTGCAAACATCATACGGCGATCGTGGCTGTCAAGAGACAAGGGGGTGCATGCTACAATCAAGTCTCATATGGCCTCACATAGCATCTATGTCTCAATCATTCAAAGCAAAAAAAATATTAATTTTAACGAGCATATGAGATAAAGCAGTAAGGCGTCCCCGAAGCTTCATCAAAATGATCATGAGGATCTAGCTTTATAAGTTAGCTAGCCCAGAGAGTCATAGGTACATAATCGTATTCAGCTGCAGTCTAATTTAATTATAATTATGCAAAAGACAAAATATCTAGATTAACCGGCTAAACTGGTGACGGTGGCTAAACGTCAGAACATAAGTAATGATAATAGAGTGGTGGAGAAGAAACCCACTCGAATCCCCCACCAACCATTCTCCTAGTATGCACCATTGACGTCAGGGAAGAAGTTTGGATCCTCAGGCGATGCTACGAGATCTGGCCAAGCAAAACTAGCGGGGTCAGCCCCGAATAGCAAGTACCACAAGGGAGCACAAAAGAGTGAGATAAAACCCAAGCATAATAATAATAATAATAATAATAATAATAATAATAATAAAAGGCTTCCGGTCGTAACCTCGGTCCACAGCCTGTCATAGCACGATAGACCAACCCAACAACCAAACAAGGACATGGGTTGGACCACGCACCATGACAGTCCATGTCCCTCGGCTACTAACGGAAGGTACAAGGCACAGTCAAGTCGTTTTTCAAGCGATCATTCATTCCTGCGGCTTTCTATATTTAGCGGAGTTATCCCCGCGATACTGATTAAAGGGATCCTCAGATCGTGTCAACCCAGCAGGGCTAGCCAAACCATTAGACATATAGCACATTGATTATGCACCGGTACCCCAGAGGGCTACCTCGCTAATTCATATAACACATAGCTCGTAGAAGTCAGATATCGTTATCTGCTAAAGGTGAATGAAACCATATCCGTGGCGGCCAACCCGACACGTCAGGACTGGACCTGGGGTGACTAGTATGGCACGATCTCAGGATTCCTTCCACCCAATGCATCTACCAAGTTAGTTGCCTAGTTAATCCCTAGGTTATCCTCGGAGTTCACATGTCGTGGTCACATGCTTACTCCCCTAGATGTCGTACAATGTACGAGTACCCCAAGAAAGGATCCGCACTGGCTCATGGAGTCATACGTACGTACCCCTTCTTAGTGTAATGCAACACACAACACATATCACGTCATTGTTGTCGACCATTCGCTATGTAAATGCTGGACTATTGGATGTACTGACATGTATCACGCAGGAACACTTAGCACATAGGATAGCACCTCGGTGCTCACATAGATTATACCATAGTACACACATAGGTTTATCCAGCACTCGCATAGGTAGTCAGATCAGAAATGAGGACCAAGACACAAGGACGCATGCGGCCGAGGGTCATGCGGCCAAGGATCATGCGGCCGAGCTCATACGGCCGAAACTCATGCGGCCAAGGCTCATGCGGCCGAGGCTCATGCGGTCGAGGCTCATGCGGTCGAGGTTCATACGGCCGAGGCTCATGCGGCCGAAGCTCATGCGGCCAAGCTGCTCATCTTCTCCAAAAATCCGAGAAAGATGGCCTTGGAACCCATGAACTTCAAACTGTCACAAATCGGTCAAAACAACATGAAATCTAACATTTCAAAGGTCAAATTTGGGTAAAAAGAAATGCTCTACCACATGGAACAACTAGATTTGAAAACAAGCAAGTTTAATAGATCAAAACCAAGGAAAATCAAAAATAACATAAACTTAGATCTACAAGAATCCATCCTTCAAAACCGAAAATATCAAGTACTAAACTTGTAGAGGATGATGAGAAGAACAATATAGACAAATAATATCAAGGAAAAAAATCAAGGATGAAAAAAATGCACAAATCTCCATTTTTGAGCAAGTTGTAGTTGCCTAATGGTGGTGGTTGAGGAAATTGAATGGAAGAGTGAATGCGGAGAGAGAGTGAGGAAGAGAATATATATATGGGTTGAGTTGGCTTAAGAAAACCCTAATCTCTAAACATGCTCTAACCATTCCACTAATGACATGCTTAAAGGCTACATATAACCATTAATAAATAACAATTAGAATTATGCACATGCTAAATACAGGATACCATGTACATGATTCATGAAAAAATACGTATATCGGGATCGGGAGTGACAACTTCGGTGCGTAAGCTATAAGAACATGGGATAACTGTATCAACAAGTGCCTAAGCACACGAGTCGTTCGTGCCTTCGCATACGAGTTAGAAGGTTATAACGTTGAAAGACTATTGAGGCGAGTACCCTAGTGCACGAGCCATAAACATTGAACACTAAGGCATAAAACATGGAAATGAGGTATCAAGGTGTGCATCACATGCACGACTCGAAGAATAGAGAACAATTGTGTCAAAGCATGCGTACGTGCACGAGAATCATAAAAGATGGCTTCGTTGCGAAGAGAATAGTTTTGGCATGAATGTGACAAAACTGTCGAATGTGGCATTGTGCATCGGAATGTTCGGGGCCTTCGGGTCGTTTGTTTGACAAATATTGAATTGGAGTATGGTGCCATTGAACATTGAAATGAAGAAATAAAATTGTACAAAGAATGTGAGAACATAGAAAGAGTGAGAACATTAAAAGAAAGAGAAATACAAGACGATATGTAGTCTGAGTTTCGGACTCAATACTATGTTTGGTTGTTTGAGTAAGACGTACGTTGCATGGTCGAATGGACTTGAGATATTGCCCGTGCATGGGTGTGATAATTTCCCTCGAACGAGTTAAATGCTGGAGCACCGGGACCGTTCGACCTAGGAAGGACGGTTAATCTTGAGGATACACATCCATAATACGACTTGCACTCGGTTATCGATGTGTTGAACCACAATGATGTTAAGTTCGGCTTCCTCCGAAATGAGCTAGCATCTCATATGGAGAGGGCATTGGATTACCCAATTTGAGAAGAGAAACATGGAATGATCTGCTCGTGGGAGGTTTAGTACTGATCTCCCACCAGATTACTTGTAGGTTCAAGGAATGATCTACTCGCGACAGAGCTTCGCTTGAACGCGTTGAGGCATGGAATACCGTAGCGTATTGAGGCGTGCGACCGTATTGACGCTAAGACTTACAACATGATGATGCGGCCGAGATATAGAAGACATGATGTATGGAATGGTAAAATCTTTTATGGGCAAGAGAACCTGAGTGTTATAGCCAATCTGGCAGTATTAGTTGGGCTATTAAAAACCTTTGTAACCTCAGTTTATTTATCGAATAAAGAGAATTATTTCGTATAATCTGTTTCTTCTGCTGCTAAATAATAATATCAAAGATAACCATTTGAGAACTTGTCATCTTGCCTTGTACGAGTGCAACTCTAGACTCGTACGACATCACGCCCCAGCGAGAACGATGATTCGGATAAATCGATGCGAGGATGAGCAATTTTTCGGGTTGGGACGTGACAAATTGGTATCAGAGCTTTAGGTTCAATTTTTTCAGGACACTTGCTTCGTTTCAATTCCAAAAGTTGCCACCACAATCGAATCACTCTTGACTCTACTCGATGTCGCACTGTATATTCTATACAATAAGTCTAATACAAGTCATGTAATTTTACCGTATGTGTTTTGAAAATTACATGATGTTTGCTAAGAAAGACGTGGAATATTGTTGATACAAGTGTAACAAGTCGCGAAATGTGAATCGAGATGTTTGTTGTTTCAATGCAATAGTTGATATGAGAAATATTGGTTGCATCGATATAATGAAAGTCATAGAATGCTGCTGCATCAATTACAATGAGTTGAATTGTAAATTGATGCGTTGTGAATGAATATGAAAGTTGATATCGAAGAATATCAGAAATAAAATGTTGCACGAGATACAATGGATGAAACTAAAATAAAACGTTGCACGAGATGCAACGGAGGAAACAAAATCATAAATTGATAGAAACGAATCGATTCGGTAGCGCACCGAACTTGTGTTGGCAAATGAAAACATTGGCCGAGTTGTCTCGAATTTTAATTAATCAAAAGTTACGGTTGTGATCGGCATGATCACTGTAAAAATTGTGAGTCGGAATAGATTATTGGTTCATACCGAGTATGATGCGAAAGAAACAATTTGATTTCCAAGTGGTATATGCCATACCAACTATGCGATGAATGGCTCGATTCTGAGTGGTATATGAAATACCACTTATGTGATGGATTGCATCGACACATTGCGTAAATTATGGAAGATTTGTCCGCAACGGATGGGGTAGTACCGAGACTCGATTAGAAATTTGTATTACGGCATGTTGATGCAAGTATTCTTCGATTATCGGTTGGAACGATAGGGCAGGGACTCGTATCAATAAATGATACGTCGGACGAAAATTTATAAGTCGGTCGAATGACGGAGACTAACGAAACGATTATACCTTGAAGTAATAATCGGATCGACAGGATAGGAAACTTGAAGTTATAAACGAGTCACACGACTTGCGAGCTCGACAAAATTGTTAGTCGATGTGAATTGTAATCGGATCACACGACTTGCGATCTCAATAGAAATGTTGGGCTATGTGAATTGTAATCGGATCGCATGACTTGCGACTTCGATGGAAATGTTGGTTGATGCGAATAATCGTGCCTAAGAAAATAGTTGGTTATGTGGCGACGAAACTCATTTGAGTACGATTGAAACACGTAAAACTTAAAGGGCGCGATCGTATAACTTGAGAGTTCGATGTTGGGTAATCGGTAACTCGGTTACGCGATCGAAGTATAGCGGGAAGCGACGAATCAGGAAACATTTAATGTGTATATAAAAGTTTATTGAGAACTTGGATATATGCGATGCAAATTAAGTTGACGTTGAAACAGATTCAAAGTTGACCCTTGTGTTATCAAAATTGGTGCACAAGAAAACGTAAGCACGATGTGAGAATACAAAACAGAGCGGGCCTACGATATCATAATTTTGGAAATAGCAATACAAGAGTGTCGAACTGGTTGATCGTAAACTTTGTTATTGATCAGGGAGAGACTATAAAGTCATCGATGATTATTTTGATGCGTATAGCATCTCGGGTGTCGACCGTGGGTAGAAAGGCTCGAACTCAATAAGAGTAGATGTTTCATAAATTGCAGAATTATCGATGGTAGTGCATGAATTATTCGAAGGATAGTTGCGTATCAGTTGCGTCAATAGAAATGGTTTTGTCCGAATTTGGGTTAATCCCATAGAAATGGTCGGAATGTGATGTTGCTCCAAAATAAGATACATCATGGTTCGTAGTAACCGTCCTTCGTTAATGATCCACAATTATCGAGCATAGCTTCGGGGCAGCTGACCCTAGAAAACTTGACCGCCAAATCAAAAAATATATTATAGACCCATAATATGACCTATACAATGTCGTATATGGAATTGCGTGGTGCATATTGATGAGAAGTCTCACTACCAAAATAAGTCATATCAGCGACGAAATTAGCGACGCCGACTTAAAACGTCGCTAATTTTTTTGGATTTAGCGACTCCTAAAATATGCGTCACAATACGTCGCTGGTAGCGACAAACAGCGACATATTACGACTACATTTAGTGTAATAAAAAACAACATCGTTGATTTGTCGGAAAATCATGGTATGCACGCGAGCGGGTGGTAAGAGAATGAATTACGAGTTCTGTCGTTAGATTTGGACTCACCTTGCAATTGAGCTTGCGTGAATCGAACTGATATTCGATGTTGTGAGATGGACAAGTTTGGGATTTGGCCAGGAATTTTCTACTCGATAGGAATCGAACATAAGATGCGTCGTAGAGACCTTTGTGTCACAGCGATTGTTGCCTTTGCGCACCGTCGTCTCGAGTTAAACTTCTGGGTCGAAAAGACCGTTGCCTTTAAGCAACGTCGATTTGAGTTACGTCGGAAGAATTTAAGAATGGTGTCTAAGTAAGTCACATAGCGGGCGTAGTCCAAATTATTGATGCATGTTGCAAGTCAACAAAGGAAAATCGTATCAAGATGAGTTGCAAGGTGAAACTTTGGAAATAGTTGGACAATGACTTCGAACGTAAGGCATTGCGAAGGCTCGTTGCGATCGGATGCACGACGACTCGACGCGATGCATAAGAACTGATGGTCCATACGAAACTTACAAAATAAGAAATATAATTTTTGAATCGCCTCGCATGCAATGACTTTGTTGAATGGATCACGTATGTATTGAATATACATATGCGATAAAGTTTTGAGAACGGTCGCTAAGGATAAGTCCGATCAAGAGTACGAGATGGCAAGTATGGGATTAAAATTTACCTGTCAGCTTTGTTCCAATTTTCAACCACTGGGCTTGGCCAAAATCTATATATTTTTGGGACGCCTTAAATATGGGTACGATCCAAATCAAGTTGTAAACTAAATTCAAATTGAGCTGTAGGAAAGACTGAAAGTTAATGAAAAGCTTGCACGAGTGCTTGAAACGGAACAACGATAGTTGGGCGAGATCATGAAATGATCTAGAAACACTTGAACCAAGTGTTGATTTCGGTTCGAGGATGAACCTTATTTTGAGTGGTATATTGTGTAATAACCTGCTCTGCACAGTGCACTACGATGAGTCGTTGACTCGAAAAGTTATATTGACCCAAAATATGTATCGATAAGAATTGATGCAAAGAGTTACATTGACCCGAGGGAAAGCATTGAGTCAGTTTGAAGATTCTAAGAAATTGAATCGATGCAATTCACACGTCCGAATCAAACGAATAATGATTTAGTTGATTTTGTGTGCAGGCTATACGTTTACACTGAAATATAAAAGGTCGACTTTTTGCCTTATTTGCAATGGTGTCCGCAAAACCAAATTACCGCCTCGGAACGGACTGAGGCATAGGCACGGTAAGCCAAATCGGTCGAATAATTCAACGAAGTACGAAGTGCTCGAATGGCTAAGTCAGAAGAGTTGGTCATACAAAAAACTTATAAAATCGAGCCGCATCAGCTCGGCAAAACGACAAGGCGTATCGGCTTAAGCTAGGAGGACTTTTATTTCTTTCCTACTCCTTTATGTCTAAGTAAAATATGTCATTGTATGTTAAGTTAACCTATCGAGACCACGGGCGTGGCTCGATCGAGAGATGAACATAGTGCATGTCGAATACTAGATAGAACAGTTGAAATGAAACGTATATCAAATGTACGAGTTGTTATTGAACATTTAATATCGTAAAGGCGAGTGCTTCGGTGTGCAAGCCATAAGAACATGGGATAACTGTCTCGACAAGTGCCTCAGCACAGGAGTCGTTCGTGCCTTCGCGTACGAGTTAGAAGGCTAGCACATTGAAAGACTATTGAGGCGAGTGCCCTAGTGCACGAGCCATGAACATTGAACACTAAGGCATAGAACATTGAAATGTGGTATCAAGGTGTGCATCGCATGCACGACTCAAAGAATAGAGAACAATTGTGTCAAAGCATGCGTACGTGCACGAGAATCATAAAAAATGGCTTCGTTGCGAAGAGAACAGTTGTGGCATGAATGTGACAGAACTGTCGAATATGACATGGTGCCTCAGAATGTTCGGGGCCTTCGGGTCATTCGTTTAATGAACGTTGAATTGGGGCATGGTGCCATAGAACATTGAAACGAAGAAATGAAATCGTACAAAGAATGTGAGAACATAGAAAGAGTGAGAACATTGAAAGAAAGAGAAATGCAAGATGATATGAAGTTTGAGTTTCGGACTCAAGACTATGTTTGGTTGTTTGAGTAAGACGCACGTTGCATGGTCGAATGGACTTGAGATATTGCCCGTGCATGGGTATGATAATTTCCCTCGAACAAGTTAAATGCTGGGGCACCGGGACCGTTCGACCTAGGAGAGACGGTTAATCTTAAGGAAACACATCCGTAATACGACTTGCACTCAGTTATCAATGTGTTGAACCGCAATGATGGTAAATTTGGTGTCCTCCGAAATGAGCTAGCATCTCGTATGGGAAGGGCATTTGGTTACCCAATTTGAGAAGAAAACCATGGTAGAGTTCTATTCTGGCACGAATACGTCAACGACCTTCATATTATTAAGGAACGGTGGGCTGAAAGTACAGTCACACAGAGATCCTACACATAGAGCACTTATAACATGACAGGGAAAGATGGTAGGCGTATTCACCTTACGTCGATGCAAGGATGTGTGCGTCGATGTTGGTAAGAAGTCACACCACAAAACAAACACGAGATTGCTATATGTTTGCATGTTTGCTTGTGCGATTCAACGATAACATGCTTGCCATGATAACATGATACTGCTTTTGAATATGCCATGAAACCTATCCTAAGGAAAATATAGAAAGATCACAACTTAAGTTGCATGATCCATATATCTAATTAATGTCGGTTTGGTAAAGTTGGTCTCTAGTCAGTACGCGAGAGGATTAGTACTGATCTTCCACCAGATTGCTTGCAGATTCAGAGAATGATCTGCTCGCGACGGAGCTTCATTTGAACGCATTGAGGCATAGAAAATTGTAGCATATTGAGGCATGTGACTGCATTTACGCTCGGACTTGCAACATGATGACACAACCAAGATATAAAAGACATGATGTTTGTAACGGTAAAATCATTTGTGGGCAAGAGAGAACCTAAGTGTTATAGCCAATCTAGCAATATTAGTTGGGCTATTGAAAGCCTTTGGAACCTCAGTTCTTATCGAATAAAGAGAATTGTTTCATATACCTGTTTCTTCCGCTGCTAAATAACAATATCAAAGATAATCATTTGAGAACTTATCATCTTGCCTTGTACAAGTGCAACTCCAAACTCGTACTATATTACGCCCCAGCGAGGACGATGATTCGGATAAATCGATGTGAGGATGAGCAATTTTCTGGATTGGGACATGACAGTTCTAAAGGATTTGGGTCAAAATATATATTGGCAGTGAGTTTCAATTAGCACTGTCAAGAAAGTTCACAGTCCTACCCTCTTATAGGACTGTCAATATGTTGACAGACAGTCCTAAAGGATTGGAAGCTAAAATATATGTTGGTAGTGAGTTCCAATTAGGACCGTTAACTAGCTGACAGTCTAATCATAATTTAGGACTGTCAAGTTTGTTCACATTCCTAAATGAATGGGGGCTTTAATATACTGACAATGAGTTTCAATTAGGGTCTAGGATTTTGACCCACAATCTTCACTTTAGAATTTTGGCAGTGAGTTTCAATTACAGTCCTCCCTCTTCAATAACTTTTATTGTAGTGAGACTAGAATTTTGACCCATAATCTTCACTTGAGGGTCTAGAGTTTTGAGAATTGGAAGAAATTAGGTTTTGGAAAAAAGGAAGAAGAGAGCATAGGGAGAGGAAAGAGCATAGGGAAAAAGATTCATTGGCTTTTCTTCTCCAAATTTGGGCTGCCCTCAAGCAAAAAAAATTGAGTGACAAATATGTAAATAAACAGAAGAATATTTTTTTGTCCTAAGTAATTTTTGAAGTGCCTATAGAATTAGCCAATAAAAACTATGTTTAGCTAGAGTAGAGGTTTAGGAGGGGGGTTATAGAGGGTTAAGTGGGGGTTTGTTCAACCCTCTTTTGTCTATTTTTTTAAGGAAAAGTCCTCCTAGACTAGAGGGCGTTGTCACTCCCATTTTCTGTTATACGTATCTTCAGTATACGTGTACAGATTTCTGACACTTGTCAGGTGGCTCATACTTTGACTTGTCTTGCTTAGCCTTGACTTGGTTTAATCTTGACTTGGTTTAGTTTTGGTTTGCTTCACCTTGGCTTGACTTGGCTTGGTTTGGTTTGGGTTGGTTTGAGATGAGAAGGATTGGTATATAAACCAACTTCTCTCTCTCCTCTTATTTATTATCATTTACTTCTCCACATTCTCCTTTTTCTTCTTCATTTACTCCTCCTACCAACCCAAGGTAAGTGCAACTTGCTCCATGGAGAACATTTTGGATCTCTATTTTTACTGTTCTATTCTCTTCCTTGTATAATTTTAAGCATCTTTAGAACTTATTTGGTTTTTATGGATATATTTTTGTAGATCTAAGTTTTAAACTTTACTTGTTTTTCTTGGTTTTGATCTATAAAAACTTGGTATTTATGAAAACTAATGGTTTCATGTTGTGGGGAATTCAATTTTACCCAATTTTGGCTTTTGAACCACTTAATTTCGATTTATTTGAGGAAGTTATAGCATTTCTTGTGTTCATGAGTTCCCCATACATTCGGTACTATCGTAACGATGAACAGTGTCGTACGCCCGTGCGTCGTGCTTCCGTGTGCTGTGTGTTTCGTGCACCGTGCGCTATTCGTTTGCCGCGCGCCCGCGCCGTGCATCCTCGCCCCGCGTGCCGTGCATCCGTACGCCTGCGCTATTCGTTTACCGCGTATCGTGCATCCTCGCCCCACGCGTCGTGCATCCGCGCGCTGCACATTTCACGCGCCGCACGCCTACGTAATTCGTTTGTCGCGCGCCCGCGCGCCGTGCATCAGCACCCCGTGCGCCGTGGCCAGTTTTGTCCGTGCGCGCGCATGAATGACTGTTTTTGCCTGTTTAAGCTGTTTTGTAGCTAAAATCTTGTAAAACTGAAAACATAATTATAGATTTTTGTCTTGGCTTCAAGAATCTTCTTGTTTCACTTTAACTGGAGTTCATATGCGACTGATAGTTTCAATCATCCATGGATGTTCTTGATCTTCTTTGCATGTTTTCTGTACTTGACCTAAATTGCGACGACCCGACTTGATGAACTTGAACTTGAACATGACAACATGATCCCATATTGATAATCTTAACAGTGGTCTGTCGAGGCACACTCTTGACAAGTACTCTTGACATAACAAGTAAACTTGACATGACATATGAATCTTGATTGTGATTGTGACAACTATTCCTGTCTTGCTAAGTGTAACCCTTGTCTTGACTCCGTGGTTGATTTTTCTTGATTGTGACTGTACAAGCTACCTGTCTCATATTGCATTATGTCTAGGACATGGATTCTTGGTTACAACAGTCAGGGATTCATAATGAATCTGACTAGGATAACGACTAAATTGATTAAGTAGTTCATATAGAGAGATTTCCCAGTTACTGTCACATCCATTTTTCTAATTAAGGGTATTTTGGTAATTATAAATTTCTTTTAATTATTTTAATATATTATATTATTGATGTTGTGATTTTGGCTTGTGACAGTATAGCCTTAGTGCAAACTAGCCTAGTGACTCACCATGAATTAGTGACTTAGTAATATGATTTGTTAGGGTTAGTAATCCTATTCTAGTTAGTCTCAGGTTAGAAGCTATTTAGCAAGCCTTTGATTAGAGGCTAGTTAGAAACTTTTTATTTAATGTTTTATTTTAACCAAAGAAAGAGGCCCAAGCCCAACCATTAGGAAACCCTAGCCCATCAATGTGTGGCCGGCTAAGCTAGGTCAGGGGGGGAGTCTATTTAATATCTCCTATTGAGAACTATTCTCTTTTTCATTTCCTTCTTCTCCTGGCAAACCCTAAGTAAGTAGCCCTCCTATCTTTTTCATTTCTTCTCCTTTTAAACCCTAGTCTTTTTCATTAGGTTCTGATCTTTGTTTATAAATTATTGATGGTGAGGAAATTTAGAATTGAAGTGCATTAGAATTTTGGAGCCGCAAGGAGGATCTACACACTTGAAGCTTTCTATAGGAATTCATCTCAATAGGTAATTTCTCCAAAACCCTTTAATTTCATAAATTTTTCCCGTAGATGCATCTATCTAGGTGTCCCCTAGCTGTAGGATGAGTTTCATAGGAATTTGTATTGATTTGGTGTCCGTATCGGACACGTATCAGTGTTCTTGTATTGGTGTTTGATGAAATACCACAAAGGAATTTTTGTTCGTAATTTTGAAATCCATTTGAATAGGATTGTATCCCTACATGTGTGTTTTCATTTTCCCAGGCACTGAGCATCGTGTCGTGTCGTTTTTGTGTCCTAATTTGGACAGGACACGCGTACGAGCCCTCGCGCACGTGCCCTGCTGATCGGGTGGCAGTGCACAGTGTCTGTGCCACTTGGACACACAAAACTTGGTGTATGGCTTGGGGACATGACTGATACGTCAGCCCCCAAGTGCCATGTCATCTCGTTTCGTGTCAGACTCGTAAATCGAGCCGCATGGATCAGGTCTTGTCGTGCACGCGCGTACAGGCCGGCTCTGATACGCGTGTGATTCTTCGACACGTGATCGTGTGGCAGGGTGTTGGACACCTAGACCTATGCTAGGTCGACCCTCGTGCACGATCACGAGGCAAGACGTGGCCTGTGCTAAGTTCTAGATCGATGTGCACGTCTCCACGACGATTATACTGCACGCGTGTGACCCAGTGCTGATACGCAATTCGTGGATACAATCTGGACACAATTTTGACACGAATTTGATACGAGCATGGCACACACGTGTACCCCTTCTTATTCTCCAGTTTACACATGGTCTAGTTATGTATTTTGAGTTTTCGAAATCAATGTGAAATTGAATGTTTACATTTCCTATTTTTTTACTAAAACTGAATTTCAGAATTTTAATGGTTTTAAACTGTAAATTCATGATTAGTTTGATGATGATTAATATGTATATATGTCAGAGATATATGTTACATAACTGGGTTTATATTGACATGTATGTTTGGGTTGTAAAGGAATTTTTCTACCATATTAATATTGAATATATATAGAGATATTGTATCAAATGTTTACACACACACACACACACACACACACACACACACACACAGATATATATATATATGTGTGTGTGTGTGGTTAAATGATATATTTACGTGAAGCTTGTTCATCCTCAAATTCTGAGATTTATTGGGTGATTTCCAGATTTCTGGAAATCTGATTTATGGGTTAGGTTATATATATATATAGCTTATATATATAGTCCTAATTACATGCATTGTTCCTATATGTATGTATACACACACACACACACACACACACACACATATATATAATTATTATTATTTTTTTTTTTTGAGAACCCCTCCTTTTATTAATCAAGGCTCAAAATGCCGAAGCCCGAAGACGTATACAAGGCACCAAAAGAGAAAGCCTATACAAGTATACCGCAAAAAGGATCTAAGGGGGGAGAGAACTCGAAATCCCGAAACTAGGAAGGGATCGAGGACCAGAAAGCTTGCGTGCTGTGGGAGCACAGGGTGCTTCGATAACGACATAGTCGGAAGATTTCCTTCATATCCTATTATAAATATTTGAATATAAATGTGTATAAATATATGTTATTGACACAGCCGGCTCTGATACGCGTGTGATTCTTCGACACGTGGACACGTGATCGTGTGGCAGGGTGTTGGACACCTAGACCTATGCTAGGTCGACCCTCGTGCACGATCACGAGGCAAGACGTGGCCTGTGTCGATATTTATAATAGGATATGAAGGAAATCTTCCGGCTATTCATATATATATATGCATATTCTATTATAAATATTTGAATATAAATGTGTATAAATATATGTTATTGTTACTAAAGGCTATAGTCTAGGCTTATGAGTCAGATTATGATTGACCCCATGAGCCTAAATTGGCCTAGTTGACTATCAAGTCGACCAAGTTGACAAAAGTCAATTTTAAGTCAAACTTGATCCAAATCAACTCAAATGAGCTTAGAACGACTAGATAATTTGTTTTTGACCTAAAATTTGGTAGACGGACTAGTTGACTTATGGTTGACCAGGTTTGACCAGAGTTGACCAGGTTTGACCAAAGTTGACCAAGGGTTGACTTTGACCTAGAAGGACCTAGAATCATTTAGAGTGCATTGTAGGCTATTCTTATTTCATGTTAGACATGTTGTGACATGTGTTGCTCTAAATAGGACTCAGATACTCCAGTTCAGACTCATATTCTCATTAGACAGCCAGGATATCAGACGAGTACATTCTCTGACCGTTTCATACTTGTTAGGAATTATATTCTTGTCATAGTTTAATTTACTTGATGCTGATATGACATTATCACGGATTAGTACTATATAGATCTTTACATGAGATGTTATCCCCCTCGGGTGCATCGAATACATCGTGTCATGTGCTTTTCACGAACATCATGTATTTTGTGGACTTTTATTATTCATATATACTCATGTGCTCTCATGTACTCTCATGATCTCATGAGCTTCATGTATAAACTATCATGTACAATAACATAACCTGTCTAGATCCTTGTATATTGATTGGGGCATGGGGGAGTAGAAGTAGTCATGTGAACAATTCTAAAGTAGTGTAATCATGTACAAATCAAGCGGTTCACATGTCTATCTTGTACTCTAAATCACATAGACACTTACAGTTCTCTATTATCATATATAAATAGCTTGTTTATCAGTTTCTCTCTTCCTTTCATGCTTATTTCTTACAGCGTTTCATGTATCTTAACCTATCACATGCTTTATATTTCCTGTCAAGATATGAACTGCGTGAGATGTATTGTGCTCGTTCCCGTCCTGATTGGACTGTTAAAAATATTACAGGTGATGAGGAGGAGTTCTGTCCTACATATTACGGCACAGGCTTAGATGACACCGGTGACTTGGACCCTCAGGAGGATCCTACAGTTGCTGAGGACTTGCCTATTGACTAGATTAGATCTCTAAACTAATTTTCTATTAGTTGTCTTATTTCATGTACTTTCTATTTCTGGATATTGATAGATGTCGTACATTCAGATATTACTCTCATTTGTAGCTGGTTGGAGATTATTCCTTTTATCTTATCTTTACATCTATTCTCTTTATTCCACCTTAGATGCTGTGATTGAGTTGTACCTTTATATTGTCCTCCTTTTGGAGTGTATATCATTGTACATGTATGGTTATTGCTAGATGTTGTGACCTAGGACAGCGTTCTACTGCCGACACTGCGACGTAGGCTGGACGTATCTACTTCTCGTGCCCTTACACTGGGTACGGGTCGTGACATTTACAGGCGATCCCGTTATCCCGGCCATACCTGTGGACTTGTAGCATGCCGTCGAGTAGGTCGCATTTCTAGCACACTGTCATGTGTTGCATTCCTTGTAAACTAAAAGTACTCTTAAATCTTGATAAACTCTTGTAACCTCCGCCTAGATAACCGGGATAGTCTGCGGGACTTGTGACTGCGAGAACATCTCAACTGCATCTTGTTAGTACCTAGGCCTGTGATAACCCTAGTTAGCTAATGATAGCAAAGCGTAGGACTTTATTGGCCATGCCTGAATGATTGTCTTATGATTAACATGGGAATTATATTCCACCTCTTGTTTTTCTAATGCAAGTTAGTGTGTTCTTTTAACTCAGTCTTTCATGTTATTTAATTATGTTCTTTTATCAGTTCTTCTATTCATTTTTATGTTGGTTTTAGTTCATAAGTGGAGCCTCCCTTGTGGTACTTGCTCTTCTGGGTTCTGACCCAGCTGGTTTTGTGGCCAGATTTCGGAGTAGCACCCGAGGATCTACCTGCCTTCCAGCCAGATGGTGAACACTAGACGTAACCGTGGTAGCGAGTAGGTTTTTTATTTTGCTCTCCCACTCTATTGTAGATTATTCTTTTGAGACTTTAGCCGCCGAGCACGTGTTAGCTCGTATTGAAACTTTATTTCTGTCTGCCTAAGGGCTGTAATATGATTGACAAATCCTAGGGTTGATCATGTATGACTTAACTATTGCTAGTATTCGTATTTTGTATGACTAGCTTCATGATCATCTGAATATGTAATGTTTGGGACGCCTTACTTTGTATGTCTGATGATCTAACATCTTGTAACAATTATTTGCTTGCTTGAGATTGAGACACTAGGCTTTTTCTTGACCATAAGATACTGATGGATTGTTGATAAACCCTCATACATCTAGACAGTCGTGACCGTATTGCGAAGTGTATTACACTCTAATGTACGTAGCTGGCTGTGTTTGTCCCCCGTTCTCTAGTATTCTGGTTCTAGGGCATGACAGGCGTAGCCGAAACTGCAGCCAACGTGTTCCCCCCAGCCCCCTGCTAACGCGGGGCCCCCTTCTGACGAATGGATAGGCACCACGTGGCTGCGATTTCAGTTTAACCCCCTCCCCATTGGTCTGTGTAGAACAATTGATTTTTTTAATCCCAAATCGGAAGATTAACGTGGGAGATTGAGGAATTTTATTTAAAAAGCATAAATATTCCTTATTTGTCCTATAAAATATTATTATTATTATTATTTCTTGTTTTCAATATGTTGCTCCATGGCCGCCTCATTTGTGAAGATATTTTGACAAGTAGTAATTTATTCCAATCAAATTTAATTTTATGACATATGTAATAAGTGTATTTTAATAATTATTGTATTTTTATTAATTCTCCTCTCATTCAAACTCTCCAATCCAAGCAAAAGTTATTAAATACACCTCACTTAACTCTTCCTTAAATCCAAGCAAGGTTATATGTATGGACTCTACTCCCCCTCACTTAACTCCCTTAACTTAATCCCACTTAACTATGCTTATTTTTTCTCGCTCAATTCAAGTAGACCCTTAACCAACTAAATAATTATGGATACCAAAAGCTACATACATAAGAGCTGGATGACACACATTTTGAGGACAACAGATCTGCTCCCAAAAATTTGGTGGTGACTTTTCTTTCTATTGAAAGCATTGTCAACTATTAATTGAATTTATTGGCACTGTGTTAGGCATAGGTAACAACACCAACATAACACATACACACACACACACGATACAACACCAATTTTTGGTTTGTTACAATGTATTAAAGGACTATTTGGTTGTTCGAAAGTGTAAGAAGTACAAAAGTATGGTTTGTTTGGTTGGAAGAATTTTTTTAAGAAAAGTGGGTTTTTTGTTACATATTTACTGTTCAGCCAATTTGGCTTTTGGTAACTTCTTGAGTTAGCGACATGAACTTTCCAAAAATAAGTGATAAATATTTAGTAATAGTTTTTGGTAATATGCATAAATTAAAAAGCAAAATACCTTATTTAGTATATTATTATTATTAATAAAATAAATTATTTATGCAAAAATATTTTTTTAGTATTTCCTTCACACTACTAATATTGTTTAGTATATTATATTTGATCATACTTTTTCTGGTAAGACGCATAAATTTAAAAAAGTAAAATGATTTTTTATAATTAAGGCTATCAGTAATTACTTATTAAAAAAGTAAATCAATTAATTAAATCATTTTTGTGATATTAATTACTAATGTTTAAATTAAAAAGTTAAATAATAGTATTAATAAATATTTATTAGCTTTGTTAGCTAATTTAGTTAATTTTCATATTGTTATAATATAATTTCTATTTTACCACATCTTTCATAGCCATCCAAACATTGAAACTGTAAATTTGATCACTTTCAAGTTACAAAATATCACATATCCAATTATTTAAAGTGACTTTCAGCAGACAAAAACTAGCATGAAACTCAAAAGCATACGCATTTCACTTTCACCTGACAAAAGTCACTTTCACACTTCTTACACTTTTAAGCAACAAAACATCCCTGGTGAAAGTGAAATGGATATGTTTTTGAGTTTCATGCTAGTTGTTGTCTGCTGAAAGTGAGTTTAACATTCGAATATGTGATATTTTCTACTTGGAAGTGATCAAATTTACACTCCAATATTTTGATAGCTAGAAAAGAGGTGGCAAAATAAAAATTATATTATAATAATAAGAAAAATAATTAATTAGCTAATAAAGTTAATAAATATTTATTAATACTATTATTTAACTTTTTAAATTTAAATATTTAATAACCAAAAAAGTTAACTAATTGATTGCTTTACTTTTTGTTATAACTAATTATTGATAACCTTAATTAAAAAATTCTTATTTTAGTTTATGCATTACTTTTTTTAATTAATAACCAAAAAAATTAACTAATTGATTGCTTTACAAAATATCACATACCATTTTTGTATTATCAAAGGACAATATACTAAGTAATATTAGTACTTTGAAAAAGTACATTATATTTGGGAGTATTATTGGTGTGTTCGATACGTTCGATATTCATTAACAACATGGTACAATCTTTTAGGGTGCGTAGTTCCCAGCTAATTGTATAACGACACGTTCCATATTTAACTAATACATCCAAATTTATTATTAAGATAAATTAATAATTAAAATTTATTACTAATTAATGCATTTATTATAAATAATGCACAAAAGGCTGCACTTATTAAGAATTAGTAACAAAAAAATTGCACTTCCTCTCACATTTGCGTTTGAAATGCGAATGTCAAATGTGCACTTTTGGAGACATTTGCGTTTGAAATGCGAATGTCAAATGTGCACTTTTGGAGACATTCAGTGGCAAACATGAACTGCAGCACACTTTTTGGGCGAGTTCATATCTCCCGTTCGGAATATAGCCAACCATCAAAAGTGGCACGAAAGTGGCAGGCACTAAATCCAAAGAAAAAATAGCACACTTTCATGCCACTCTCCTGTGTGTTATTTCCGAGACAGATCTAGATGGAAGAATTAATCAGAATAGAATCCTCGTTCTTCCTTGCAATCGCAGTTACAGACAGACAGTACGAATTACAATATAGGAAGAAAGAGAGAAGGAGTATGAATTAATCCTTGCTGGGGTGATGAAGATCACCGTCGCTCAAAGCAAGATTCGCCCTTACGCGATCTGTTCCTAAGAACCAGCAAGTTCTCAAAAAAACTTCTGGAACGCTCGTTGTCACCTCCTGACTAGACTCGCACGAACTCCTCTGGACTCTAATGACTGCAGCAGCAAAACTCTCTTAGTCTCTCAGGGTCCGCTTGGATTGAGGGTTAAGAGGGTTAAGTGAGGGAAAATTAAGTGAGGGAAAAATAAAACCATGCTTGGTTTGAGGGTGGAGTTTAGGAGGGAGGGTTATAGAGGGTTAAGTGGGGGTTTATTTCACCCTCTTTTGTCCATTTTTTTTAACCCTCCAATTCGGGGGGTTAACGAGGGGGATTGAGGGATTTTGTTTAAAAAGTCATAAATACCCCCTTATTTGTTCTATAAAATATCATGATTTTTTCTCAATTTTTTTGTTTTCAACATGTTGCTCCGTACCATTCTAATTTGTGAAATATTTTGACAAGTTCTAATCAAAATTTCAATCAAATTTAATATTATGACATATGTAATAAGACTATTTTTGTAACTATCATATTTTTATTAATCATCCACTCACTCAAAACCTCCAATCCAAGCAAGAGTTGTTAAATACCCCTCACTTAACTCTCCCTCCAATCCAAACAAGGTTCTATGTATTGACTCTACTCCCTTTCACTCTACTCCTCCCCATTTAACCCCACTTAACTCTGCTTATTCCCCCCCCCCCCCCCCCCCCCAATCTAAGCAGACCCTCAATGTCAGTCTCCTTCACCCTTTTCAAAGGAGGCACAAAGAGAGTATTTATAGAGTTGGGTGAAAATCCTAACCCTTGTCCTACCCGCCGACTGATTACAAAAAGATAGGAACAATTTATGGAGAGATTTGACTGAATTAAATTCAAATCTCTCAAAAGATAGATATGAATTATTGACTCAATCTTCCATAACAGTTCAAATACCCATATCAATGGAACCATGTATCAGCCCATGCGGCTAGACACCAGCACATGCGGCTAGAAACAGATGGACACGCCTAGTCTGTGTAGGCGCCCACACCTGCACCCACGCATGCGGCCGCCCATGCACCCGCTCAAGCGCCCATGCATGCACCTTGCGCATAAGACGAGCGTCTGAGTGCAATACGACGATGCTGACGTGCCAAGTGCAAAGTGCGCCAACAAAGCGCCACTTTACGCCTTTGAGCCCGAGTCCGAGTCGCTAAGGAAATTATTCGATGGACATGACAAAAAGCACAAATGCTTTCTTGAGGAGTTAATCCTTTTTTTCTCCTAGAAAAACACTCCCACATGGCATCCACATGTGTCCTTCCACACCTCATGTGCACATCTCAATACAAGCAAAGTATTATATTGAGATACTTTTCATTTGGTGTAGCCAATGTGGGACTATCGTTCCTAGTATAAAAACAAAAATACCAACAATTTGGGTATGCATCTCCAAGTACGATACAATATTGTACTATGTAGCATTTGGGGCCTGTTTGGTTTGACGAAGTGTGTATTGTGAAATCGGCATATTGTTTGCATATGCACGTAATGGGGGTGCATATTTTTCTACTTCGCTCGTTTCGGTGCTTTAAAGAAGTAGATGTTAGAAGTAAAAAAAATTCAAAGGTTCGATGTTTGGATGTTTTTGTAGTTCCTAATTTGGTATGCTCTTTTGAAGTGGGTGAGGTTATCCCCCCTAACACGTGTTTATTATTCATTATTCTAATTATTGTTAATTTATAATTAGCACATAATTAATAAGACAGTAAATTACTGAAATAAATTGACAAATATATTAATTAATAAAAAAAAACAGTTTAATAAACCATAAACACACATATGTTATGCTTACCAATTGCATACATACAACATAACAAACCTAAAAGTATGAAGTATAAAATTTTCTAGAATTCTACAAACAAGAATATCAATAGCTAGATACACAATTAAGATCTTATGAAGAAGATGTATATGTATGAATAAACAAAAAAAAAATCATAATTCTTTACGTATGAGCAAAAATTAGTAAAAATTATTACAAACCTATAGTAATCTATCACATTCCAACGTAACTTTTTTGTAAAAAAGTACTAACTTTGCCCAAGCAATGACCAAAAAAAACTAAAGTAATCCCATAGCCACTCCCACACAATGGAAACCCAAGAGTGGGTTGGCTAAGAGGATCGGAATATAGTATCATGATTAAAATGTAGTGTCATTGCATAAGAACATGCAACCATCATCAAGATCAAGATCAAGATCAAGATGCAACCACACACTTTTCTTGCCGTCGTCATCAAGGCAAGGGTAGGATGAAAAGGTAGCTTCATCAAAACTGGTAGCAATAGCAAAGCTAGCTAGGGAGCAACGGATAGAAGCAACAATGTAGGAGCAACATATACGGACCACCAAAAAAAAATTTATCCTTTCCTCATCATTGCCAATGTAGAGCAACATATAGCAGCAACAGGGGTACTAATTGCTGAAGATATGATCCAAGGCACAAACTTCATGATTTTCTTTGTGTCCGTAAGTTGTGGCCTAGTGGTAACAACGGGAGCCCCGGCACGGAAGGCGCAGGTTCGAATTCCCTCTGACATTTGCCAAGCAGCACAAAGATCAAACGTAGTATCTGAATCTCAAAGAAATCTGAAATCTAGTTCACTGATATCCAGAACAAAATTGAAATCAAATGTAAGTATCTGGAAATATGGAATTGGTCGAGAACTACAATTTTTTTTCCAATTCTTTTTTGGACTTTTTTCCGATTAGCCACCCACCTTATGGTACCAAACCCATTACATCAATTTGGTGGTTGGTTAATGTTGTTACATCAATCACATCATCATCATCTTCTTCCAATAGAATATGGTCGGTTATGGGGCATAAAAAAGTTTCATACAAGATTGACAAAGTCTTTTATAACCAGTTGTCGACCTGACGCCTTTATTATTGGTGTCAAATTTATGGAAAGGTATCTATGAGTATGAGAAGATCACACCATAAAATCTAGATGACTAGTTGAAAGCTAGGTAGACCTAACTTTTGAGTTACAGTTTATGCTCATGCAACAAAACAATAATTTTTATGTTTTTATAAACTATAGAATCCAGACAAAAATGTAAGAAAAGTAGGGACAATTACCAACAATTTTCAATTTTTGGTTTGATCATGAGTAGTGACAATTAGTACAACAAAAAGCTTTTGTTGTGGCCAAAAAGTAACCGCGACGACCCTTGCAACAATTTTCCTCCTAGAAAAGGTCCACACGTAGTGATAGAAGTCTCAAAAAAAAAATTCTTTCCAATTTCCCTAAAAGAAAAATCTCCTCCTCTAGACAAATTTATAGCACATGCACATTTCTTATTATTTCCATTGCCCGTATCTTAACATAGAGATCCCATCATCTCAATTCAAAGCTTACAGTATGATAATAAGATCTTCAAAGAAAAAAAGAGATCATTGATTGCCTTTTGGTTTAATGGCACATCAAAAGTTTGGTCAATAACCAAGCCATCTAACTATTTTAAAAAAATAAGAAGTGCATCTGAGGATCTCATTTTTTTCATGTACAAAGTGTGCATACATTCACCACTTTCACATCCGAGGCAAATGAACATAATTATCGAGTTCATTTGGTTGAATACTTTCTTGGGTTTGCAGTGATATAAGACGAGGATTTAAGACGGCTTGTCCAAAGGATCTTCATTGCAGAAACAATACCTCGATTGATCGATCTTTCATGGTACCTTGATCGAATCTGGTCTAGTTGGATACCTAGTTGCTGCAAGATTTATAAGACAAAGAAATTGCTTATCCAAAGGATCTCCATGGCAGAAACAATATCTCGATCGATCTATCTTTCACGATACCTTCATCTGGTCTAGTTGGATACTAGTTGATGCGAGATTTATAAAACGAGGACTTAAGACTGCTTATCCAAAGGATCTCCATGGCAGACACAATATTTCGATCGATCTTTCACGGTACCTTAATTTGGTCTAGTTTGATAATTAGTTGCTACAAGATTTATAAGACAAGGAGACTGTTTGTCCAAAGGATCTCCATGGCAAAAACAATACCTCAACGGTTCCGTTGCTGCAAGATGTTTGTCCATGGCAGAAACAATTCCTAGATTGATCAGGTCTAGTTGGATAATTAGTTGAAACCTCAATCGATTGATCTTTCACGGTACCTTCTGGTCTAGTTGAATAATGTTGGGAACAAATTATCTATGCCCCCACATAACCATGGGATATGATACCACTTGTAACCATGGGCACTGATACTACTTGTTGGGAACGCGGTGTGATCCGAACTGGAGTTGACCCATGAGGTGCGATATTGGACTGGGCCCATATGCCTTAAAAGGAAATTCCCATGTAAGGCCTAAACCAATCTCAATTATCTACACTTCATGATCCCATCTCCTATCCGATGTGGGACTAAATTACCAACTCCATTGTCACCCCCTTTTCGAGGGCTCAACCAGAAACGAGATACAATCCAATAGATAATTGGTTCTATGCGAGGCTTATAAAGTAAGGGTCTAACAGTGCACGTCCCTTACCGGAAGCACACAGTAAAATCCTGCAGCCAAACATGAGGTAAAAGTTGCCACAGGTAAAGAAGATGGATAACATATGAAAACATATCCTTACCTTACCTTACCTTACCTGATGCACAAACCTTTGCCACAAGGACAGATTTGATATGGAATATGTTCTCCATCTAGCAAAAGGCAAAATGTGAGATCGACATATACAAGCGCTAGCAAAAGCAGAGATAATAGCATCTGAATAATAAGGCACTAAGCAATATATTGCTGCAAAAGATATTTAGGTAACACGTAGCTAGTATATCAACATCTTCAAAATGGAAAATAACTGGAAAAGGCTGATTGCAATGCATCTCCATCTTGACTTAAAGCAAGAGGAATATATGAGATAGATATCAAGTATTCTTCCTAGCAACATAAATGAGAATCCATAAAATATATGCTATTGATTATGAAGACGACACCTGAAGGAACCAAAGCCTGATTTAAATCCTTGATTTTGTCAAAGTTATACTTATTCCTCCTCATCACCAACAATTGTTTAATGGGAAATGAGAGGAAACATATGGGTCATAACTCAATGGGACACAGACACACCCAAGAAAAGATGCAGTAGAAAAGTTTGAGATACCCATACAAAACCAAATAACTTTCTCTGAAATCAAATCCCTCAAAAATATTAGTGGCCGAAATACACATATTTTCATAGTTTTCACTGAAGCACCTTACTGTTTGAATTATCTAATTATTTGGGAAATATGAAATTTATTTTTTGGGGTACATTTGTCATTTTGGGGACTAATTAGCGTTTAGATATTAGATTTTATACCAGCCTAGAGTTTAAGTTTTAACATGTCCAATTAAAAAGTTTAGACCCTGCATTTTTATTTTTATTTTTGTATTATAACCACACTTTCAGTATATGTTTGGTTGTTGTCCTTGTACTTATGTTCAAAACAGGAAAAAAAGAAACCAAAAGCAAAAATCCAAGGTTCAAACTTTTCAAATTCAGGGTTCAAACTTTTCAATTGGATATATCATGCTTTAAACTCTAAGATAGTATAAAATCCAGGGTTTAAACTCTAAGTTGGTATAAAATCCAGGGTCTAAACGTTAATTAGTTTTCTTTCAAAATAGTTTATTCATGGTGATTATTATTTTTTGGTTGAATTGAAACTTGATACCCTCAAATATTTTACTTTTTTCAACTTGATATCCTAAACTTTGTTACTCGACAACTTAATACCAACAACTATTAAATATTTTTAATTTAATAAAAAAAAGACGAAACTACTCCCTTTCCAACCCAACACTCCTACCCTGTCTGGCTGCCCCACCCTTGCCTCCCTCCGCTGTCCTACCCCTGCAACAATAGTGAAGAGACCAACTGGGTGAGGGAAGAGAGAGGAGGGATGTGCGGAGATAACTTTTTCTTCATGTTCATGCATATCAAAGTTTAGGATATCAGATTGACTGAAAAATTGATAATATTAAATTAAAATTAAGCATTATTTTTTTTATTTTAAAAAAAAAAAAGGAAAACCGAAATGTGAAAACAATGTGTCCGCTTCCCAATGAGCGCTGTGGCCAAATCCGTCTGATCACTCTCTCCCGTCACAGTAGTATTTCACTGGCCCACTCTCACTCCACCAAGCAAACGCAATCTCCTCTTCCCCTACAAATACCAGGGATTCCTTCTTCAACTCACTGTCTCTCTCTCTCTCTCTCTCCTCTATAGAGTACTCCCTCACCTTCTCTCTCTCTAAAGCTCTAATGGCGACCGTCTCCGAGAAGCTCTCCAAGCTCCAGTCCGCCGTCGCCGGACTCAGCCAGATCAGGTCAGGGTTCCGATCCATACAATACCCGTGTCCGAGTCGCGTTTCATCGGACACGTATCGGACGCGGCACAGGCGCTCCGTAATACAGCAAGGACGCCGCCGAGCTCCGTGCCGTGTCCAAATCGTGTCCGCGCAGCGTAGATAGGCCGAGCAAGATCAGATCCGGATCGGATCGGATCTGATCTGATCTGATCTCATATTCTCCCTCCACTGCAAAAATCGGTGCCGTGTCCACGTCCACGTATCGTGCCAGGACACACCGAAACTCGCGTCATGTCCGAACTGTGTCGTGTCCGTGAGGTTGGGACTGATCTCGAGTTTTTTCTTTCCTTCTTCTTTGTTTTGCAGCGAGAACGAGAAAACTGGCTTCATCAACCTCGTTTCCCGATACTTGAGGTAGATCGGCCACTAGTTTCTTGAATCATCAACGTGGAGAAACTCTTTTGATTTGATTCTTTTCATTTTTTTAATGAAATAGTGGAGAAGAGGAGCACATCGAGTGGAGCAAGATCCAGACCCCGACCGACGAGGTGGTGGTTCCCTACGACACCCTTGCGCCCGCTCCTGAAGGTAGTGTTTGTTGATCTGTGGAACGTTGATCGATTCTTTGTTCCGACTATGTTTCTGTTGTGGATCTAATCATCTGGTTGTGTTTGGAAGTGGTCTGATTGTTTGAATTGATGCAGATCTCGCGGAGACGAAGAAGCTTCTGGACAAGCTCGTGGTGCTGAAGCTCAATGGAGGTCTGGGCACGACCATGGGATGCACTGGACCAAAGTAATATATCATCATCCCATATCAAACATACTGACGTCAATGACGTCAATTGGTGGTTATATTGACTTGCTAAATTCACTTTAATCATAGGTTAGCTAGAAGTTGTAGAAAAGATTTTGTACAAGGCTATGAATACTGAACCATAATCGGAAACAAACAACAAGTATAGCAGCTTGCTATAAAGATTCAGGACGGTGAAATCTGCTAAACAGAATAATATGCTGTAGTAGAGGAAAGCAGTGAAAATTGCTATAAATGTTTGATAATCAAGTTAGCAAAACAACATGTTGGGGTGGTCAGAACCACCGTTGGTCAAAGCGATATTCGATCGTCGTCCATTGATTCGCTTCCATGAACCGACAAGTTCTGTAGAACTTATGGAACGCTCTTTGAATCACCTCTTATCGGACTTGGCGCTAATACAAAACCACTCGGAGTAAAGCACTTGTTACTTGGAGAGATCTCTGTTTTCTTCTTCAAAAAATTCTCTCGTCCGCCAAGAGTTGGTGCTTCCTATAAATAGGAGAGCAACCATGACTTGGTCAGTTACAGAATTGACCTGTACCCAGAAATGGCGGCACCAAAATTGGAGTAACTCATGAACGTGTGCAATCAATTATGAGCACCGAACAACTAGCAACAAGGCTAGCTAAGTAGCAGGACTACCAACAATGCCGCTACTATATGTGGAGCTATCAAACGCTACACTACCGATGTAGAGATACCAACAACGACGTTACCATATGCGGAGCTTCCACAGTGGGCTACCACAATGGTGCCTACCAGATGCAGAGCTACCACAACAGTGGTACCCAGCAGCGGTACCACGCGAAGCTACCCGCGCTACCCTGTTGCGCAATCTACCATCACTACAACGTGAAGCTACCCACGCTGCTCCTGTGCTAGCAGCTTTACCACGCGAAGCTACCCGCGCTACCCCACGTCGCTACCAAGCGAAGTGCCACTCCGCGTCCGACGCGAATGAGCAAAGTGCAAAGTTCGTCATCAATGCGCCACTCTGCGTCCTTTGCCCGCATCTGAGTCTGAGGGGCATAGCTCCGAAGGAATTTCCCAAAAAATGCCAATAAAAAACGAATGTTGATTGTGGGATTCAAATCTAGCCCACTTGTGAAACCCCCCACCACACATACCACTCAAGCTAACACACCATTGTTTACAAATCAATAAGTGAATAATTAAATATTGAAATACACACTCATAGTGTTCATTCTAAAATGTAATTGTGGGACCGAGTCACTCATAGGCTAGCTAGAAGTTTAATGGAGGTGTTCTCGGATCTCCTCTTCCCAGAATTTCCTAATTATGTTTTTTTGTGATGAGCTTGATATTATATTTTTTTAAGAGAATGAATGGGATCAATCAGATCTTAGCCAACTTCTAATAATATAAGGAAACACACGAGTAGTAGAATGTGAAAGTTCACTAATGTAAGTATTACATGAAGGAACTCGGAATAAGTGGAGGAAAGGGTGAGTAAATTACCCAAGGGTATACCAATAGCATATGACAGTTCATAGAACAACATAGTGAAGTCCGAAAACTTAGCGACCAAAATGAGAATCAACAACCCAGAAGCCTCTCAAGATCTAAGTGGTAGGACCATTTGCAGAGCAACTACAGCTCCTAAATTCCACTTAGAATTCTTTGAAGAAGGTTTCAGGCCCAAAAGATTATGATAATCAAACTTTATGAGAAATTGTAAAGGAGGACAAATGTTCTACTAAACAACTAGTTATTCTCATTTTTATTATGTAAAGAACTTGACATTGTTCATAGACTTCGGCGTGGTATAAAATCATGTGGCATGATGATATTAGTGAAAGTCTCCAGGAGGGTGCATGTAGCACTTAAACTTGAAGCGATTAAATGCTTGAATACTTGAGCGCTCATTGTGTTTGATTTTCAGTGTCCATGTTTATGCATCAAAAAAAGATTCTTATTCTAGAATTCTGTCTACAGTTTAGTTTTTGTTATAACTCGGTCTTGGAACCTGAATGACGTTGGCTCTGGTGTAGCATGTACCAGTTGCTTGAGGGAGCAATGTCCAGTGGATGTTGAACAATTCATCACTGGACCCCCTCTTTTATCCTTGTAAGGTGTGGTGTGCGATTGTCTCTAAGCCCCAGCCCTTGAAGCCAGTGACACATTGCCACCTCTTGTGATTGGAAATTCTTATGAAAACTTGTGCGATGCTAGAGTTTGCACTAAGGCCACGTTTGGTTCGTGGAATCATGGCCTGAGGAAAGGAAAGTAATTCCTTTCCTATGTTTGGATGCCAATGGAAAGTAGTAGGAAAGGAAAATGATTCCCAAAGGATGGAAAATAGGGGAGAAAAGATGCCCCCACCCACCCCACCCAAGGATTTTCCTACTTTAAGGATTCAGTTTTCCTTCCCAATTTTCTTGGCTTTTTCAAACACTGTAAAGGAAAATTGGTTGGAATTATAATTTCCCAAATGAAAGGAAAGAGCAAAGAATTGATTTTCTTTCCTTGCCTTTCCGCGAACCAAACGAGGCCTAAGGGTTATGGTACAAGGATAAATTGGGATTGGATTCATATTTTATTTTAAGGGCAATACTATAGGAGGTCATGTGTGCACCACATGACCACACACATGACCACTTAGGCCAATGGCAGTGTTTGTCTGTCAGAGGGTAGTCAAGTGCAAGGAGATGAGACGTTCAAGGTAGCAAGTTGATAACTTGCATACCAGCTATGAAATGCCAAATTGGTGGACATTTTTTCAATTGAGCAAAGGCTATCTTATATTAATCTATATTACAAGTTATTCTTTGTTGATCTCCATTGTCTCTCAGGCCTTATCAGTGCAATTAATGATTACATCTTATATCAAAAACATTATTGGCTCCATTTGCATCTGTACTTATATGTGCTGTAGGTATTTATACGATGACTCTAGGCTTTCATGCATTATTGGACTTCTTCATATTTTGCTGACTTGAAATAGCATCTCTCCTAATATGTTGCATTAGTTACTAGTATAAACTACGACAGTGTTATGGTGGTATAAACTAATAACTCTTTTATTGCCATTTATTCTAAAGATCTGACTGTCTCTCATTCCAGATCTGTTATTGAAGTGCGAAATGGTTTTACATTTCTCGACTTAATTGTTGTCCAGATAGAGGTAAGGTCACAACCTGCACATTTCTTTTCTCCCTTTCCTATATTGTCTTGTTGATGGAATGACATTTCAATACAATGGTGCAGTTTCTCAATAAAAAATATGGGTGCAACGTTCCTCTCCTTTTGATGAATTCATTCAATACCGATGAGGATACAGCAAAAGTAAAGTTCTTAACCTTTTGTTATTGTTGGTTTTATAGGTTTGATAGTGATTTTGTTGATAAACTAATTAATTGAAACATTTGTTGTGAAGATTGTGGAGAAGTATTCAAACTCAAGCATTGAAATTCATACCTTCAATCAGGTATGACAATATATCATCATTATGCATACAGTTTGTTAGCTTCAAGTTACTTGATAATATCCATATGCATGGCACATAACATGGGACACACAGTAGGAGCTTTCTGCATACACAATTGCATAGTACTAACCAAAAAGCCTCTTTCATCTTATTCCCGAGTGACTAATTACTGTGCCGTGTTTAGTCTTTTCGCTTGTGGATGGTTATTCTATGCTAGTGCTATGTACAAATACTTTTCAGTTCCCTTTTCACTAGAAGTTTGGCATTCGTGAAACATTATTAACCATTTTCTGAATTATCTGTTTTTCATCAGAGCCAATATCCTCGTATAGTTGTGGAAGACTTTACGCCATTCCCGTGCAAAGGCCAAGTGGGGAAGGATGGCTGGTAGGTTATGTTCAATGCTTATATTCTGAGACGCAAAATTTATTTCCTTTCACGAATGATTTACAAATAACTTAAGCTCTTTGTAGACTAGTAATTAGATGTCAAGTTCCTAAGAAGCTTGGTCTTCTACAAGTGTTGTAAGTTCAGCCTTTCATGCTCTGCTAATATGATTTCTGTTGCTTTTTGTTTACAAGAGGTTTACTAAATTAAGCATTATTATGTTCAATTTCGTACGTATGCATACATGAGTGTTTTCCAAGTATTGAAATTATATTTTCTTTAGCTGTCTTTGATTACTTCTTATGTATTTAAGTTTATACTATTTAGAAGTATAGAAGATACTCTGATTAATCTTGACTTTGGATCTTTAATTACTTGAACTTTTATAGCTTCTATAGTTAATCAAGGTGTTTTTCAAAAAATTTACTCTAATATGAGAGATCTAAAAGGTTGTCACCTATTTTTTGAACCCCATACAGGTTCTAAGAATAACTTGTGTATAACTGTATATATTGAGTCACCAGCCATCGGTTGCTTTTGTTATAAAGAACTTATTAACAGTAAATATTCTAATGGAGTTTAAAGGAATAATCTGCAATTTTGTTAATTCACTCCTTTAGGTCAGAGTTTTCTGTTTATGATGGGGAAAGTTGGCAAGGAGCCATAGTATCAGAAGACTGCTAGACTGCTCTAATAGTGAATATATTCTCCCCGATCAGTGATCATCCACTCACTTGTGCATTAGTTCACATGTCAAAAAGAAGAATATTTTTCTCTCGTATCTGTGGACACTAGTCGTGCACCTGGATGCTTTAGGAATGCCATTTCTTTTTGCTAGTTGGCTTGTCTCGTAGAGATGAATGCAATTTACTATAGATGATTGCATAATCTACCTCTTTTTACAATCTTTCCTAGTCCATAGAACTTGGAGAGTGCTCCTTGGTTGCATGAGCTTAAACTGCAAGATGTAAAGGTTAGGTCTACCTATGTGCCGAGCGACCTTCAAGGTATTATGAAAGATCCTCCATGCTAATAGCTACTTTGACTAGGAGATTAGCACCATACAGGGTTGACAACCAGACGTGCAAACTTTGTGAGTTCTTTTGTGGATCTTTCTTCTGCTCCATAAGCGACCCCATCTGATGACAAAAGGTTTGTAGATGATGGTGGTGGTGGTGGTGGTGATATAGTGCGCCTCTGTAGCATGCCTAGAAGAATTTGGCCTGTAGAAAACTGGGATCTATAATAAGCAAAGAAACTGAAATGAGACCTCTCATTTTAATCTTAATTGCTAGTGTGATACCTGAAACTTCTTGTTCCACTCCTAACATATCTTGTTTACAAATGTAAAGGTATCCTCCTGGCCATGGTGACGTCTTTTCATCGCTGATGAACAGTGGCAAGCTTGATGCTTTATTATCAAAGGTTTGCACAGAGAAATCTTACCTACAATGCACTCTTTAGCATTTGGCCTTCTATTTTCTGAACAGTTCTAATTTTTGCTTTGTTTATCTACTAATTTGTTTTCACCCTCTCCAACTTTTTCAGGGGAAGGAGTATGTCTTTGCAGCAAATTCTGATAATTTGGGTGCTATTGTTGACATAAGTATCCTTAAATTGTGATATATATTACTTTGTGGTAGAATTTTATACAAAAACACAACACAAATGCATGTCTAGCTGCCCACACACACACACACACAGATGGATATGCCAATATGTCCATCTGTTTTCTTCTTGTCTGGTATCAATAGTGATGTGAGTGTATCCTCCCTTAACTGAATATATAGAAATCTTAAATCATTTGATCAACAATCAGAATGAATATTGTATGGAGGTAATTTGACACTATCATTTGTTTGAATAAGAAAATTGAGTTTGAATAAGAAAATTGAGACTTCAGCCCGACATTCGATTCTATTTTTTCAGGTGACCCCCAAAACCTTGGCTGATGTTAAAGGTGGTACCTTGATCTCATATGAAGGAAGAGTTCAGGTGTGTCATGGTAGTTAGTGTTTCCTATACGTGTGCTCCTATCCATTTTTCTCATCATAACGCATGCACGCGTACATGATAGTTGAAACTGATGGTAGCTGTTCGGTAAGATTTTATAATTCACATCTCTTAATATGACTCCCCAAGCATGAGGTTTTCGCAGTGAAACAAATCACTTTTCTGTCAGATCAGTCATTACTGTAGTATGAACATATATATACTCCATGCCTCAACATATGTTTCTTTCCAGTTTCCTTTCCCACTATACTTGCACTCTCTATACCCTAACATTCACACCTCTTAATACGACTCTCCAAGCATGAGGTTTTGCAGTGAAACAAATCACTTCATTCTGTTAGCTCAGTCATTACTGTAGTGTGAAATATATATTCACCATGCCTTTAACATATTTTTTTTCCAGTTTCCTTTCCCTCTGTACTTATACTCTCTATACCCTTATTTTCCATCACCTCATTGAAAAGGAACTAGATTCTTGCTTCATGGTATATCGAGATATATAAGCGAATTTGGTGGTCTTGATGTGGATATGATTGGATTCTTCAGCTTGTGCAACATAGCCTTTAGTATAAGGATCTCTTAGTTCTCTCTTTTACTCAACTAGAAAGACAGGATTCATCCGTTCCCCATATAATTGATCCCTTACTCTACAATCAAACTTTCTTCGTCACCCATGTAAATAATTATGTGTACTGCTTTAATGTCTATCAAGCTACCAAAGTACATGCACCCATAATGTGGTTCAATCTCCCTTCTTCCTAGAAGTGGGCTGCTTCACAGATGGACCATCTAGCATGAAATGGTATTTGGATCTCTTATAACATAGATACTCTTTGATACATCCGAACTTTAATCGAATAATGTCCTACTATTTTGTTAAATCCTTTTACCTCTTACAATAATCTACTTGCACTTAAGATATTGATCGAGTACATAGACACTCAATAAAGTACATGTTCGAACATCATTGACTAATTCCTCACCAATCTAGAATCATTTCAACATTTAACAAGTCAATCGATTCAATTGACTAAAATAGATCAATTACAGAAAGAAAAAAAGAGAGGGTATTGACATTAGATGTAACTAAAACCCTTAACATTTTCAATGTTTTCATTTTGATTTAGAATATATTTCTAAGAATTTTGTTAATTCTTAGTATTTATTCACCAACCATAGATGGTCTGACTTCACTTCCTGTTATTTTCCATTGCAGCTTCTGGAGATTGCACAAGTTCCTGATCAGCATGTATGCTATGACAGAAGATGTTTTCCTTTATGTTAATCATGTTTTATGTATGTGGCTATATAGCTTGACGTTTTCCATGTTTTTGCTGATCCAGGTGAATGAATTTAAATCAATCGAAAAGTTCAAGATCTTTAATACCAACAACCTGTATGTTAACTAATAATTCAGTGCCTGATATTAAATATTGTAAACACGATTGTATTCTACTTATACCATTTATACAGGTGGATGAATTTGAAGGCTGTAAAGCGCCTTGTGGAGGCAGATGCACTTAAAATGGAGATCATCCCGAACCCCAAGGTATGTGATTTTTTGTTGTGTAGAAGTTTCTGTATCACTCGTAGTGCTTATGTTGTCACTGGTATTTTTTCAGGAAGTAGAGGGTGTAAAGGTTCTTCAACTTGAAACGGCAGCTGGAGCCGCAATACGCGTATTTATCAGCCTTTTTTTTCTCTACATCTTTTATCCTATCATCGAATATTTCTTGTTGTTTATTTTGTCTTTTGTTTTTTAATTAGTTCTTTGATCATGCTATTGGGATTAATGTTCCTCGTTCTCGGTTTCTCCCTGTGAAAGCAACATCCGATTTGTTGCTTGTTCAGGTAATTATAAAGTTTCATATGATTTTGTCAATGCAACCGGGGGCTCTCTGTTAGTATGATTGAAACTTATGAGCCTTACTAATACTTATGTTCTGCAGTCTGATCTTTATACACTGGTTGACGGCTTTATAATCCGAAACAAAGAAAGAAAAAACCCTGCAAATCCATCCATCGAACTCGGACCTGAATTTAAAAAGGTAAGTTGTATATCTGCATTTTGACAATATCAACTGTGTATATAGAATGCTGATTATTTTCGTTATTACAGGTCGGCAATTTCCTTGCTCGCTTCAAGTCCATTCCAAGTATAGTTGAGCTTGATAGCTTAAAAGTTTCTGGAGATGTTTGGTTCGGTTCTAGCATAGTCCTTAAGGTAATACTTACTCTTATTTATTCATGTATATGTTCTATAATGTGTTTTCTCAACGTTTCTGTTGTTTTCCTTTTTTCTTTTGCCTATTTGAAACCTTCATATATTTTTACTGTTATAGTGGTATGTAGATTTAGGTGTCGTAGAATTTGTTATCATCATCACAACTTTAGTGTTCTTCATGTCAACCGATGTTAGTAGGTTATGTTGTTTACGTCCATTAGACACGTGACTCAGCAGATTACCTAATTATGAAGTTCCGTGTGAATTACAATAAAGGAATAATTTTTTTTTCTCTAAAATATTTTGGCCAACATTTGTGTGGATCTTTCTTTCTGATGAATGAAGACAAAACGGATGTGATGGTATAGATACAACACATGAAACTCTTAAATGGTAGTTCCTCCCAATATTGGATAGCTAGTAGGACAAATCAAAGATATAATATTTAAATTTTCATATATTATGAGTACATAATTACCTTTTTTAAAATCCCTTTCCTTTAGATTTAGATGTTTGGAATATTTATATTGTTCGTTGCTTTTATGATGCTACCATAAATAACCTAGTTATGCAGCAACAAAGCTTTTGTATCAATTTGTCCACGCGACTCCTGCTGCCTCATGCAGGCTTAACTCTTGGTAGCATTAGCAAGAAATAAATACACCAACCCCCCTATGTTTCATGAGTATTACAGAGACTATCCCTATTTGAAACTAATTACACTCACCACCCCTCTCATTTAGAAATTTTATAAAACATAGGGGTAGTTAGTGTTATATTTTTATAGAAAATAGAAACTATAGGGGTGGTCCGCGTAATTAGTTTCAAAGTAGGGGTAGTTTCTGTAATAAGTGTAAAACATAGGGATAGTTAACGTAATTTGCCCCATTAGCAACAACCATTTCGTTTGTTGTTGTTCCAATTCATTCTTGTTATGGTATAAACCAAGTTCCAACTAATTTTGTTTTGGTCTAAACAACTACCATCTGCATTTGCAAAAAAGTCTCGTTACTTATAACAGTTGCATATAAAAGCCTCGACATATTGCATATGGAATAATCAGGTTCTCTGATTCTGTACGCAGTCTTTCGTCACTAATATTTCAATCGCATGTTTGTAAGCAATATAATCTGTATCTTCTTCTCAACAGGGAAATGTGAGTATCACTGCAAAGCCGGGGACAAAGTTGGAAATTCCTGACGGAGCTGTGCTAGAGAACAAGGTGACTAAACTCTTCTGGCACTCCATTGTGTTGCATCAACATCTTTTAAGTGGTTTCTGGAGATCACATACCAATGTGTTTTTTTTTTTTTGTTTCTTTACAGGTGATTAACGGCCCTGAGGACATTTGAGCGACTTATTTACTTCTACATTTTTGCTTTCTTTTTTTCAATGTATGATGTGACATATTTGGGAGGGAGCTCCTTTGCTTGAACTTTAAGAGCCTCGTGATTTATGTCGGTTCGATATTGAGATGTAATAAGATCCATATAGAACTTTAAGAGCCTCTCCTATATTTCATGAGTATTACAAGGACTATTCCTGTTGACTACCTCTCCTTATTAACTATAGGGTGGTCAGTGTTATTAGTTTCTACATAAAATAGAAACTATAGAAGGGTCCGTGTAATTAGTTTGATGGTCCGTGTAATAAGTGCAAAATGTAGGGTAGTTAATGCAATTAATCTTTTTTTTTTAATAAGAAACTGAAGTCCACAGGGGACTCCTATGGGTGTGTTAATTACACAAACCTCTCCTATATTTCATGAGTATTACAAGGACTATTCCTATTGACTACCTCTCCTTTATAAATTTTATTAACTATAGGGTGGTCAGTGTTATTAGTTTCTACATAAAATAGAAACTATAGAAGGGTCCGTGTAATTAGTTTGATGGTCCGTGTAATAAGTGTAAATGTAATTAGTTTGATGGTCCGTGTAATAAGTGTAAAATGTAGGGTAGTTAATGCAATTAATCTTTTTTTTTTTAATAAGAAACTGAAGTCCACAGGGGACTCCTATGGGTTGGGCTTAACCCCACATACTAAATAACACGAGGTCTAAGCTTCTCATCTCACGAACTAGTGAGGGACATAACTCATCAACAAGTTGTTTCTCAATATCTAACACCACAATTAATCTAAGAGATTTAGGGTTTCTATAATATTGAAATTTTATATTTAGGTCTCAATATTCTCCATAAGAGGGGTTGAGTTTCGTCATAACAGTTGACTTAGGTATTGTTTGGGAAGAGAAGAAAATGGGGGAAAGGAAAATTTTGAGGGAAAAATTGGAGGAAAATTAAAAGTAGTGGTGTTTGGGAAGAGGGAGAGGAATTGAGGGAGAGGAATGTGGGAGAAAAATTCATGTGGGTCCCACTCAAAAATTTTCCTCCCAAAAGTGGGAGGAAAATGGAGAGAGATGAGAGGATTGTGAAATAAATTACCCAACTACCCTTCAATAAAGTAGTTATTAATTATGATTTAAAAAAATCAAGGACTAAATGGTAATTATATCTTTCTCCATAATAAATAAAATATTATTTTTAAAATTTTCCTTCCCCTACTTTTTGTTTATCCAAACAAGTGAAGGAAAAATTAATTTTACCTTCATTTTACTCTTCTCCATTTTTCTTTCCCTCAAATTTTCCTCTCCCTCCCCTCCTAGGTTCCCAAACACAGCGTTAGAGTGATTGTCCAATTTGGAGACATAAATGCAAAATTTGAATATTATACGAAATTCTAAAACTAAACTGAAATATGTGAAGGTTGTCTTTCCTTAGTTAGTTTTACATTGTGACATGTGTGACTCTAGTTATTTAATCATTTTCATGATCAATCGAGATGAGACTTGCGATACCTTTGTTTGCTTCTATCATGATCTCAGCAGCCACACAACCCTCTGAGGTTCTTGAGTTGCAAATATTCAACAATTCGACCGGGACGAGAGATATCTGATGATGCATGGTGTCCATGAAGTCATCCCCATGGAAACTATCGTCATGAGGGTTGTGTAGCTACCGAGATCACGATAGAAGTAAACAATAATATCACAAGTCCCATTCTCGATTGATCGTAAAAAAAAAAAAAAAAAAAAAAAAAAAAAAAAAAAAAAAAAAAAAAAAAAACTAAATAATCCAAGTTACGCATCTCCTATCATGCAAAACTAAATAACCTAAGTCACATAACTCTTACATATTTTCAGGATCTCATAATATTCAAAAGTTACATTTATGTCTCCATTTTGGATGGTCAGCCCAAATCAATTTTTAGAACGAGACTCAAACCATCTTTTGAACAATATGGAAACGTAAATATAAATTTTTGGCTAATTAGTGTTTAGACTCTATGTTTTATATCAACTTAGAGTTTAAGTCCTAACATGTCCAATTGAAGAGTTTGGACCATGAATACTTTTTTCTTTCCATTATGCCCTTCCTCCCAATGCGTGAGAATAAAACTTCTCTATATAAAATTGTGGGTATAATGGAAATATTGAACCAAAAAAAAAAAATCTAGGACCTAAACTTTTCAATTGGACATGATATAGCTTAAACTCAAAGCTAAGTTTGTATAAAATTCAGCGTCTAAACTCTAATTATCCCATAATTTTTCAATATTATAAGAGACCCTAAAACTAAATAACCTTAAATCTAACACCAGTAAAAGTGCTATTTGATTGTGTAGAAGTGCAAGTATAAATCCAACATAAAATTAATGGGAATTTTTGACTTTCGCCCCTCTTATTGATAAAAATTTGTACTTGTCATATTTTTTATGTTTATTAGACTTACATTTTCAGTTTTAGTCACGAAAAACTTTTGTCAAATATTTATCGTGACAAAAAATAAAATGTAAGTCAAATAAATATAAGAGAAAATTTGAGTTGCATCACACTTTTTTTTTTACCATAATTAAGGTGCACCCCACCCAATTACCATAATACACAAAATCTTCCACTTTTGACGAAAACCGTTTATGACTGACGATTAACTCCTTTGATCAAATATTTAGGACCAAAATAGCCATGTCATCTTCCCCCGCGTCTTGTCCCTGTCGTACCTCCCCTCCACACGCCCCCTCTCCGTGGCTGCTCGCTCCCTCCCTACCGCGCACCTCCTGCCCGCTACCCCCCTCCTCCGTTGCTCCCTCCCTCCTCAACGCGCTCCCGCCGCACCCACCGCAGCTCCCCCCCTTCGCGCGCACCCCGTTGTGCCCCCGCCCGCTCCCCCCCCCCTCCGTTGCTCCCTCCCTCCTCCACGCGTCTCCCGCCACGCCCTCTGTCGCGTGTGCCCCGCGCCCCCCCTATGTGCGCCCCCTATGTGCGCCCCCCCCCCCCCCCCCCCCCTCCACTCGCCCCTACCCGCTCTCCTCCAACTCCTCCGCTCCCCCCCCCCCCCTGCAGCGCCTCCTCTGGCAGCAGCAACGACGAGCAGTGGTATCTAGCAGCGATAGTAGGCAAAACAACGACGAGCAACAACAACGGGCAGGGAGGGGGCGTGCGACGGGGAGGGTGGGGCGGCGCAGCGAGGAGGGGGCAGCGAGCTCCGGTCGGAGGGAGGGGGGTGGGGGGAGCAGGGTGGCGGCGCCAGGGAGGGTGACGCGGGAAAGATGATGATGACAATCAGTATTTTGGTCCTAAATATTCGGTCGAAGGACTTGACCGTCAGACATAGACGATTTTCGTCGAAAGTGGAAAGTTTTTGTGCATTATGATTATTGGATGGGGTACACCTTGAATTAGAGTAAAAAAAAAAGTGGAATGCAATTCAAATTTTCTCCAAGTATAAAAAGTGGGATGTAATACTAATACAAATTCTTATTAGTAAATGGAATAAAAGTCAAAAAATTCCCAAAATAAATTTACTTTGTGGAAAATGTAAATCCAACGGTTCATTGACTTACCACTATTGAAACCTTTGAAAGTGGACGTCTCAGGTTGATAGGTGTTTGTCTCAGTGGGATAGTTGAGAGATAACGGTCATGCATCAGTGTGTGTGGCTGGCGGGAACTCTAGAGTTCCCCCAACTTTTCCATCCAAACTCTTCACTCCCTCTCTTTTGCTTCCTTCCTTCTTCCTTCCTTCCCCCAACCGGAAGAACAGAAAAAAAAAATTGTGATGGCCACTGGAGCTGCAAGACTAGATGTCATCCCCCTCCCGTTCTCCTTCAAATCCAGACCCTCCCCACCAACTCCACCGCAATCCTCCAGAAAACTTGCGCAAAAGAAGCACTCTATTTCCATCCACCCCATCTCTTGTTCTCTTGTGAAAGAACAGCAACAACAAGAGGACCAGAGGCTTTCGTTCACCGATCCCGAAGCCGCCCTCCTCGAAGCGCTCCTGGGGATCCAGGGGAGAGGTCGCGCCGCCTCTCCCCAGCAGCTCATGGTAATGAAACGCTCAATCAACCTGATAGTATAATTAATATTGCCAACATAAAGTCTACATTGTCTCAATTGAAGCTCAAGGTACTCACCCATCTCGTCTCATGATTCGTTGATGCGAGTCCGAGCCTTCTCCCATCAAAACGGGGTTCGTAAGAAACTCCAATTAAAAAGCTTTTACGACCGAGGTACTAGACTTTCAGTTAAGTGGGTAGGCAGACGTGTCAAGAGTCTAGACGAAGAGGTATTGGCTCAAGGTAACTCTCATGATTCATTAATTAATCATGCCAAGAGTGGAGATTCATCAAGGACGACTAGGCACGGTGCGGAAAATAAATGGAGGCCTATTCTCATATAAAACTTCTTTTAATAAAAAAAAATCAGAAATTAAATTATCCAAAATTAGCATCAACTAAAAATCATTCAACTACAATATCTCCAATTGAAATAATATTCGACTAAAAGAGAGAAAGTAAAGCTAAACAAACAAGTATACCTCAATACCTCCATATTTCCACTTTGGCACTTTAGTGGCAACTGACAAGTAGAATTCATGCTTCTCTAGATCTCTCTTTTTCAGTTTCTCAAAGTGAAGAAGAATTTTTTTTGTTGCTGAAAGAAAGAATAAGAAAGGACAACCGTTTTTTGAGGAGTCGATATATATATGAGGTATCATTCAGTTTCTAAAAGTGAAGAAGAAAAAAAAATTTCGTTGAAAGAAAGAATAAGAACCGTTTTTTAGGAGATATGAAGTATCATATACTCTATAATTATATTTTTAAGTTTTCTAGAATAGTTGAGCCTACGAAAATAGTGATTGTAACAAAGACTCAACTAAATATGGGCAAAAAGTTTAATTTTACTAGCTTTTTTCTATATGTAGTTATATATAAACAAATGTAAAATATACAATATATACATATACTTTTTTTTGGATGCCTATGATTTCGGGAGGCCTAGTGCAGTCGCACTCATTGCACTCCTTCAAAACCGGCCTTGTCATTAATGTGTGATCATTTGGTTATCATCATCATCATCCAAACATTCTCCCGTTAGTGTCGGTTCAACTAAGGAGCAGAAAGAAACTCTAATAAAGAATTGACAAAAAATTTATGACATGTTTATCGATTCGACACTAACCATAGTCAAGGTAGCTACGAGCATCAGAGGGTCATGCCACACAACCTAAACTGTCAGTTGGTGGGTAGGTAGAACGGATATTATACATATTTGCTATAGGGGATTGCATTTATCTCTACAACACATTACGCATAGTGGGAGATGATATATATGCTATTGTGATCTTGTCTCTTTTTTGTAGGATGTCGAAGAAGCCATTAAGGCACTGGAGACCGCGGAAGGCGTGCCTGATCCTGTGAGATGAAACCTTTCTTTCAGTTCATCTATCTAATGCTGCTGGCTTCAATGTGTTTTGATCCTTTGCTTCCCTTGTGGGTATTTTTGTAGACTAGTTCTGGTCTGATTGAAGGCCGCTGGAACCTGATTTTCACAACAAGACCAGGAACCGCGTCGCCCATTCAAGTAAGGCATAACAATGTGCAACTCCATTATTTCCCCCTCTCTTTTTTTTTCTTTCTAATTACTACAATGATCCAGAATTGCAGGGGGCTAGTTGATGGCAATGTGAAATAGACCCAACTACTATTCGACAATATCTCCCCCGAAATTACTGCTGACTTAACTAGCATCATTATAACCTTGTTATTAGGACATAAAGAACTCCAGTTCATTTCTGATGACATCCTTCCGAAATACAAAGTTACTAGAACTATTAACATCTGAATATTGTTGGGTTGTATCTCGTTTCCGGTTGAGCGCTCAGATGGGGGTTGACAATGGAGTTGGTAATTTAGTCCCAGATCAGTTAGGAGGTGGGACCATGTGTTGTAGATAATTGGGATTGGTCCAGGCCTTACATGAGAATTCTCTTTTAAGACATATGGGCCCAATTGAGTATCGTACCTCATGGATCAACTCCGGTTCGAATCACACAGCGTTCCCAACAAATATGGGTAAAGGATCAAGTATAGAAGAAAAAAATGAAAGGTTACTTTTGATAATTGTTCTTCTCTGTAAATGCTCTAGAAAGTACTTTTGTGGCTAGGGTGTGCACTTTGCGTGCTTCCTTGTGTTTCTCCTGCATCATTTTTTCTTCAGATGGTTGATAGTTGCTGACATAAATACGTGGATACTAGCTAAAATCCATCATCAGCAATAAAATTACGAAGAATAATGGTTCACCATATGGAATTTATAATGCATTTTGTGAAGAAAAAAAAAATTGGTACTGTGGAGAACATTTTATGTTGATGAGTTGTAAAGTAGTACAAGTTAGTAGTCTCCATTTGTTTGGTTGTAGGAAGCACCCACACTCCAAAAATCTGGGCAGTGTGGTGACAGACGCGTATCGGACACACCTATCTCCATGGTATCCTGTCCTTACCGTGTCGTGTCGTACCCATGTCCATGCAGCATAATTGGTTAGACACGAGTTATCTTGTGTTTACCTATCCCTTCCAACGATTGCTTCAAGTATTTATGCAATTCTTTTCCCCTCTTCTTATTCGATCCTACTTATTTACAATGATGTATTGCTTTATCCTTAGTTTACCATGAAATTGTAACTGGAGTGGGTGCCTCACCAAATTCAATTTGTTAATTGTTCATTCTGAACCTACGTTTTTGTATGTACAATCATCTTGGTTTTCACTTTCTATAATTCTGTATGGTATCGGCTCACTGATAGACTAAAGGACTGAACTGGCCTTCCAAGAAAATTTAGTTAAAGAATCCTTTACACATTTTGATGGTCTTGAAAATGTGATATCCACTTATGACCTTTAACTTGCATGCAGAGAACATTTGTTGGGGTTGATTTCTTCAAAGTCTTTCAACAGGTGTACCTCAGAACAAATGACCCAAGGGTATCAAATATCGTAAAATTCTCGGAAGCAATTGGCGAGCTAAAAGTAGAGGTATGACTATCACTATGCTTTCCTTCGGGAATCGATCTTAAAATACCTAGTCCTACATTATATGCACATCACAGCTAATGTTTTCCCAGGCTGCAGCAACGATTAAAGATGGAAAACGAATCTTGTTCCAGTTTGATCGTGCGGCCTTCTCCTTCAAATTTTTGCCGTTCAAGGTTCCATATCCAGTTCCCTTTAGACTTCTCGGTGATGAAGCAAAGGGATGGTTGGACACGACATATTTATCTAACACAGGAAATATACGTATTTCAAGAGGAAATAAGGTAACCATGCAAGTTACATACATTTCTATTTATGTGTCTCTCAGAATTTTTCATTTATATATGATGGTTGTAAATACCTGATAACATTTCGGACTCATTTTATCGCACTAAAGATCCAGAAGAACCTATAGTGCAGGGAACAACATTTGTACTGCAGAAGAAAACTACCGAGATTACTGAACCACGACAAAGATTGGTAGAAGCTATATCTCTCGGGTCAGGAGTGCTAGAGGTTTTGACCTTAGTACTTAACTAATATTTACATGATTTAGTTGTGTGTTCATTCCTTTCCTGATTAATTTTTCATCATCAATATAATGATACAGGCGATTGAGGAGCTAGTTGATCTACAGCAGAAAACAGTTACTGAAACTCTAGAAGGAGAGTGGAAACTACTTTGGGCTTCACAGTCACAGGTACTTGTCGTAAGCAAATCATCGATCATCTAATTACATATATAATTCCTGTAAATTGCAATGATCTATATATAATATTTTGAAGTCGATGGTAAGATCAGCCTAGAATGTTGTTTTATTTGCTGTGGAGATATTTAGTTGTGTGATTAATTTCCCTCTCAACAGCCCACTTTTTATTTTCATATTCCATGTTTTATAGTCTCAAATGGAGCTCTGCTCATTTTTGAGGAAAAAAAAGCTATCAATAAGACATACGAAAGTTCAAGGTATTTATCTGCTAATTATAGTAGTTTAGGGTAGCAACTTGCTAATTTTAATAGTTTAGGGTAGAAAGTCATTAGACGGGAAAAGGTTAGGGTATTTAGTAGCAATTAAGCCAAAATTGAAATATGTAAAAATCAATTTGTTCAATATGCGAATGTAGACTAATTTTCACACCAAAAGGAGTTATACTCCCTATTTTCAGTTCATCCTTTTCCCATATAAATAAGAACTTCGACTTGGCTGCTTCACTCCTTCATTAGTGTTTAAACTTGTCTGAGTAGCCTTAGCAATATCTTCTCGACATGTCAGTTGCAAATTTTACAAACAATTGAAACATTATTCCATTTCAGGAACTACAACCTTCATAAGAGTTTTCTTCATTGTCTTCTGCATTATGACTTCTCGACAGTTCATTGACTCAAAATTATCTTTTATGTTCCAGTTGGAAGATGAAAGCTGGAGAGCTATTGCTGCTTACGGTCTTAAAGGTCTGCAGGTAACTAAAAAGCACCAAGTTTCCTCTTATTAATTTCACTGTAAACTACTAGGATTCACCCCAAATCTGTGTGAAAATTCCTTCCGTTTTCCAATCATACCATTTCTTGCAGATTGTGAAGAAAAATGGGCAGCTGGAGAATCAAGTTAACCTTGTTCAAGGATTCAGTTATTCTGCAAGTGGAGATATCATGTGAGTTCTCTGAAGCTGTTTATGTTGTGCAACTTCTGCTTGCGACACGCAGAAGCTCACACACAAATAACCTTACGACGGCGAGAATAACAAGGCATAATAATCTGAACAACAGCAACAAGAACAAACATACAAACACTTAATATTTAACATGGTTCGGTCAAGCTCGACCTACTACACGGGATAAGGAAAGAAATAACTTTCTTGAATCAACAATAGAACCTTACAATAATTACACACACAGTACGTAGTGTGAAACCCTCCCTAAACGAGATCTCCAACAAGCACTCGTTCTTCCTCTTGATGACTCCCTTAATGGCCTCCAAGAACTCTCTTGCAAGCCTCTCTTTTTTTCTTTCAAGCCAACTAAATTAGGGCATGAGGAAAACCTTAAAAAGGATTTCCTTCAAACCCAAACCCACGAGCAATCTGGACCGTTAAATATAACATCTTGAATCTGGATGGTTCTTCATTTCAGTCCAAATTTGAGCTAACGACATACCAACAGTATGCTGCTGGTACGGTTAGTTGAGCACAAAATTTGAGCCCAAACTTGTTGGAACAAAAACACAATCTACCGGTATACTAACGATATGTCGTCCTGATATTTTTAGTTGTTTCTAGCACTTGATACACTGCTTCGACCCCTCCTGGACTTCTCCGATCATATGCCAGCGTCCCGTACACTCCGTAGTTGAACACGAGCCATATATAAACATTATCTCCACCTTTTGGCTTGTCGTTCAACTAGCCACCTTATGAGAATGTTGTCGATACTCCGTGATAATTTAACTTTAACTCTCACTTTGATTTTCTTTCCACCGACGCAGCCTTTAGCTAGAACTGTGTAACCAACCACCATCACAATCTTGTCCAAGACTGAATATAGTCACTAACATGGTGTTTGCCCAGAACCGCAAATCTTTCACTACCTTCCTTCCGAGGTCGATAACCTTCCTCCAACCAGAGTACTTTAATAGAAATCAATGCAAACTTTAACCTTCCTCCAACCGGAGTACTTTAATAGAAATCAACGCAAAACTTTCACTACCTTCCTCCAACCAGAGTACCATAAGATATTTGTTGGCTTCACATTCGTGTTGATCTTCAAGATATCGATCTCCTTATTGCACCATTTCCATATCTTATGGTACACATGTCAATATGCTCGTTCGACTGCGGTATACTGAATTCTCCGCGTGATGCATCGCACTTTGACTGCCCCAAAACACCGGAATCTGCATCTTCTCGATCTCAAACTTGCTAACAACACCTCTTAACTACATGGCCTCCTTTGATGCCTCGTCTATTGCTATGTATTATGACTGAAGTGGAAAGCCCCAATATATCTTGAAGTGTCAACTTCCAACTAACTGAAAAATTTGCAAGTGCGTATACATAGCAAGTAGTTGACCTTCTCTTATCCAAGTCACTAGTGTAATCAATATCCACATACCCCTGCAACTGGCTCGATTCATGTTCTGACTTGTGAAACAACAAATCGAGATTTTTACTGCCTTTATGATAGGACAATATCCACTTTGCAGTCTTCCAGCAAAGCCTTTCTGGATTTGGCATGTATCGACTCACCAAACTGACCGATATGATAAATCAAGACATATACACACCTAGCACGCATACATCAACAATCTTATCGAACTCACATATAGAACCCAAGACATCTTTACCTTCTCCTCTGATTTTGGGACACCCCTTGGAAGATAACTTGAATTAACTATTCTGTCTAGAGTCCTTCATGTTGAATCTCTCCAACACGTTCTCTATATATTTTTCTTGGGATAACCATAGTTATTCAACTTTCTTGTCGAAGTGAATTTCCATTCCAAGGATCTTCTTTGCTCAACCTAAGTCTTCATGTCAATTTTGTACTATAATAAAGCTATGAGTGCCCTTATCTACACCAGACTCTTAGAAGCAATCAACATGTCATCAACATTTAAGAGAAGATATATTGATGACCAATCCATGAGCCTCCTTGAGTAGATGTAACTCTCATATTCACATCGAGAGAAATTTATTTTCAACATAAAAGAATCAAAGTGCTTGTACCACTGCTAGGGAGATTGCTTCAACTCATATAAAGACCGCTTGCCTTGTCGCGCTCTATAAATCCTTTCGGTTGCCTTACAAAGATCTTCTCTTTCGACACTCCTTGCAGAAACTTGGTTTTGACATCCATTTGCTCCAACTCTATATCTTGAGTCGCTAAAAACGCCAGTAACACCCGAAAAGAAGTATGCTTGACTACATGCGAGAATATTTCGTTGTAGTTAAACCCTCTCCTTCTGAGCATACCCTTTCCCGATCAATTGCGTCTTGTATGGCTCATTGTTCTTCTTCCTAAATATCCACTTGTAGTCAATAACCCTTTTGCCCTTTCTATAGCTCGATCAAGTTTTACTTATCATTCTTTCGAAGTGACTCAATATCTCCTTCATAACAACTATCCAACAATTTATGCCATCTTTGCCAAATAGCCTCCTTATAATCGCTTTGATCTCTCATTTCCACGATTAAAGTAAATGTAATCATATCTTCAAAGCCACAACGTACTGATACTTGTGTACATTGTGATCTCCTTAATGCTATAGTCTCTGGGTCCAGTTGGAATTGGTCCTCATCCTCCATCTTCTTAAAATATTCATGCTACTCGACACCGATAGGCTATAATAGTGCTTCAAAGTCTGTGTCTTCATGAGTGTCAAGAACCTCCATCTCCATTGAGTTATCATCGCCTACTGTGGCACTTGCCTCCTTAGGCTTTTCTCCATGTCTTTCAACATAAAAGCCTCATTGAAGATCATATCATGGTTCATGAACATCCTTCTGTTTTCTGGATCCCACAACTTGTAGCCTTTAACTCCATGTTTGGATCCCAAGAAAATGTACCATTTCGAATTTGACTCCAACTTAGTTCTATCCTTCTAATTCATGAGTGAATATGCAGGGCACTCAAACACGCACAAATAATCATAACTGACTGACTCCTCTCTATACCTCCTCAGGAATAGGAAGTTTAATGGGTGTAGATGGTAATCTATTGATCTAATAACACGCATTGCTCACTATCTCTGCCCATAAGTCCTCTGTAAGATCGGTCTGCAACCTCATTCTCATGGTTCACTCTAATCGTGTCTTACTCATGCGCTCCGCTATTCTATTCTACTCTAGACAGCCTAAACTATTCATTGTCTTTGTATGTGTACTCCCTACAGTAGTCCTGGAACCCTGTCGAGATATACTCGTCTCCATTATTTGTGCGCAAATACTTCATTGTTTGTCACTTTTGGTTCTCCATAGTCGTCGTCTACTCTTGAAATCAATCAAACACCTCTGACTTGTGTTTTGGGTATGTGAGAAGTTAAATGAAGGTGACGTAGTATTCAGCTCCTCCCTTTGATCGGATCGATAATAGCCCCCATATGTTTAGTGAATACAATCGAGGTTTCCTTCGATCTTGTGCACCGCCTGCTTGAAGCCTCTTACTTGTCCATCGTGCAATACTTGCAGAAATATAGCTTGCACTCCTTGAGGCCCTTTAGAAACTTCCTCTTGTGCAACTCAGGAAAACCCCTCTCACTCATATGGCCTAGACGCATGTGTCATAGACTTGCGGTATTCTCCACCTCTTTCTCTTTAACAAATGTTGTACCATCAGTTATCGTACTTTCGTCCAATTGATACAAGTTTGATAGCAATATATGCCCCATCATGACCACCAAGTTGTTCTTCACTATCTTTAGCAAATCGGCTTGGCCAACAAACTTGCATCCTGTTGCGTCCTACGCACGTAGAAAAACGAGGTTCTTCTTTAGATCCAGAACGTGTCTTACATTCACAAGGTGTTTGCCCATATCATCAAACATACGGAGCTTGATGTTCCTTATGCCAATGGTCTTGCACGATGCATTATTTTCCATGAGAAAAACACCACTACCACTAAACTCCATATATGTTTTTCCATGTTTTGTCACTTATTGTATGAGTAGCAAGAGTCAAGAATATAAGCTTCGGAGATTTTATCCTTCCCTCTATCTGCAGTAAGTACATCACAAGGTAACTCCTTAGGTTTCTATGTAACACTAGCCTACCCCGATTGCTAGAACTGACACATTTATTCTTCTTCTCCAACTATTGCTTATATTTTGGATATTGTTTTTCATATGCCCTGACCGTTTGCAAAAGAAACAAGCATCACTCTCTTGTCCAAATGATTTAGACTTTCATAGCTACTCTTGCCTCCATCCTTATTCTTCGACCTTCTTTAATTAGCGATCAATCCTGATGATTTCTCAAATGGATTTGGCCTCTTCATAAACTTATTATTAAGAACACTTGTTGTCATCTCGTTCATCTTGAGAGTCTTCTTCCCATAAAGGATCTTTGTCACCAAATGATCATAAGATCTCAGAAGCGAAGATAGGAACTTATTCTCTTCCTCTAACTTTATTTCAAGACACAAAAGATAACTAACAATATTGTCAAATTTGTTCATATGGTTAAGAATTTGGTCATTTCCTTCATACGTAAATTGTAGAGTTTTCTTGATATACAACTTGTTAGACAAAGACTTTGTTATATACAAGCTCTCAAGCTTCAACCATAAACCGGCCACAGAAGTCTCGGACATGACATTGTACATCACCTCATCCGTCAAATAGAGCTTTATCATGCTCTTTGCACTCTAATTCATGTCATCCCATGCATCACCTGTCACATCAGCAAACTTTTGTTCTTACCGACGACGACATTAATCACTTCCTCTTTCACATGGATAGTTTTGACCCTTCTCTGACACAAAGAGAAGTTTTCTTTACCATTGACCTTCTCTACCTCGAACTTGGTGCTATTAATCTTTTTACTCGTCATCCTAAAATTCAAAAATAGAGAAAATCTCCTTGGACCTTGACGAACCAACGATTTCAATAATCCTGATCTATGAAGATAGGAGCAGACTAATGTAATCTATGAAGATAGGACCAGACCAATGTAATCTACCGTTGATCTCGATCCAAGAATTTGACAATTCTCGTAGCTCTGATACCAATTTGTTGTGCGACACTTTGAAGCTCATACATAAATAACCTTACTACGACGAGAATAACAACACACAATAATCCGATAATATCAATAAGAACAAACACACAATATTTAACGTAATCCAGTCGAGCTCAATCTGCTCCACAGGACAAAGAAAGAAATAACTTCATTGAATCAATAAGAGAATTCATACAAATAATTACACTCAATATCGTAATGCAAACCCTTCCTCAACGAGCTCTCATTCTTCCTCTTGATGACTCCCTTAATGGCCTCCAAGAACTCTCTATTTCAAGCCTCATTTTTCTTTGAAGCCAACTAAATTAGGACATGAAGAGAGCCTTATAAATGATCTCCTCCAAAACCCTCAAAGTCATGAACAATCTAGACCGTCGAATATAACATCTTGAATCCGGACCGTTCTTCATTCCAGCCTCAACCTGAGCCAACGACATACAGACGGTATGCTGTCAGCATGCTACCTATATATGTTTAGTGAGCACAAATTTTGTGCCCAAACTTGTTGGAATAGATACACACTCTACTGGTATACCAACAGTATATCGTCCTGATACTCTTGGTTGTTTCCGGTCCCTGATACGTCGATTCTTTTCGGACTTCACTGGTCATCAGATAACACCCATATCATTCCATAGTTGAACACGGGCCATATACAACAGTTTCTCGAGCCAGTGCTCGGTAGATTTTCGCACTCTTTTGTCGGTATCTTGTAACCATTATGATATACAATTATTAATGCATGACACTATTTGTCACTGGTTTTCTGTAGAATTTTGCAACTAGGTGTTCATGCGAATATGTTTCTTATGGTTCTTTCTTTATGTTGAACGAGCAGGAAATTATCTGACAGTAACACTTACACCATAAGAATGGACAATGGGGCTGTTCGTTTTGGTGAATTCAGGTTTCCCCTGGAGATCAAAAGCAAATACAACTTGGAATTACTGTAAGTTATCGAGTAATGGACCCGTGTGGAAGAAAAGTTCATTGGTCACTGTTGTTATGATATTTGCTGTTCTCCTTGTTTTTCGTTAGATGAATTTGCATAAAAGCATACAAGCTCTGGCTGGGTGGCGGAAGGTCTGTGGATCGAGCCACGGGAGCATATTATTCCTTCCATTTATGCATCATTTGGTTGGCAGAATCATGGGATTGGAAAAGAAAAGTCACTCATTTCCTATGTTTGAATGTCAAAAGAAAGTACGAGGAAAGAAAAATAATTCCATAGGGAAGGAAAATAAAGGAGAAAGTGGTTCTCTCATCTAACCAGGATTCACTTTCCCACTATAGGGAATTCAATTTTCCTTCTAAGTTTTTTGTACTCTCCAAACATAGGAAAGAAAAATGGATGAAAATTGTAATTTTCCAAGGAAAGGAAAAGAACAAAGGCATACAATACAGTGTGCACAAAAAATTCCGAACGTTATGTCGGACACCGTAAAAAAAGATGAATTTGCATAAAAGCCGAGAAGTTGAAAAAAACCAACGCAGATATCAGTATCTTCTGTTATTTTGCGTTTTAGTTTTAGGGTCTACTATAATATTGAAATGTTGTGTTTATGTCTCCTACAAGAGGGTTTGGATCTCATCCTAACGCTCTTGGGTTGATCATCCAAAATGAAAAAAAAAATGTAAATTTTGAATATTATACGGAACACTAAAAGTAAACAAAAATATGTGAGGGATATGTGATTTGGGTTATTTAGTTTTGCATTGTGAGGGTTCTAAATGGAAATATGTGATGGTTGAGTGATTTGAGTTATTTAGTTTTGTACGATGAGGGCTGTGTGATTTCGATTATTTAATTTTTTTTCATGACTAATCAATCGAGAATAAAATATGTGGCACTGTTGTTTGCTTGAGTTGCAAGCATTCAACAATGCGATCGGGACAAGAGACATCTGACGATGCACGATGTCCATGAAGTCGTTTCCATCGAAACTTCCGTCAAGGGAGTTGTGTGACTAATCATCATAGAAGCAAACAGTAATGTCACAAGTCTCATTCTCGATTGGTCAATGATAAAACTAAACTTGTCACATAATCTTCATCATGCAATACTAAATAACACAAGTCATACAAATCTCACATATTTCTATATAGTTTTAGGATACTCAAAATTTACATTTAAGTCTCTATTTTGGACAGTCAACCAAGTCAACCGTTAAAACGAGACCCAAAGCATATTTTGGACAATATGGAGACCTAAGTGCAAACCTCCAATATCATAGGAGACCATAAAACTAAATAAACCTATTGGATTTTAGGGTTCAGGAATACTAAAGCGTTTCTACGTTCTTCAGGTATGTTGACAACCAGATGAGAATAACCAGAGGCTTCCAAGACAGACTATTTGTTCACTTGCGGCTTGGTGATGCAAAGGAAAGCTGAAGCCCAAATGTACAGAAGAGGGGAAATGTTCTGGCAAGCAATGACAATTGACAAACTATTGTAGGCATCACCCGAACAAACAAAAAAATATGCAACATTGTTGTGAGAATTCACTACTCTAATGTAGCTTTATTGCTGAAAGTGGCAGTTTGTTTCACCAATTTCATTTATATTTCATGATAGTTGAAAGTAAAAAAATTGCCAGGTGAAATGCCAAATGCCAACATTTTCAACTGTGAATATGAGACACAGAAAACCTGTACTCCTGTTTGTTTTGGAAAATGCAGTAACTAATTGGTGAGAGGCATAATCCGAGCATCCGTTGAGCATCGACAGCAAGAATGACTCCTGGAACATAAAAATCATTTTCACAATCTCAGCCTGGGGAATTTCCGATAACTAAAATGAGGGTTATACAGAAAATTGTCTTTATTTGTTCCATACACGATAAATATCGGAACCTACTATTGCATACTCATACATGTCACATAATTTACGAAGAAGAAGAAGAAGAAGAGGAACCATGGCTGGAAATAGCAGGCAGGTTGAAGAATCTTGCATAGATATAGATATGAAAATTGATCTCTGCTCTTGGTCAGTACCAACTAATTTTCCATCCGCTGGACCAACTTGTATTGAACGGCAATTGAGCCATCACGTTAATTTATAGCTAAATTGTCGCACAGTGTCTTATAGGCTGCACTGCAATGCTTGAATTTTTCCTCTGCGGCTACCTAGTCATGGAAAATGTACAGAAAAAAGATCACATTCAGTTTGTTGTAACCTATAACAAGAAACCAAAATTACTTTCCATATTACTCTTCCACCACACACACCCACACACAAAAAAAATGTGCAATTGTCAAGAGGAAAACCCATGAAAATTTATCTTTCCACAACTCCATTTACTACCACAAATGATAAAGATGGTCTACCAAAATATTAGTAAGACCTTGATCTTTCAATATCAGGGTGTCCATAACTTGCCACACTAGACAGGCCTGTTAGTTGCCAAAGATAATTATATTATTTGAAAGAAAAGTTATAAACTATTCTTTCACCATGCAATATTCAGGTGTTTTCTGTAAAATACTGATTATTTGTGATAGCATCAATACGTGATACTATGTATCAATGAGTCGGTACTATGGACGTATTAGCTGCGATTTAGTTCATGAATTCGATGCAGCATACTGATACTCCATTTCCTTGCATCTAAATCACCACATTTAGGATCATAGACCACAATCTCAATCAGACCCCATGACAAAACAAATCATTAGGATCACAAGCCAGCAAGACCCTCCTAGCCTGTATATATTTGGTTTCGACTTCTCAAAATGTTTACTTACTTAAATGTCAACTTTTAACATGTCCATAGGACAGCTGCTAAATCATGTAAAATGGATCCATTTTGAGCATCAATCAGGTCAGAGTGGTCAGGTTTAGATTACCAACTTGTGTGCAGGTTAAGTTCGGGGTTAACAAATGGACCCGAGCGCATATTCAGGTTGAGAGAAATAGCATAGGTCCTATGTTGCACGGACAGGATACCACATGAAGCAGTAAGGACACAGCGACATGGGCACGGCACCTATTTTGGTGCGACCTATTGTATTTTTGGAGTGTCCACGTTGTGTCCAATATGTGGGCTGCCACATACAGCAATTGTCATATCGATGGAATTGCTTCTCTGGAAGTAAGATGCCACACTAAAAAGGGCTTCTGTCCAGATAGTTTGGCAATAATGGAAAGCACTTGACGGTTTTAGAAGCATCGTCATCCAAAAGGTGTAACTGAATATGTGACATTATATCATCCTCCGACGTCCATGATGTCTAAAGCATTTGGCATGATTTGACTAGCTAATGCAAGACAATAAAATTAAATGGCAGAATGATGATGATGAGTTGGCTGATCCAATTGTGAACTGTCATTGAAGACGAGCACTCAATTGTTATTGGAGGCGTATATAGTGCACGATAGAGATTCCCTGAGCTTTGCGTGATCATCTACTTTGTATAGAATAACTATCGTAACTCAAATTCTTAGCCAAATATAACAACATGAAAGCATTATTCAAGTTGTTTATGCTCACCTACACAATTCCTCTTCTTCCATTGACCATCTCCTTTGTGTGGTACACTGCAATTTCATTTCATTTTGATCCGGTAAAAAAGTTCAATGTTGGTCATGGGCTACTGAACACAAGATCTTTCTCCCTTACCTGGTTTGGGATATGCAGCGGAGGCGCAAAACTGGTGATTAATGGGGTTCATCACTTTCACTCATGAACAAAACAAAATATTTGCTAACGTGCTCACATCAAATGTTGGAGAGTTGACGCCTGGGAGAGTAACCGCAAGTCCTGTAGGTCACACATGGTTTTGGCTGATAGCTACATTGAGTGAATGAGTTCTCCTACTGTTTTGCAAGTGTCGGATACATAATAGTCTAGTTAGAACCTCATGATGTTCAGACCAAACCACAGGATTAGGTCTAAACCAGACTGGATCACACACACAACCATTGGAATTCAATCCAAGCCTCAGCACTCGGCCAGCGGTACCCCCGACTACGCCTCTCATATGCTTATGTCAGTCCAAACATTGTAGATGGAAAGGGATCATGCAAGGAAACACTATCACGTACGGTAAGCTTTGGTTTATCTTTTTACCTCTTTTATAGGGAAGCTAGGTAATTCTGTAATCTAGGGGGTGTCTAGGAGCAGGGGGTTTTCCAGCAGTTTTAGATGAGACCACCTAGGGTCTGGCCCAGAGTTTGCGTTGGCCGGGGTTGTCAGATGCAGTGCCAGGTCATTTACTAGGTAGGGCTGGCCAAGCCATTTTCCTATCAGAACTTAATTACAGCCTACAATAAAGATGTAACATTCTCAGTGATCTTTCTGACTCCACTAATGAAATTTTTAGATCATAACATCTGGAAGAAAACTAGCCATGTATCCATTGAGAGAAGGCTCATGTGTCCCCACATAATGGACATGGTAACATTAAGGGGCTGTTTGGCATAAGAAAACTTTTGGAAAGCAAGAAAGTTTCTATTAGTTTCTAGAAACTTTAGAAAACGAACTTTCCAATTGGAAATGTTATTTGGTTGCAATCTATAAGGTAGAAACTTATAGTTAATGATGAAATGGTAGTAATAAAATAAATAAATAATATAGAATGTTTAAATGTAGATGTTTGCTTTTTACAAGTAAACAATAATAATAAATAATAAAATAGATCATAATGGCTTGAACGAGTTTCTATGACTTACAACAAATTTGGGAGGAAGGAGAAAGGGGAGTAGTTTCCACTTTTGTGGTGGGTTCTACTAGTTTCCTAACTTACTTTCCATCTACCAAACCAAAAAACAAAATGGACAGTTTGCATAGTTTTCATACTTACCAACTTTCCCTCTTAACTTCCCATTTTCCAAACTGGCCCCAAGGAGATGACAACTGCTAGTTGGTCTTATTTAAAAAAAAAAAAGAACTGCCTACCACACACTCGATCTTCTCAAAGCACTAATGGTATTCATAAGAACAGCATGTTGCACAAATCACTGTGAAGCTTACCTTTGATGAACCCTGGTGACGATCTGGGTGCCATCTTAGAGCACAGGTTCGATACCTGGAAACGTTGTAGCCACACAATTAGATGTAGCAACTTTTTATAACATGAATATGAAAGTAAAACCAAACACATTTCAACTACTTGGGCAAAATTTCAAATTTAATGTAAATTCCGGCCTGTTTTTGAAGTTTCAACTAAATGCACCGAATTTTCACGAACTTGAGAAAGTATCTGGTCAGTTTCGCTTAAGAGTGAATATCAGCTAAGTGGGCCAGTTTTTGGCCATGAGAGACGCACCAAAAGGAGAAAACCTTTCCAGCATTTGCTCGACACTGAAGGTATATCGACCCAAGACAATTTCTATTGTGCAGTCTCTAATGTCTCAGATCGAAACATTGTAATAAGGATGAAGAACCTAACTGCAAAAGAGGTATTTATTTGATGAATCATCTATCAATAAGCATGTTATTTCTATGAATCATCTATCAAAAGAGGTATTTATAGATAAACATTGTAATAATGATCAGGAGGTATTTATTTGTCAACTCAAGAGAGCACAAGTCATCACTTAAGAACATGAGTCACCAACTTAAGAAGCATGGGTTGTAAAGTTAAGAGAGCATGGTGACCAACTCGAGCATGAGTGACCAACTTAATAAGAATGAGTTGTCAACTCAAAAAAGCACGAGTGACCAACTCAAGTTGTCCACTCAAAAAAGAACGAGCACCAACTCAAGAGGCATGTGTTGTCAACTTAAGAGAGCATGAGTTATCAGTTACTTGAAAAAGGGGGTCACATGTCCTAACCTATTACAGCCTGTAAAAAAGAAGAAGAGAGGTAGAAAGAATAACAAGAGAAAGTGTAAAGGATGAATGTCAAGATAGCGCGCGAGAGAGATGCCTAGTGAAGGAGAAAAAGGAAGAAAGAGTTCGTCACACTGTAGGATTTCGTATCGGAGTCCAACATCAATTTAGAAAGAGGAATAAGAGGTTATCAAGGGTTTTGTAGAACCGTACTCAGTATAGCCTAGAGGACCCCTAAAACTACCATAGGTTTGGTTATAATGATATGAGGTAAATTATTAATCCTATTTCATATTTTACATTAATATTGTATTAAAACCAACTTTTGTCCATACTAGATAACTATGACAGGATTCTTGTGGATAAAAACATGTTACAGATTATTTCTAAATGGTAAAACTTGCATGTTTTACTAAAAGAGAAAGTTGTTTTATGCATACACATGACTCGTCTTGTGAGGAGCTATCTATATTTTTAAATGTTGCAATGCTTGACATCTACTTGGGAATTTTTTGAGACATTTTCACATGTTGCAACATTGCACATCTACTTGGGATATTTTTGAGACATTGTTGCATGTGTCGTGAATACCTGTATCGTAATGTTAAGCCATATGATTTCAGTGGAGGCACTACAAGGAGATGATTGAATCACCCCTCACCTCTTGACCAATTATTAATATTCTGATCGTGTGTTTTTTGCCCCTGAAAAACTGAGAATTGGTTGAGGAGTGCACGTGACTTGCTAGCGTGCTAGTACCTGGATTGATTATGCACTAAAATGAATCCTAGGGCTTGTCTAATATCTTGCATAAATGCTTATAAATTTCTAGAGAGAACTTCAAAACTTGACATATTAGGACAAGATATCTATTATGTTTCTCCATTTCGAGCATTATTGTTTATTCTGGATATATATGATTTCACAAAGAAGAATGTTAGATAGGATTTTCTTCTTGCGAGACATGGAATCCTCACCATTTATTCAATGTTGTTTCTACAGTAGAGATTTGAGGTCCTCCTGATCATTTGACAGAACGAGCGACTGGAGTGTTAGGTCTCGTTTGTACTTCTTTACTACTTTGTTAGTAGTTGTTTATGCTTAGGTAGTTCAGTTAGAAGTTGAACTCTCTGTATGTATTACATTGTGGATAAAGACAGTTAGGAAGATGTAAAAGTTTTCATGTCCTTTACGATGAATATGTTGGATGTTTTTGTTAAAAAAAATGCTTATGATTTATCTAATTGGAGAATCTTGTAAAATTTTATTACACTATATCGATGATAGACTCCGTAGGAACCCACGGTCGTCAAGTTGCCCTTGTGTACATGTTGGTTTTGGGGCGCAGCAATGTTACAATGGATACTTATCAGTATTGACTTAAATTTTAAATCTTGATTCAAACAAAACATCAATAGAAAAGGCAACGCTCATTTGAGCACCTGAGTGAAGAAAACTTAGAATAAACTTACGCGTTTTTCACTTCTTCAAGTTTTAGTGGACCAGAAGCATTTAAACCAAGAGCTAGCCTTTCAGGAGCTAAATTTGATCGAGGAGAGCTATTCGTTTCCTCTTCTTCATAATCCGATTCGTCTCTCCAATCCCAAGAGCTTCTATGATTAGCTTTCCTGGAAGAGTACCTCCATTGAAAATTATCAGAGTTATTGAAAGACCAATAATAGTACCCTTCCCCACGAAATGCAGACCGTTCCCCTCGATATGCAGGCCGCTGCCCACCAAATGTAGACCGGAATATTGTTTCCACTCCATCATCGTCACTTGAGGAGAAGTCAAAACCTCCTTTTCCTAAATGAAGAGAATAGATATACATGCCTCAGTACATTCCTATGCAAAATATCTGCCAAATACACAAATATGCTTGCAACATGCTTCACCTTCAGATAGCTTTAGATTAATCTAACTTTTACAGTAACCTACGTTTATTACTTGACACACAAAAAACCACATTAGCATGCATGCTTAACAAGTAAAAATATCGTAACTGAGGATCAACATGAAAGAGAGAAGAAATATTAAGTATCGCCATCCAAGCCTTCTCGCGTCAGAATGGGGTCAGCTATGTTGTATAAGCAAGCACCACAAAGGATTTGACAAAGTTTATGACCAATTGTTGACTTGCCATCAATCCTCTATGTTGGTGTAAAATCCTAAACAAGATAGAGCATGAAAGGATCATGCCACAAAACCTAGGCGGCCAGTTGGCAAGAGGCCAGACCTACCTTCTGGATGCAGTCTAAGCTCATACGACCAAGGAGAACCCTCCAAGCTCAGCTAGAATATAAAGAGTCCAAACAATGAGTTAAGGCTATACAATTTGCTACAGGAATTGTATTCATCTCTACGACACGTTGGCCAAAGAGTGAAAAAGGAATGACAATCCCATTGGATGAAATAGTAAGTAGATAAACAGAAAATGTAAAGTTTATGAGTTTCATATGTTAGTAATACAGAACATTTTCAATTTCCCTTAAGAGACAACTAATTAAGCTTCCGACAAGAAAATAAAACATGTCATTCTAGACAAAGGTAAAAAAGAAGTTAAAACGATCTTAGATATCACAAATTTTCTCACTTTTGTTCCGACTACTTCCCCATTGAGGTTCATGTGAACTAAAACCATCTACTTGTGCTCCTTTAGACCAATGTTGCCTTCTGAACCATGCGGTATCTCGTCCATCTTCATCATTCCAACTCTGAAACAATGAGAAGAAGTGGGCAAATTTAGACTAGGAAAAAAGCGGTTTGGTACAATACAGATTTGCATAGCTAGCAACTCGTATAACACAACTTGTAGGGAGATGAACAGATAATTCAGTAGCAAATGTTGGGGTGAGTGAAACTGACATTATTCTATACAAAAAAGATAAAACAGTGATAGCAATAAGTTTACCAGCTAAGTCCTCAAAGTTTTTGATAATCCAAAAAATTGCAAGTTGAAATTCACTATCCATACTCAAGCCGAAACTCAACCAATTCCCGTCTAAGGGCGGTGCATGACTATGATACCGAATCCCATATCTTTCCTTTGTCATATCGTGGAACTGATTTGATCTTGTCCAAACATGCCTATGTGCATCATTTCAACAGGTTCTCAAGAAAAGATACAGCTACTCGCATGAAGTTGAGTTCTACATAAGGTGCAATGTTCAGAGATAGAATGCACACACCAAAACCAGTAATAAGTACTTCAGAATATTTAGACATTTTCTTTTAAGATAATACTCTCCAAAGCTCTAATCATTAGCAAAGAGATGAAAATGGACTAAAAAAATAAAAGATCCCAATAACGTATACAGAGGAAATTAATCTAAGAACAAATGAAATTGTTCCAGACTAACCTCGAATAGGTATTCTGCAAAATCAGAGACATCGCGCAATAGTGTCCTTTTTGAGTCTAACCTACTCATTCTTTGAGTATAGCTGTTGAATCTCTGCAGATAACAGTTTCTGAGAATATGTTAGCAGTTTTATGCTCAAAAGAAGACTAATTTGGCACACAAGACTTATCAAATTGAAGGGGAATATTTAATGCAAGAAAAGCATTTTCATAATCCTAGTTTTACCAGCTCAAGATAGAGAAGTGGAATAAGTTACCACAAAACCACCCAGCAATCGAACTGCTAGGCATGTGCCTAGGAACCTAAGCTATTATAAATATGAGTGAAACAAACATTAAAATCCAAAAAATAATAACAGAAAAGAGGATAAATAGGTGATACGTCACTAGTACGTAGAGATCTTTCAAGGTACATTGGGCCATAGATAAAGAATAAAACTGTAGACTTCCTTTATCAAACATTCATCACATTGAAGAAGCTTAGTGTGCCTATGAGAGAGTGCACAACAATATACAATGGAAAAATACTTCAGTGGGTCCTGTTACATGACACTATAGAAACTAATGCAACTGGCTCCAAAAGCTCACCAGCACGTACTGACTTTAATGCCTAAGTGGCTGCCAATGTCTGTTTCATGCCTATTAGTCCTGTCACAATAGTCTGTCCAAGATACAGGTGTCTGAGTGTCAGCCTAATGCCTGCTTCGTGCTTATTCAGTCCTGTCTAGGGACAATATGTCTCCACAGGCTACACAGCTGCATAGGCCTTTATTTGAAGAGTATGAAGCCTCTTGAAATCATGAGGATCATTTGGTCACATGACCTCAACAAGGATTAATTGTTCACTAATTCATCCTTAGCTAGGTCAAATGTAAAGGATTTATCAAAAGCATATATTATTGACTTGAAGAGTCCAAGAATATTAATGAGGATTATTCCACCAAACCCTCCTAGATTTTGGCCAGATATCAAATAAACACCCTCCACTTCCAAAACTAACCATGATGACCCTGGAGTTCTTTTACCTTTTTCACAGCCACTACTTCTTTAAGATCTGGTAGTCATGAGAGGTAACGTGACCATTCTTACACGAAATGTTTCTACTCGTAACTCATCTGGTCAGTCTTGCAGGGAAAAACAGATGGAGTTTACGTTAAGATGAAGCCTCTGTAAACCCCCTAAAATTTCTACTACAAATTTTTATATATAAATAAATCGGTGTTTAAATTGTACTTCGTATTGTACGTCGCATAGTTTGTTCGCGTTATTCGTATTGTATGTCGCATGCGATGTGGCGTTCGCATTAGCCCGACGAGTGCGAATATGTGCGGGATACATATTTTAGAAAATATTTTGATTTTATTTTAAAGCAAGTATAGTTTTGTAAACATATATATATGTGATAAATACTTAATTTGTTTAAGGTTGTGAGCAAGAGAATTTCAAAACTCCATATATTTTGCCTTATAAAATGCTACTTTATTTTTAATACAAATATAGTAGTAATTTGGAAAACGAGGATATTGTAAATATTTGCATACATTAATCTATATCATATATAGATTTTAATTTCTAATTTTCGAAATTAATTATCATATTATTTTCCCAACTTATAAAAAGATATTTAAAATATATTTATTGTGATTTAAATCGCGATTTGATTTATTAGAAAATTTTCAAATAGCTTTACATTAAAGATAAGAATTTTTTCTATGTTATATTCGAGAGATTTATCAAATTGATTTTTAGCAATTTAAATTTAAAAGATGGAATTATCCATCGGGGTTTAAATCATCACAAGTCCTTATCCAACTGGGAATTTCCACCTCCTATATAAGGAGAGATACTCATCCATAAATTATTTCCGCCCCATTGTGCATCGTGTCCGTGCCTCCCATCCACTATATTTTTTCCAATACAAATACATCATAATCTCGCCCCGAGTCCGACAATCCCGGACCTCCATCTTGATGTGTCGGACATCCCCGACACGGACAAACCCAAATCCTAAGCTAGCCCTGACTCCTCGCCACCATCATCACCGTCTCGACAACCCGTCCTCGCCCCAAACTCCGCCAACACCACGAACCACCATCCCGGCACCGTCGTCCCCTCGACAACCCTCAACAACCAACACACACCACAATCACCGCCAACCCGCGGGTCTTCAACAAACCAGTCAGTGGCCGCGCCTCAGAAAATCATCATCCACACCACCTCAAAATTCCCAAATCACAAAACCTAAAACCGACTCACCTCCGCCGCGCCCGGCGAGCGCCGGGCCGACCCCAGCAACAGTCTCCTCTCTCAGGTTGCCGACCTCCTCCGCGTCGACCACCACTCGGCCAGGCGAGATCTGCCATCGATTGAGCACGGGGCTTCCCCTCCATGGCCGGCCGTCCCCATGACGCGCAGGCCAGCCCGCTCTCGCCGCCGCCATCCGCCGTGTTGACGCGGCCATCCTCGCCACACAGCGAGCCCCAGCACCGCGCGCGGATCCATGCCGTGCCGCCAGCGGAGAGCCTCCGCCTTCCCGTCGCCAAGTCCACGCGCAGCAGGCCCTCCACGCCGGCAGACCGACACCCGCCGCCGCGCGAGTCCGCCGCCTCCCTCGTATCGGCGGTGACACCATCCTCCGCCCGATCACCGCCTTCCCGAGCGCTGCCGAACTTCGCCGACACGCCGAACCTCCGCTGGACCCACCTCCTCGTCGCCGTCCGCCGACAGCCCGACCCCGACACTCCCGGCCATGCCCAGCGACCCCCATCCGCCTCCGGCAGCCGCCGCCTCCGCTACGGCGCTCTCCATCACGGATCCGCCCCGCTGTGCCGGCCGCCGCCTCCTCCCAGCCGGAGCCACCAGCGAGCAACTTCGTTATGCTCCCCTCATCAATCACCCTCTCTCTCACCACCCCTTTCTTCACCTTCTAATAAAGATAAGCAGTTGTTCACTTATTTTAGTTTTTTTATTATTTTTATTATTTTATTTATTTTTGTTTTGATTTTACTACAGACTGATACCTATAAATATTTACTATAAGAAAAAGTATTTACTTTATAATTATTATTAATAGTTCAATTAATACTCTTAACAATATTCATGATCACTGTTCAGTTTATTATTAGTAATACTTGGGTATATCAAAAACAAATTTTTGGGCTTATAGATTATTTAGTACCTATATAAAATATTTGGAGTTTATATATCTATATATTTAGAATAAAATGTTATATATTCGATAATAGCTTCTAGATAGTACTACTATGTTATTTCTAAATATAAATGTATTAAATATTTTTCTGAAATTTTATTTTATGACGAGAATATAGCTTTGGGCTCGTACCTATATCTACCTTCAAATTTTGGTTTTTGTCTTAAATTGATTTTTAGATTTTTTCTAAATTATTTTGACTAGTAAAAATAAAGTTTTCAAGGAAGATAGATAATTTCTAAAATAATATAAGTAGTTACTCTCCACAATTTTCCTCTCCAATTATCGCCATTAAACATGACTAATCGTGCGTCATATTTTCTCGTGACTCCGGACCCCTAAACATGGAACATGGCTTTGGACAAATCGGAATATGACAAACAATCACACCGCAATACCAGACATCACAACAGGGAAGATACCTTGCCATCTTTACTGCTTACATTTAGTTACATTTTATTTCGTTTATTGTAACTATATTCCTTGTTTATTATTTTCTTTTTGCTTGTGGATCTAGAGTTAAGAGACTTCCGTCAATAGAATGCATGGCATTGACTTTGTCACGATTGTATCACGAGTTGTGTGTGAGTTGTGAGTATCATGTAGTGGTCACTTGCGTGTTGGCTGATCACCCGTGCGCATGCGTAGGAATAACTATCAATAGATGCATGTTAGAAGACTTGACAGTTATCTATTATAAACAGTGTTGTGGAAGCGACATGTGTTGGTGTGTCGTAGTTACGATGCATGTATAGTATCATTGGGGGGGGGGGACAGCTACTAGCGTAGGGACTACATTTATTTTTTACACACATTTATGGGCCGATAGTGACTCTTATGAGCACTACCTTCTCCCCCGGGACTGATAGCGACTCAGATGAGCGCTACTTACTGCCCATGGCCGATAGTGACTCGGATGAGCACTACCTACTGCCACTCTTTATTTACTCTGCTGATCCTACAGCCCCTGCGTAGAACGTTGTCCTCAAAGTGCATATCACATAGATGGTTAGGTACCCAGTTGTGTTGTAGTTTTATAATGTTTACATTGCAGTTATAATGACATGTTCTTCCTGTATCTTGTTACGTCCCTCTGAGGACCTGGTGATCTCTCCAGGTGTGTGTTTCGTGATTTCTTGCAGGTGCTCTAACTAAGGCCACGTCTTCCTTCTTCCGTGATGATTGCTCCTGGACTCGTCATTTGCTTCGCTCGACCAAATCATTTATTTGTATATTTCTTTCTTATTTAAACTTGTTGGTAGTGGATATGTCTCCGTCCAACGTTTGTACCAAATGACTATTTGATTATATCATTAAAACTTCATATATGTGGATGAGATTTAGTTTGAGCATGACTTTCTACATTTTACAGCTTATGTATACATACGAACCTTTTCATTTACTCGTATGTATACAGCTGACATGATACGTATCTAGTCTCAAGTATTTTGGAACTGGGGCGTTACAGCCTCAAATCAAAAGATGGTGACCGAAAGGAAGCATGGAAGGAGAGGAAAATACCATCGTCATGTTTCTCCTTAATTGAGCCAGATTTTTCATGGAAACAGCCAAATAAAATGCAAAGTAGGTTTAGATAAAGCCTCAACTTGAAGAAGGTATGTGTGTGTGTGAGCGCACGGACGAGAGAGTATTTTTGGATATTGTATGATGATGGATAACCTTAAATTGAGGTTTTGTGGGGAGTCAGTTTAGGATTAAGAGGGTTAAGATGTTAGGGTTAGTCTTACAAATGCTAAGGTCTTACGGAGGTAAAATATGACATCAGAGATGATGCTACAGAAGCAGTAAACAAGAAAGCTATTGGGGGTTCATTTGAATATCTAACCATGTACCGTGAAAAGCATTGCCTCCCTCTAGCTAAAATGGATAGTAGGGAGCATCACTATGTCATTTGAAAATGAAGAGGAATATAACTTTTGGACAAAGTCATGGCATATAGTGAAACAACCCTAAACAATGATAGATTCATTGAAAGTAGAATGTTTTACAAAAAAACAACTCAGAATCTATTAATTCAATATTAGATTCAAGCTCAAGGGTCAAGATACAATCAATGATTGACCAAGTTAAATATAAATGTAGTATGATAAAAGTACTGACTAAACTCAGAATCATATGGAGACACCTGGTAACAATCTGATGCTTGATAACATACGGGCTATATCATTGTGTTAACACCTTTGGTAGAAACTAGTATTTTAACCAAAAGATTTCTTTTCAATGTCTGATAGGAATGAATATCTCAGGCAGTAGAACTACGCATTTCAATTCCCTGACCCCAATTTCATTTAGAGCTAAAGTTGTACTATTCTGAAAATTGATTGTTCCATGGTATTATCATATTACCCTAGTCCTAAATCAAGAAATACATTCAACACTAGTAGTTTATGTTTCTTTTAGTTAATCTTTCTTCTGCCAGATAGAGCGGCTATTATCTAAATTACAGAGGCCTTTTTTTTCTTCGTGAGTGTCGAACTCTCATAGCAAAGTGCAAACATAACTTTTCTCCAAGAACTTGTCATAATACTTTAAGAAGAGGTTGCACTTTCAGCTACTATCTTCTCCTACAAATAAAGGAACTATCCTTACCTTGACTACAGAATATTGTCCATATGATTCTGTTGTTGATCACAAACCCTAAAGAAGAATTTAACAACTAAATTTGCAAGCTAATATTATTCATAAATGCAATATAGACACCTTGCTTCCGTTATATCTTAGGACCAGTGACCTAAAAATTGTAGGGTGTGGAGATGTAATGTTGTTTAGTTATATCTTAGGCTGGGTTTGGGATTGCTTTTTTTTTGCTGCTTCTGCATTTTTTTTTCTTGGAAACCGTTCCAAGGCTGTTTGGTAAGAACAGTTTATCAAAAATTAGGTAAGAGCATTTTATCCAAAAAAAAAATTGATAAGTCAGTTCAATTCTCGGGCTGCTTTTACAGCAGTCTCCCACCTGCTGTCAAAAGTACCTTCTGCTACCAGTTTCTGAAAAGCAGCAGCAATCCCAAACCAAGACTTAGACCATTGACCTAAATATTGGCACCTCTCTTCCGTATGAAGCAAAAAAGTTTCAAGATTTGCTAGTCAGACAAAATAGGCAGCCCCTAATAGCTTTCTTGTAGCGGCCTATACCCCTCTTGTTATGGAACCTTTGATAAATATTACTGAGTCACCAATGACTCGTTACCTTATTGTTTTATGACAAAATTGCACCTTCCCTGAGTTAGTACCCTTTTAAAAAGAAATTAAAAAATAACATAGAAAATATCATTTCCTTAACCAATAGCGGTCATACACGAGCACCAGAGCATAGCGAGGCAACCCGGGCCATCAAACAAACCCATGCAAACGCTAAGCCACCCCTCTCCCACGACCCCCACGAGGAGCAACAAACCAGATGATAAACCTGGTCATCAGTGGCCAGCTTGATAATATCATCGGTAAAGACCACAAACCTGCTCAAGATTGTTCTAGCGACCAGGTGTTAAATATGTTCATTGTTCCGGTTTCCATAAGACGGGAGAGAGAGCGAGAGAGAAGGATATCAAGGGATTCACAATGGTTATCGAGAATGAATTGTCAAACATGGTTTAAAACAACACAAAAAGAAGAATTCATGCAACTACAAGAAACAAAAAAAGAAAAATCCTACATGAACATTCTTTGAGTAATAGTCTTTCCCTTGGTGTGTGGAGGATCCTATATGTTATATAGATTGCGCCTATTAAAGCAACAACTAGTCAATATATACCTCATACACAGTGCATGAAACTAATTGCCATTTGAGGACTTCATGAAAAAGTCAATAAGGAAAGTAGAGGAAGGAACTATAGCAGATGCCTTCCCAGATTCCCAGATATAAAAGCAAGAAGCTCTTTACAAGATCATACCTTCGGCTTATATGATCCACCTCCCTGCAAAGAAAATTATCGTTTTAGTATGGAAGAAATCCACTTCTGCAGTTTAATGTCAAGAATGAAAATGCGCACAAGAAAGAGAAAAAGAAGAAACTAATTTACATGTCTGTACCAGTAATTCTGCAATATAGTGAAATAACTATAAAATTTGCAGGAAACAATAGTGACAACTATTAAATAAAAAGAATGTCTCTAAAGTGCATCTACAACAAGTAAAAGTGAACTCTGACTAGCATCAACCTAGTTCACTTCATAATTTTTCCCTACCAGCAATTGCAATAGATTGTTGAAAACTTTCAATTGTTACTATCAAGCAAAATTATCCATAGTGGACTCATTCCAATGGAAGAAGGCTTGGATGATGATGATGACGATTATCAAGTAAAATGTAAGTGAAATATATCAAGTAAAAAAAAAAAAAAAAGACACGCCAAAAAATAACAAAATACAACAACATAATTGTGTGTGTGTGTGTGTGTGTGTATATATATATATATATATATATATATATATATATATATATATATCATTTCCACTTTTCAAAATACTTTTTCAGTACATTTTAGCAGCCATGGTAATATAAACATAGCAAAAAAACAGAAGTATTATCAACAGAAGTATCCTCGTCTTCTCTCACATCTACCTTCCCTTACAGTTTCCTATCTTTACTATCTGTATTATGATTTAATTTCTTAAATTACCCTGCCTGCCTCTCATCTTGGTTAACAAAGATCCAAACACAACCCTGGAAAAGTAACACATCCTAAAGATATTCAACATCCATAAATCTATACTAAGACTGCAATTTCAATCTTATGAAGAATCCTACAAATATATAAAGTAATATAAAAACTTTTGAAAACAAGCTGTCTTTCAACATCTTCCTCTTGTCACCTATGGTATTCAGCATAATTGTTCAGATTAAATTATTATGAAAATAAGCTGGCGGCAGCCCTAAAGTTCAGTAACCTATAATGACTGATTTTTGGAAGGCATTTAATGGTGTATTAATTAGCTAATGTAAAAACTTTCGACAAAGGGGAAAACGAAAATAAGAAAGGACAAATGTAGAATTCAGAAGAAGAGATTAGGAAGAATTATGTAAAGAGTGGAGATGCAAAATGAGTTTTACTGATTTAAGCCAAAAATTTGCCACAAGAAGAAATTTTTGCTTATATATAAGCTATAACATAAGGAAATAACAACAAGCCTCTATCCCAAATTTTTGGGGTCAAATGTTTGAATAGTTTTCTTCCATTCAGATCGGTCAAGGGCCATGTCCTATATAACACTAACAAAAAGCCTATTCTTCTTTAAAACCTCAATCTATATTCGTTTAGGCCTACCTCTTCTCCTAGCAACTCCTTTAACTACTGTCTTATCGTTCCTTCAGTCCTCCTCCTTACTGGAGCACCTATTAGTCTATGTTGTACATGTCCAAACCAACTAAGACGATTTTCTCCCATCTTGCCCTCAATTGGGGCTAGCTCTAACTTTCCACGAATACGCTCATTTCTTATTCTATCTTTCAAATGTATTCTCGCTCATCCATCTTAGCATTCTCATTTCTGTTACACTAATTTTGCGGACATGTTTCAACAAAAGGAAATAAATAAATCCTAAATAACTACCTAGTAACATCAAGTTACACTTCTTGATCACATAAAAGATACCACCCTCAGACACTTCCATTATCAGAAATTTTTTTTTTTTTTTGCGAAGCCTGGGCTCTAATCCAGGACCTTCCTCATAAACTTCCATTATCAGATTAAAGTTATAGGTAATGGAGGGAAATATGTTAATTGGGAAGAGGGAGGGAGGGGGGAGGGTGGGAGAGGGAGGGGGATGCAGGAAACTTTAAAAAACTATTAAAAAAGAGCAGGAGTCCAGAAACAGCTTATTTTATTTGTTCAATTGACGCAATCTCAATGTACAGTTTTACCTTCGTGGCACCAAGATGGGAGAAAGAATTGGGAAGTTGCAGGCTAGCCCCTAAAGTCAATTAAATAGTGGACGAGGTGTCCAAGACAGAATTACAAAAACATGGTATGTAGCTGATTAACCAGGGCAGCACTACTCTTTCAACTGTGGGAAAAGCAAAAACTCATGCCGTTATGGTTGTCCCATCGTGCTATTTCTCATGTTGAGAACATGTAAGATAGAGCATGTTGGGAATGTAGCACAGATGGTAAGAATTTGAAATGGAGTAATTGACCATTGTCCCGACCCGAGATCCCTATTTGTCATTTTGTCCATCTCAAGGTACCTGATGCAAAAGAGCCAACCAAAAAGGCTTTACAAAGCAAATACATCGAATTCAGTTCCATGACCAATAAATGATACAACTTCTATTTCAATATATACTTCTACTGTCCTAGACACTTTTCTTAATTTTCAAAGTGATCTTGCCTAGAATCTGGCGCTGTCTACTGCTAGACAAGTATTGTCTTTGTTCTCCACCAAACATAAGCAGCGTGCATGGAGTATTTCATTTACAAGGCTGATGTTGCTTCTTATTTTTCTTACTTTACTTCATGTTATACAGCACACTAGGTGGCCTCTCCGCATCTCAAATCCCAAGCCTATTCCATGATTTGGAATATAATATTCACTTGGATAAGGGAGATCACATCAGCCAAACCATTATTGCACTTACAAGCTACGGGAAAGTATGATTGTAATATAAATAAATAGATATTTGTTTCTAAATGATTCCTACGTCCTTGGCAATCAACATTTGAATAAAAACATAGAGATGAATCAGTCAATCTAATGAATCCTTGTGCATTTTCTTATCGTATGCAATGGACCAAGAACCAAATTTATTGATTTGTTACATATCTTATTCTTACTAGAGAAGCCATTTCAATAGAAACTGAAAATTATCTACCAATAATAATTTGAGATTGAGAAAGTTAACCAACATCAATTACTTACTTACTGTAGTACACAGAAGTGACTAGACATCAAAGGAATGAAGATAAAGTTGCTGCCAATGGCTGTTGGATGCAACAAGATGCACTAATTCTTATGGAAACATGTTTTCTTCGAAGGTTTATAACTTCCCTTGCAATTTCATAGAAATTGTATTTTTGAAAGTTCAGTTCTTTCTTTTTGAGATTAAATAGGTGGGAATAAAGTTCAACCCCCCCCCCCCCCCCCCCCCTGTGTTCCATTAACAATAATTAACAAAGAAATGATCCAAGTACAAGTAGGTGAACCCCATAAGTAGCAGAAAACACACAAGATACAAACTCAAATCTAAGAAAGAAACTACACGATCTGCCAGCTAGGAGCGATCTTGCTGCAGCTAGAATCCACGCTTCCCACAATTAATTAATGAAACAATGACCCAAGGACTTTTAGAGACTAAATACTCTTGCCTGCATAATCATTGATTACATGTTTTGTTAGCACAAGCTTAGTTTAGTTTTTTTTTTTTTTTTACTTTGGCAAGCTTAATTCCGCCTGACTATCCCTTCCCTCTTCCAAGTCCGCTTTGAATCAGGTTTCCTACATTAGAACTTAAAAAACATGCATACAACAAACCAAATTGATTCCAAATGATTTTTCGGCCCCTAAAATCCAACGAAAACGTAACTTGTGAAAGTAACTCCTGATCGCTCTTTAATATCATTTTCCTTACTACTACATTTTGGTCTTCACTCCTAATACATTTACTATTACCTATCTCTAATCATTTTCCTACTCTTAGCAAGCCTATAAACATATTTTTTCCTCAGTTTCTAACCTTCTGTACGAGTAATTATATGCCTTATATTTAGCTTCATTAACTACTTTTGTAGTTTCCTTCTTCACTAGTATTATATCTCAGAGTTTCTCATTTCTTTACACGTTTGTCAATCTTTACATGAATTTGTTTTTGCATTAGTTAGCTTTTATACTTTTTCACCACCAACTTTCTTTCATAATCTAACCATTGCATTAAAAAAACCTAGAATCCATTTTGCTACTTTCTTGATACAATTTGACATTGCACCACATATCATTAGAAAATTTTCTCTGTCCCATCTTCTTTTATCATTTTATCCTTAATAGTACTAAGTTCTCTCCTTTCATATTCCATCATCTAGCTCTCAATCTCTTGTTTGTCCTAGTCTTGCTCTTTAATAATATCTAAAACCATCAAACTATATTGAGTAATTAAGCTCTCTCCTGATATAACTCTGCAATCTTTACATGCTAGCCTATCAACCTAGAAACTCCTTATATAACTTTCCTCCTTCGGGTACTCCTTGAGTCAAACTATCCATATGTTCCCAAAATTTCTTTTTAGTATTTTAGTGTAATCCTATTTGGGGTGCATATAATAACATTAATAATATCCTCCCATAATATTAACTTAAATAATAATATCCCATCTAATATTCTTTTTACATATTTTTTTTCTACGTCTTGTTTCCTATATATCGAATTCTAAATCAGTATTACCAATTCCCCCGATTTCTCACCTAATCACTTAGTTTTTTTTTGTAGACAAACTATATTAATCTTCCATTAGCATTCATATGTTCCAAGTAGCTACTATGATACTACTCTCATGTAGCAACTCCTTCCCTTCTACCTACCTACATCCCCATAGTCCCTTGTTTTATTAATACCTAGAATCACTATAGATAGTCTCAAATCGATTAGGAGATTATCCTTTGATTGTACTTGCCTATACACTCTAGCCGAGAACCTAATAGAATAATTGATTCCATGTTCTAAGAAGCACAAGTTTAGTTCTTTTTTCTTTGTCAAGCTTTATGACTATCCGTTCCCCCTTCCAAGTTCCGCTATCGGGTGGGATCTCATAAATTAGAACTTAACATTAAAGGAAAAACACAGACAACAAACCAAATTGATTTCCAAGGAAATGTACCAAAGAAATACACCAAAAGCACCTCTCTTTTCCCAATAACAAGCTGCACAGAAATCCTAGAAATGGGTTTGCTTTAATTAGACAAAGAAAAGTGTCCTCTTCTGCTTCCCGCGAATGTTCCGATAAATTGCATCAACCAACGGAAGCCTAAGCTGCAAGGACACAAATACCTCTCACACACACAATGACGTGGCTCCAATTTCGGAGTGTCCAGTCTGTGTCCGATACAACGCCTATTTATGAAGCCCCCGTGATTCCTAGATGAAAACAAATAGCAAAACCATCAAAGGGAACCAAAGATGTGCAAAGGTCGGATCTTTCTAATGTAATCCTTTCGGAGTGCCCGAGTCGTGTCTGTCGGGCCGCGTCCGGTCCGTGTCAGGTGCGACAAGGACACGGGCCGGGTTTTTTTTTCTTTTTCTTTGAGGCGCCTGCGACTAGTAGATGAAAAAGCCATAGCGAAAATGGGAGAAAGGAGGAGACTTTATGTACTGACCGAGTTCCAGTGGGTCCTCCGCTTCCTCTCCACGAACGGAGTGGAATGGAAGGAGCACGCGGCCCTGAGAGAGCATGGAGCGGCGGCGGCGGCGGAGTGAGCACCGATGAGAGAGGAAGACTTTGCTGCGAGATTCATGTCGACGAGAAAGGAAGAGGAAATGGACGAAGAAGGAGAGGAAAGCTCATATTTTTAGGCTATGTTTGGTAGGAACGATGGAAAAGGGGAGAACGGAGAAAAAAAAAAGGGAATTGATAAAGACACTTCATTTTTTGATCGGGGCTAGTCCGGATTGGGGCTAGCCCAATTTTTTTTGTGTTTTACTCAGGACAGTCCATTTTTTTGATTTTGGGCTGTCCCAAAGTAAAATTTTCCTAAACCCAAAATTTTTCTCTCATTTGCAAAATTTTTTCTCTCTCTTCCTAAACCCTAATTCCTCTCTTCTTCTTCTTCCTCTTCTCCTCCACCATTTCTCCATCCCCAAGCAAGAAGATAATTTGAAATTCCTAGAAATTTCTTCCACCTAGAAATGTTCTCTTCTTCTTCCTCTTCTCTTCCAAATTTCCTTCTCAAGAAGATCGATGGCACCCAAATTCTTTCTCTATTTGTTTCCAAAATCCTAGAAATTAAATTGAAAAATTCAAGCATCCATTATATTGTTTATTTCAATTGTCTGTAGCCCATTTGAATTAAACTACATTTGGAGTGAAAAATTACCCATTTAAATTAAACACAAGTATGCAGGAACGAGAAAACTGTGCGTCGACCAGGACTGCCTAATTTTCTGGCAGTCCTACAAACTGAATGGACTGCCAGAAAACTGGGCAGTCCTAAGTCACAACATGTGAAACAAAGGACTGCCCATTTTTCTGGCAGTCCTTACTGTATTCAGGACTGCCAGAAAATTGGACAGTCCTACATATATTTAGGACTGCCAGAAAATTGGACAGTCTCATTAATGGCCGAAGAATTAAGTCTTGATATGGCTATCTGGTCGCTTGGGCATCTTTTACAATATGGAGAGCAGAACATAAGCCGAGCATTGCTTCTTGCTCTCGGTATCCTATATAGGAATCTCATACTTATAATGCTCACCAACTGACACCACATGATACTCATAATTCCTGGTTGCTATGAATTGATACATGCACTCTACATTCACAGGTACATGGGTACACATGTGGATACATCATAAGACACAATCATACTATGTGCTGCATATACTCATATGCTAATCATACAATCTAATAGCACCAGCTGTTATTGTTGCATACACTCAGCAGAACCCCCCTTGTTCTACTGTGCATGAGACTTTCCTCTAATACTCTCACATATTATACTGATACACTAAATTCTGATGTTCCTCTGGGCACTCTTACACTCTGTCACAGAAACACTATACAATACTGGACTGCTCAGTTTTCTGGCAGTCCATTCAGTTTGTTGGACTGCCAAAAAATTGGGCAGTCCTTGTTTGTATGTGGACTGCCCAGTTCCTGGACAGTCCATGCTCACAGCAAGTTCTGTGATGGACTGCCCAGTTTCCTGGTAGTCCACATATGTATGTGGACTGCCAGGAAACTGGGCAGTCCACATACAATCAGGTCTTCCAATCTTTCTTCGCGCGCGCGCGCGTGTGACAGCATGCAGGATGAATCTCAATCTAGGGTTACAAAACAGGAAGATTTTTGTAGGGACAAGAGGAATCTCAATCTAGGGTTTAGAAGAAAATTTGAGATTAGAAGAAAATTTGAGAGGAAGAAGAGAAAGAGAAGAGAAATAAAACAATTGACTTTTATACTACCTAATGGGCTAGCCCTAATAAATTTTTTCAATGGCAAACTTGTAAATAACACAAACTTACAAATGGGCTAGCCCCGATCAAATTATGCAGTGCCCTTATCAATTCCCAAAAAAAATATCATTTTCTTTTTTTGTGTTTAGGGCTGTAAAAAGATTCAATTCGTTCGCTTTCGGCTCGGTCCAAGTTCGGTTTAAGATCGTTCATGGACTAATCGATACCGAGTTCGACCATGGTTTTTTGACTCAATCTTGTTCACAAACAGGCTCGAGCTTGGCTCTGTCACGCCCTGCTCCCGTAGGAGTAATTGTCCTCGCTAAGGGGTGGTGCCGCGTGAGCCTAGATTGCGCTCACGCAAGGCGGGTTCCATAACGGTCGATTTCAAGCTAAGCGACGGGATCGTCGTACATAAGTCCCAAGCGGAAACATTGATACTGCAGCAAAAATTTGAAGCAAAACACAAGTCATTCAAACTACTCTTTATTGATATTGAAACAAAGATTACAAAGGGGGCCACGAGGCCAATATTACAATCACTCAAGCTCACACTTCTCACATTACAAGTCACTCTGCTCTCTCTCATCTCTCAATACAATTTGAGTAGACCAGCGGAAGCTTTAGATAGGCGATGTCCATACATTATGTCCCGTATAAGTCTAGACTCCATGCGGCCGCACGCCTCGAATCGTCAAGGAACTCCGTGCTTCAACGCATCCAAGCGAGCTCCGTGCCACGAGCTTCTACATGTGCCTGCACATGAAAACTGTGTAGGTGTCAGTACTCAACTGTACTGGTGGAATGAGCTCCTGTCCACCCATAAAAAACCAACACGTTCATTTACTTTGTGCAACATAATTCATTTACGATTGTCTTTCTACTCTTGCCTTAGGATCAGTTTTAGGACATAGACTCTCGGCCTATTTTGTGTCTCTAGACCATCTCGTGCCTTGCAACTAGCAACTTACTGATACTTTGCCTCTAGACCCTTCTCGTGTCAACGACGTCAACTTATTAAGTGGTGCTTGTCTTTCGGCCCATACTCAGAGACGTAACTATGCGATAGTACCCAATTTTCATGTGACCGTGCTACAAGTCCATATTGAGGCCGTGCCTCGCAACTCAGTATGACTTAACCATATCGCCACCTCGCGGCCTTGCTACTTTAATCACCAACTGATCCAAATCAAGACTTGTGAACTTTGTGTCAGTCAACCAACTTTGCCTTGTGGTACTTCCTGACTTAAACTCAAACGACTCAAACCCAACTGTAACTCCTCTTCCCGAATTATCTTATCTATTTGTTTTATTTTATTGTAGCCATAAAATTTTTGGAGTTTTGTGAATGGTTTTATAATTATTTCTTTTATCAAAAACTAGTTAAAATTTGGTGTTTACAAAAATATATACATTATCTAGTATTCCCTATCATTATGAGAAGTAAATTATTCGAATTTGGTTTTAAATTCATATGATTTAATATGTGTATTTTAGAATATTTTAGTATCCTTGATTTTAAATTTATTTATAAAAGGTGATTCGAATTTATGCAACAGACTTTTATATAAATTTTAGATTGCGACTAGATCGATTTTGCGTAAACGTTTTTTTTATAATTAAACTTTTGATAATATTAGATCTCGACTGATATTAAATATCACCAATAGGTTTTGATTAATATATATTCGATATCGTTTTCATAATATTATTAGAATGATTAATTTTTGAATTAGATAATGCTAAATGTCATTAAATTTAGATTGTAGTAGTAAGTAATTATTTTTCTAATTTCAGATTTAATATATTTAATTTAATTTATTGATATTATCGAATTTATATATTTTATGATACTCAACCATTTTTGGTTTAATTTAATAATATCGACTAGTGGAAACCAATCTCTACTATATACATAAACATGCATATATGGATAGAACCTAATAATTATGTAATTTTTTCCTTTCCATCTATAATAGATTCGTTCCTATCATCCTGCTATACATATAAACACATGTAATCTCATCCCATCCCGGCTACATCACAGCCACCATACATCTCCCTTCATCACCATCGCCACCATTGAGCCTCTCCTCCAACCGGCCTTCCATTTTACTCCTTCTTCCTGAGCAGAGCTCTTCTCTGGCCATGGCAGTAATATTCTCCTCGCTACATGCGATATAGACGAGGCAGACTCCATCGAAGAGCGGTCCGATCCCGCATGGACGACGACTTCCGGGCTTCCTCGACGAACTTCCAGCCTCGGTTCGTAGTCGGCGATCGACACACTCGACTAACGAACAACGACCAGTGTCTTCCTCGGCGGACGACGTCACCGCTCTGCCGCGTCTCCGAGCGCCTCCGCCCCACTGCCCCGCGCTGGGGAACCCCGCTGGAGAGGACCGCACCGCTAGAGACCACGGCCATGCCTCCCCTCCATGCGTCGAGCGTGCTGTCGCGTGCCCAGCTCTTCCGCGCGCGGCGCTGACCAGAGCCCTCCAACCCAACCTCCGTACGGTGTCTTCCCCGCAACAACCTGCGCACCGTCGACCGTGACCGGACTCGCCATCCGCCGCCAGACTCGACCTCAGATCTTGCACCACTGAGACCCGAGATTTGTCGAGAGACGCCACGCCCTAGCCGGAGCGGCCGTGTCCGACTTCCTCCTCCGCGAGTCGCTCTTTCCTCGTGGCACCGTGCAGTCGTCGAGCTCTGGCAGCCCAGGCTGGAGCAGCGTCCGACCGCGACCGCACGCCGCTCGTACGCCTAGCGCCGCCGTCGCATGCGCGAACTCAGTGAGTATTGCTCCTCCTGCTCTCAATCTCTCTCTCATATTCACTTAGTTGGGAAGGGGATGATAAGAGTCTGCTCAATCAATCCCTCTCTCCCTCATATTTATTTTCAATATCTTTCACTTTGTTGGGAAGGGTGATGATAGGTTCTGCTTTGTTTGATTATAATGCTACGGGAACAAAAGACTGAGAAGAGTAATAAGTGGAGTATATTAATATTCTATTATTATTAATAGTATAGTATTTGATTTATTATTTGTAGCCATTGTTAAGTTTCTGTTAATATTATTTTAATTATTATTATTATTTATTATAGTTTTACAAACAGAACAACAGTTTAGTGATTTATTTTCTTTTTGGGAAGAGAGAAGGGAGAGAGGCCAATGGGCCGGGTTGAAACTGTAGGCTATTGGTATTATGGACTTCGGATTTGTAAAGCAGCTGAGTTTGTTTAAATAATTCCAAAAGACAGTTGGGTTGATATATTTATTTGGTTATTTTAACTATATAAAACTATTTTTGGACTTGTGAATTAGGGCCATGTTTTAATAGTTGAGTTGGGCTCGAAAGGTTTTAGCAAATCTGTCAAGTAGGTAATTCCTTGGATTTACTTATAATCTAATTGTGAGCTTAAGCGATTATAGAAAATTATTACATTGAACTAATAGGCCTTTTTCCATTTAAAAAGGGAGTTTTATGTAACCTTACAAGTATATTTTATAAAGGGCTTAAATGTATATCTCATTATGGACTTTATAATATTTTAATATTTTATTTATTATCTTGAATTAATGGGCTTTAAACCTTATTGCCTATTTATTTTTAATATCCTTCTTATATTTAAATCATGGTTTTAACCTAAAGTGTTTTTATAATTTTCTTATTATTATCTAAAAATATTGTGATATTATTTTCAAATATAGTAAATAAATTCTAATATCTATAGTTATTTTCTAAATATAAATTCTTCCTTAACTAGACTTCCATTTCTAGATTAATATTTTCCTTAAAAACCGTGATTAGTCATACGTTTGTATTTTATAATGCTAACTCCCTCATATCGACCTAGGCTAATCGGACTAGTCTGAACTCAATGGAATTGTCGGTTTCACCAGCAAAGGACCACAGGCAAGTGCACTTTCTGATTGCTTTCCGATTCATAGTAGTCTTTTCATTTCATGTCTATACATATATCTTGCTGCTTGTTGACACGCTCGTCACACGGAGTTGTCGGGAGGGGAAATATCTTAGTAGGCATGTGGACTACCCAGAAAATATCCCAAGATGTCTATTCGTGAACAATAGCATCTGCACACGGCACGTGTAGATGCCGGATTTACCCCCTAGCCGTCCACATATTGAAACAGATATTTCACACCACCTAGATAGATAGATGTCTTTTATTAGTTTTTCCTTGTTTACTTCTCTATCGTGCTATGTCATCAGTTTTCTTACAGCTTTCATATCTCATATGCTATTTTCATGTCTTGTTAATTCTATTGTGTTTTGCACCGCCGTTGGTTTGTGTACTTGTTCCAATCCTGACTGGATAACCAACATTTTTCAGGTTTAGCCGCGATCACTCTTAGCACTGGGAGAACTTGGGTATGCTGAAGACAACCTAGAAATAGATAGCCATTGTATCATTTCATTAATTGTAAAACTTTGTATTTTTCCTTTAAATATAAATGTTGTAAATGTTGTAATAAATTTAGAATTGTGAATGAGCAGCATTGTGATATTTGAGCATTTATTTCTTGCGGGCTTGACAGCGTTCTACCGCCGACTCTGCGGCGTAGGCTGGCTTGGACACGTCTCGTATCCGAAAATCGGGTGCGGGTCGTGACACCAACTTATGCAACTCTATCCAACAACTTAAGACTCGACGCCACATCTCGTGCCGAAGTACGGTGTCGACGTTACAGCCAAATCTTGGCCCAAACATCATCTTCCAAAACGTACAGACATTCAACTCGACACATTCCAAAGACATACACGCGGATAGCCGCTATATGCCGACTCATCTATATGAAAGGTCACTAGCACCACAAGCTATCCTGAACTTATATCTTTGTTATTCGACGACCCTTTCAGCGCAAGTAGCGAGCCCCGCTGAAAGTTTCCGAATAACCTGAACGGTACCCCCAGTTTGGCTATAGCGTATTTTTCCCTAGGCCGAAACGGTCCCATGGCGCCCAGGGATGCCGCTCGTAAAAACTTTTACCTTGTCGACAAGTTGTCCAATGACCATGCAAGACTCGACTCGAACTGACGTCTCACACAGTCATTGTTCTTCTAATGTTACCATATCTCTCAGGGCTAAATTCAATACTTCTCACATCTGAGACTGCCTCGACGACCCATGGTCGCAAGCATTCTTCCTTCTTGCCCTATCATTTCATTCGACTCAGAAACGACTATTTGAAAGCCCTCCTTCCAACTCAATTTAATCAACCGTGGCTCGTGCCTTAAAAATACTAAGTCCGTGACATCGTTCCTTAAACCAACTTGAACTCTATGCGACACCACCGCCCAAGTCATACTCTATATGACATGCCTTATGATCGTGAAATCGAGTAATATCGACAACCTTAGAAAACATGGGACAGTGCTTAGGATGTCTTTGTTCGCCTAAAATCACTTAGCCTAACTTAATCGTACATCAACTTGATGAGCAAAAGCTGCGTCAAGCCTTGCGTCGAGGGAATGTGCCGTGCACACGATCGACTTTGAACAACTGTAGCTCCCCTTCCCGGAAATTTTGAAATATTTTTATTATTATTTATTTGATTTAAATGGGAATTTTTAGATTTTTGTAAATAATTAATTAGTTAATTATTAAGGTAGATGACTTTTAGTCAAGATTAAGAATTTGAGTGCAAGGTAACTAGAAATTATGGCACGGATAGTGCAGTGGCGTGCTTTGACTAGTGTGTTAGCCCTGGTAGGGAAGGCCGAGCCATAGTGATGTTCTAACTAGGAAAACCAGGCCAAGTTGCGACTTAACTCCTATAGAACGATTTAATTATTTATTAATTAGATTATTGAATTTTAGGAAACCCGGTTGTACTAAACTAGTCAAACTGGACCCAAATGAGCCCAAGCCCATGTAGTCATGCAGTGCGACCAACGGTGTCCATGTAGATATATAGATGTATATATATAATTGTAGCTTATTTTATAATGCATGAAGTATTTTCTGTTAATTGGATATTAAATATAATATACACAATATTTTCTATTTTGATTCTACTTACTTTGAGAAAAATATAATATATAATTTTCTTAGCTACCTTTGTGCAATGTGGTATTAGACTATATATATATATATATATATATATATATATATATATATATATATATATATACTATTATCTTCCAAAACTTTTAGTATTACATTTCATTCTATCCATTATTATTTATTTATTTATTCATTTATTTATTTATTTAACATATAATTTATTTGACAGAATAGGATTTATGGTACAAGCAAGGATTTTGTTTTAGAATATTTTAATATTCACTGTAATTATCTAAAGTGCGTATAAATAATATTTTCTATATATAATATGTGAGTATATCTATAAATAGGAATTATACACATTAGATACATATACATCATATATATATATATATATATATATATATATATATATATATATATATATATATATATATATATATATATTAATAAGATATTATTGGTTGCTAGAAATATTTAGTGTTTTTATATAGAAGGCACATAAATATATTTAGAATTTAATAGTGTATATAAATATATACATGTTATGTATATACATGGGTGTATATGTGTATGTATATATGAATATATATTACATATATGTGTGTATGTGTATGTATATATATATATATATATATATATATATATATATATATATATATATATATATATATATATATATATATTACATACGTGTATATACATAAACATATACACGTATGTAATATATATATATATATATATATATATATATATATATATATATATATATATATATATATATATATATATATATATATATATATTACATACGTGTATATACACATATACACGTATGTAATATATATATATATATATATATATATATATATATATATATATATATATATATATATATATATATATATTACATACGTGTATATGTTTATGTATATACACGTATGTAATATATATATATATATATATATATATATATATATATATATATATATATATATATATATATATATTACATACGTGTATATACATAAACATATACACGTATGTAATATATATATATATATATATATATATATATATATATATGTGTGTGTGTGTGTAAATATAAATATATATGTATATATATATACATAGGTGTCACGACCTGCACCTGCTTTTCGGACGCGAGCACGCGAGCAAGCCAGCTATGCATCAAGCGGACTCTAGCCCGACTCGAATACGTAAACATTGTCACGGCTATGGTAAACTGCCAAATCATGACAAATAAATCTATATCTCAAATCAACAATAAGTGTACGAATCATGAATGAACACAATGGCTCGTGGTCTGCAGCCCACTAGCATACATGTCCGATTAGACTCCAAGAAATACATGAGTCTATAAACTGAATCAATAAATAGGATATATCATGATAATGAAAGGAAAGCACGAACTGGATGAACTGGATAATAAACATGGTATCAATACCTGAATCTCGCAAGCAATATCGTAAACATCTGGACCCCACAAAGTGTCATAATCATCCGCCATCCAGAGCTGCTAACTAACTCCACGCAATAACTAACCTGAAGAGATCATCAGGTCCTCAAGGGACATATCAAGATACATAAAAATATACCTATCTAGCAGTTTATCATGCAATAAAGAAAATATAGGAAAATAAACGAAAAAAGACCAATCAACACGAAAATACGACTATACACGACTGAAAGAACCACTACGCATAAATGAACCGCTAGAGGAGAACAAGAGAACACGATGTCACGATGTCAACGGATAACCAATGAAATACTCAAACCTCGCCCCTAGTATGGACTCGCAGGTTTGAACAACTACTAACCCTCGCCCCTAGTGTGAACTCGCAGGTTAGCATCACCCTCGTCCCTACTGTGGACTCGCAGGTGTGGAACAATAACTACTAATCCTCGTCCCTAACGTGGACTCGCAGGTTAGCTTCAAGAGATCACCCTCGCCCCTAGTGTGGACTCGCAGGTTTTATCAACTACTAACCCTCGCCCCTAGTGTGGACTCGCAGGTTAGCTTCAAGGAAACACCCTCGCCCCTAGTGTGGACTCGCAGGTGCAAACCGATATCTACTAACCCTCGTCCCTATTGTGGGCTCGCAGGTTAGTTTCAAGAATTAAGACACAGATAACTACTAACCCTCGCCCCTAATGTGGACTCGCAGGTTAGCTTCAAGAATTCAAGGTACAGCAGTTCCGTTATGACTTATTCATCATATGATACGATGTGACTCAGTCCAAGTATAGGTGATGAAACAACATAACCCAATTACGATACACGAGAGAGCCAATACAATACGAACTACAAAATTAACTATGAACAATAACTATATATACATATATCCAATATGAACTACAAAGCTAACTATAACAAGAACTATATATATACTAGCATGCACGATGTACAAATCACATGTCAATAATTATCACGCCCCAGAACCAGAATACTGGAGAGGGGGGGAATGACTCAGCCAGCTACGTATTACGGGTAGATGAATACCGTATAATACGATCAATGCTGTCTAACCAGACGAGGGGGTGCATACTACATGAAAGTCTTACTATGATCACTTCACATCTATTGTCTCAATCATTCAAACAAGAAACAAAAATAGAGAATATGTAAGATAAAGCAGTAAGGCGTCCCAAATGCTTAGTCAAAATGTTCTTGAGATCTGGCTTTACAAAACATAGCCAGATGGTACAGTAACATATACACAATTGTTATCAGCTGCAGTCTGACTTAAATACAATTATGTAAAAGTAAGTACAAGACAATCCGACTAACATGTCGGTGCCAAACGGCTAAGTATAAAGTAAATAACAAAACAAGCGGTGAAGTAAGGAACCCACTCGAGTCCTCCTGCGATCATTCCTCTAGTATTGACCATCTTGGAGGTGGAAGTAAGCTGAGTCCTCGGAAACCGGCTCTAAATCTGGCCATGCAAAACCAGAGAGGTTAGACCTCTAATAGCAAGTACCACAAGGAAGCACGATATGAAGGATTAAACCAGTAAGTAAGAGGATATAATAATAGATCTCTGCTTTCCACTAGGATTCACATAACATCACGACACTTCGAACCAACCTCCCAACCAAACAAGGACAGAAGTTGGCACGTCATGTCCTGACATTCTGATCATCTCAGTTAGATAACAGAGTAGGTACAGTACACAAACAAATCATCTTGAACGGCCAATCAACTCCTACGGCTTGCTATTGTGAGTCCCAAGTTATCCTGGAATTATGCAATAAAGATTCCTCAGTTCTTACTATGTGCGAGCAAGGCTAGTCTATCCAGTCAATCAATTACGCCAATCATGAATTAGACGAGTCCCAGCGGGACGCCCGTCATCAATATACAATATACAATAATAATATAAGCAGATACCGCTCCCTGCCCGTGTGGCAGGTTTACAGTATCTGTGGGAACCAGCCGGCCTGTCGGGCACTACTAGTTCCAAGAGGGCTGCCATGTAAGAACTCGGGGATCCATTCTCTCCATGCAATCATTATTTTATTTAACTTAATAGTCTCTACGTTGAGTGAAATCCCATGCCGTGGATCATGGTCATTCAAATGAGTACTTTCGTACGGGGCACGATATGCACAACTCTACAACGATACCTGTGCGACTAGGTTGTAGGTCTTACATAGCGTAATGCAACAATCAAATCTAACCACGGAGTAATCATGCCTTGACCATAAAGTACACATGCTGCTTTGTAGAAAAATAAATAAATTGAAGCCTGCACATGCCTGTATGTCAATATTCGGGATCGGCTAATCGATTACAATAGTTCATTACATGAACGTGTCTCATTCATTTAATTCAATAAGACGACTAGCCAGTCTTTTAGTTCCAACTAGGAACGCATGATCAATTTTAGTCAAGATAACCATTATTATTAATGGTGACAAGGCATGAAAGTCAATTAGTATTAAATGGGGTCGAGTCTATAACTCCTCAGGGTTAAGTTCCAGTCTTACTGGGTATCCATAAACCAATCAAGACGCAGGGCACGTTCTACATAACCATATCTATTAAAAATATTAACATGCTAAGATTATCGAGTTCATAAAAAGGCGTAAGGATATAATAGGAGAATTATCATGCCACCATTAAATGAATAAATTATAGAACAAATAGAAACACCCAGGTCAGGAAGTCACGCCAACAAGTCTATGCTAAGGCCAACAAGTCACGCCAAGTCTAGTAGGTAGGAGTGAGCGTATAAACAGCGTGAGCGTGAAAAGTGGTTCACGTTGGCACGCACAGCGGGAGCGTGAAGGGTAATTCACGCACTCATAATGTGAGCGTGAAAAGTAACTCACGCACGCACAGCGTGAGCGTATGAGCGTGAAAAGCGTGATAAAAAATTCATGCACGCACAGCGTGAGCGTAACTCAAATGTCACGCACGCACGTAAAGACGTGAGCGTGACTAAAAATTCACGCACGCACGTAAAGACGTGAGCGTGACTAAAAATTCACGCTAACACGTAAAGACGTGTGCGTGACTAAAAATTCACGTACGCACGTAAAGACGTGTGCGTGACTAAAAATCCACGCACGCACGTAAAGACGTGAGCGTGACTAAAAATTCACGCTAACACGTAAAGACGTGTGCGTGACTAAAAATTCACGCACGCACGTAAAGACGTGTGCGTGACTAAAAATTCACGCACGCACGTAAAGACGTGAGCGTGACTAAATCTTCCGAACTCCAATCTTATGGACCCTTCGTTCCAAGCCAGAATGAGGTTCCCATGGTTCAGACTGAGAAGCTCTGCCATATGGAACTATCTATTTCGAAAGCACGCCAGGTTGGGAGATCAAAACCCATGGTCAACCGAAAACACAACAACTTAGATCTGTAAGAAACGAGCCAAGGAAATCAAAAATGCTAAGTAGTAAACTCTCTTAGAATCACAAGAGAAAGACAAATGAACCATAAAAATGGGTGAAGGAGAAGCAAGATGTACTTGCCTTCTCCTGGTAGGTGGAGAGAGTGATGAGGAAGAAGAAGAAGTAATGGGTGAAGGAGAGTTATGAGGAGAGAGAAGGGGATGGGGGCTTTAAATGGAAGGGGTGGTGGTAGGTGGGTTCGGTTCATGTGAACCACCATGAACCCGAGAAAAAAACCCTCCTAGGCCGAACCTAAAAGCAAGACTAAAAGCAGAGAATAACAGCAGGAAATAAAATACAGATAATTAATTAACATAAAATTAAAGGAATTTAAATACAGGATAATACATGATAAATACTAAATAAATATATATGAGTTGTACATGTATAAAAATATGCATTCTGGGAACGGGGAGTGACATCTCTACCCACCTTAGAAAAATTCCGTCCTCGGAATTTCAAATCCAAGCAGGTAGAAATATCGGAGCTAAACTAATACAAGCAATTCTAGTGAGCAAGCAATCATTTTTTACCAAATCAAAAGCAAGTACTATATATGTAAATTCATCATTCTACGATATCAAGTAGTTCTACCCATAAGGTGATAAGCATGAAGAATCAGGACAATCAAGGTATACAGAAAGAGATATACCTTGTGAGTCAAATAGGTGTGGATACCGTGATCGGATATCATCCTCACATTCCCACGTTGACTCTCCCAAGGAGTGATGACCCCAAGCAACACGGACAAGACTAATTGTTCGGTTCTTGAGTATCTTCTCTCTTCGGTCCAAAATGGACACAGGCTGTTCCTCGTAAGACAGGTTGGTACCAACAACCAGCTCAGAATGATCGAGGATATGGCTTGGGTCCGATACATACCTACGTAATTGAGATACATGAAACACGTCATGCACCTCTCGTAACGAAGGTGGGAGGGATAAACGATAAGCAACATCGCCTATCCGATCAAGGATAACAAATGGGCCCACGTACCGCGGACTCAATTTCCTACGAACGCCAAATCTAATGACCCCACGAGTAGGTGAGATCCGCAAGAATACGTGGTCCCCAACAGAGAACTCTAACGGCCTACGATGCTGGTCTGCCCAATGACGATGCCGGTCATGTGCAACTCGAAGTCGCTCTCTAATTCCCTTAACCACTTCAACCGTCTGAACAATTATTTCTGGGCCTAACATCTTCCTCTCCCCGATATCATCCCATACAAGCGGTGACCTGTACTTCTTACCATATAGTGCTTCAAATGGCGCCATCTGGATACTGGCTTGATAACTATTGTTGTATGAGAACTCGACTAAGTACAGATGACTCTCCCAAGACCCTCCAAAATCTAGAGTGCAAGCTCGCAACATGTCTTCTAAAGTCTGAATCGTTCTTTCTGATTGCCCATACGTCTGCGGATGGTAAGTCGTGCTAAATCTTAACTTGGTACCCAGACTATGATGTAAGCTCTTCCAAAAATGTGATGTAAAGCGGGTATCTCGATCCGACACAATACTGACAGGGACTCCATGCTGCCTGACTATCTGTTGCATATACAACTCTGCCAACTTTTCTGTAGATTGCCCTACTCTGAAAGGAAGAAAGTGTGCTACCTTCGTAAGTCGGTCCACTATTACCCAAATAGCGTCCTTACCACTTGGTGATCTCGGTAAACCGGTCACAAAGTCCATTGTAATATGCTCTCATTTCCATTCCAGGATAGGAAGCGGTTGTAATAACCCAGCTGGCCTCTGCTGTTCTGCCTTCACTTGCTGACATACCAAGCAACGGGAAACAAATCTAGCTATCTCCCTCTTCATCCCGTTCCACCAGAAATGCTGCTTGATATCCTGGTACATCTTGGTCCCTCCAGGATGAATAGAATACTGAGAACTGTGAGCTTCTGCCATAACCTCCTGTCTGATATCTCCACTAGGCACACATAGACGTGATCCAAACCTAAGTGTACCATCTTCATGAATTCTCATCTCCTTCCTGATTCCTGACTCACATTCTGTCCTAAGCTTCTGAATCCTTGGGTCCTGAGCCTGAGCTGCCTTGATTCTGTCTACCAAGTCAGATTGAACTTGCATACTTGTTAGAACTCCTACATCACTAGGAAGTACGACTTCGATGCCCATCTCCTGAAGGTCTTCTAAGATATGCCTCTGTGTTGTCAACATAAATGTGCCGTCTCTCCTGCTAAGAGCGTCTGCCACTACATTAGCCTTGCCTGGGTGATATTGAAGCTCCATATCATAATCCTTAATCAACTCCAACCATCTTCTCTGCCTCATGTTTAGTTCCTTCTGAGTAAAGATGTACTTCAGACTTTTATGGTCTGTGTACATGTCCACTCGGTCACCATATAAGTAATGCCTCCATAGCTTCAGAGCAAACACTACTGCCCCTAACTCCAAATCATGAGTTGGGTAATTCTTCTCGTGGTCCCAAAGCTGTCTAGATGCATATGCTATCACCTTTCCATGTTGCATAAGGACACATCCAAGTCCTTTACCTGACGCATCACAATATACTGTAAAACCTCCGGGTCCAACTGGCAATGTAAGAATAGGTGCTGATATCAATTTCTGCTTCAAAGTCTCAAATGATGCCTGACATTCCGTCGACCAAACGAATGGTACATCCTTCCGGGTCAAGCGGGTCATGGGTGCTGAAAGCCTTGCAAAGTCTGACACAAACCTTCTATAATATCCTGCCAATCCCAAGAAACTCCGCACATCTGCTACGGTCTTGGGTACTGGCCAACTTTCTACTGCTTCTATCTTCTTGGGATTTACTGCTACTCCAGCTCCTGATATGATGTGATCCAAAATAAAATGTGATCCGACCAAAACTCACACTTGCTGAGCTTGGCATACAACTGGTTCTCTCTCAGAACCTACAACACTTTCCTGAGGTAGTCTTCATGCTCCTCTTCACTAGCAGAGTATACGAGAATGTCGTCGAAAAATACTACGACAAACTGATCTAAGTATGGCATAAAGATACGATTCATCAAATCCATGAATATTGCTGGAGCATTGGTCAAACCAAACGACATTACTAAGAATTCATAATACCCATACTTCGACCTGAATGCTGTCTTGGAAATATCCTCCTTCCGAACCCTCACCTGATGCTACCCTGAACGAAGATCTATCTTGGAGAAAACTCTAGCTTTGCTCAACAGATCAAATAAGTCGTCGATCCTGGGTAATGGGTACTTGTTCTTCACTGTTGCCGCGTTAAGCTTCCTGTAGTCAATGTACAATCTGGATGACCCATCCTTCTTTCCCACAAGTACCACCGGTGCTGCCCATGGTGACACGCTAGCTTGGATGAACTTCTTCTCCTTCAGTTCCTCTATATGCTGATATACCTTGGCCTGCTCTGAATCCGCCATTCTATAAACTCGATCTGATATCGGTTTAGTTCCTGGTGCCAATTCTATACTGAACTCAATATCCCTAACCGGTGGTAGACCTGGAAGTTCTTCAGGAAATACGTCTAGAAACTCTTTAACTACTTTCGGAATCAGAACTTCTCCCATTGCCGTTATTACTCCCTGCTCTTATTGAGTTGCCTCTGATCTGACTAAGGTGAACCGCTTCATGCCTAGAATATCAAAAAATACACTCCCTCTACGATAATCTATTGTCGCATGACTGTCTTTCAGCCAGTCCATGCCTAAGATAACGTCGAAATTTCCAACAGGAAATTCTATCAACCGGGCGGGTAAGGAATGCCCGCAAACTACAACGCTACATGCTAAAATAACTCTACTAACTCCTACGAGCCCATTACCAGTGAGTATATTCAACCTCTCTGGCAATGCCTCGAACTCTATTCCTAGTCGTGTCGCAAATTGTGCAGATATAAATGAATGGGATGCTCCCGAATCAAACAATACTACTGCGGGATTTGAGGCAACGAGAATATTACCTGCCACAACATCTCCCGATGCCAATGCCTCCTCCAAGGACAGAGTGAATGCTTGCCCTCGACCTCCTTGCTGGTTTCCATGCTGCGACCTAGCTTAATACTGTTGCTGGCCCCTTCCTTGATGATGCTGGGGTGGTCTATACTGGTGTTGCTGCATCGACGGCCCCTGCTGCCAAAACATCTGAGCCTGCGATATTAACGGACGCTATGCCAACGGCCTTATTGCCACCGCTGGTCCTCGATACTGGCCTTCCCCTGGTGCTGGCAGAGCAGGAAACTGTTGCCCTGGTCCTCCTGACCTCGAATTCATGGGACATGTGGTAACCCGATGGTCTGGATTTCTACATATCAGACATAGTATATTCAATGTCCGACACACATCTCTAGTGTGCCCCATCTTTCCACAATAAGTACAGCCCGCCGGGGGTTGCTGGTTCTTCCTCTGTTGCTGCTGCCTGGGTGGTGGTGCTGGTCCTCGTATCGCCACATCGTGGATACGAATGCCAGTGGATGGTGCTGCTGTTCGGGGCGCTGCTCCCCCTCCTCCTCCAATCTGACTGTGGGATCTCTTCTGACCCCCAGTCCTTGCCACAAGCCTCTGAATGGTGATCTCATGTCTTCGAGTTGCCGTCAATACTTCGTCAAAATTTTGGTAATTGTGCCCCTCTATCAATTGCAAGAGTTCAAGATGAAACCCTTGCTGAAACCTCATGGCCCTCTGGCTCTCTGTTGCTACCATCTCTGGGGCGAATCTACTCAATCTACAGAACTCCGTTGTATAAGCATCTACAGTCTTGCCGGCCTGCCTGAGGTTGATAAACTTCTGTTGTAGCTCAAACCGTGCCACAACTCCATAGTACTTGGTCTTGAATCTTGCAGTGAAATTGTCCCAAGCCACAGGACGTCTGATGCCCACTTCCTCTGATTCCCACCAATCACGTGCGAGATCCTAAAGTAACAACTTCACTAGATCCACACGTTCTTCTGCCGGTACCTTAGCTGCTGTCAGAATAGCCTCAATATCCTTAAGCTATGCATCTGCTGAGATGGCATCCTCCGTGCCCTCGAAACGGCAGGGGTTGTACTTGCAAAACCTGGCTGATGCTCCTGAATCAGTCCTCATTCCTCTTTCCAAAGCCGTCTGCAATCCTTGGTTGAGCAATACATTCTGCTCTTGTAGCTGAGTGTGCATGCGCTGCTGGGCCAACATCTGATGTTGCTGAGTAGCCATCATTCCTCTCATGATCTCCAGAAGGGCTGGTGTGTCCACTTGGGTAGGTGGAACTATGGGTGGTATTGGAACTTCCGGATACTGCGGTTCAGCTGCTGGTTCTACTATCACTTCTTCTTGGATAGTCTCCTGAGGTGAGACTGGCCCTTGTTGCTGACCAACCTGGTCATGTTGCCCATGTTGCCCCTGTTGTTGTCCAGCTCTGACCGATACGGACGAAGTGCCCCTAAGAAAAGGGACAAGAGAACAATCAAACAACCGGACATAAAGGATCAATAAAGTCAAAGGATACCGGAATGTCAAGCAAGGGTTGAGAATAACGAATCATGAGATCAAGGGAGGAACATGGTGATTGAGACATCCTATAAATCAAAACACCCCACAAGTCTGAAATCAGACCTGCATGGGCCACCACTAAAACCTTGTCACGCCCCAGAACCAGAATACTGGAGAGCGGGAGAATGACTCAGCCAGCTACGTATTACGGGTAGATGAATACCGTATAATACGATCAATGCTGTCTAACCAGACGAGGGGGTGCATACTACATGAAAGTCTTACTATGGTCACTTCACATCTATTGTCTCAATCATTCAAACAAGAAGCAAAAATAGAGAACATGTAAGATAAAGCAGTAAGGCGTCCCAAACGCTTAGTCAAAAGGTTCTTGAGATCTGGTTTTACAAAACATAGCCAGATGGTATAGTAACATATACACAATTGTTATCAGCTGCAGTCTGACTTAATTACAATTATGTAAAAGTAAGTGCAAGACAATCCGACTAACATGTCGGTGCCAAACGGCTAAGTATAAAATAAATAACAAAACGAGCGGTGAAGTAAGGAACCCACTCGAGTCCTCCTGCGATCATTCCTCTAGTATTGACCATCTTGGAGGTGAAAGTAAGCTGAGTCCTCAGGAACCGGCTCTAAATCTGGCCATGCAAAACCAGAGAGGTTAGACCTCTAATAGCAAGTACCACAAGGAAGCACGATATGAAGGATTAAACCAGTAAGTAAGAGGATATAATAATAGATCTCTGCTTTCCACTAGGATTCACATAACATCACGACACTTTGAACCAACCTCCCAACCAAACAAGGACAGAAGTTGGCCTGTCATGTCCTGACATTCTGATCATCTCAGTTAGGTAACAGAGTAGGTACAGTACACAAACAAATCATCTTGAACGGCCAATCAACTCCTACGGCTTGCTATTGTGAGTCCCAAGTTATCCTGGAATTATGCAATA